>OZ014525.1:238615819-239030819 GCA_963966055.1 Lathyrus aphaca
ATGTGTGTTGATTACCGGGATCTGAACAGAGCCAGCCCGAAAGATGATTTCCCTTTACCTCACATTGATGTATTGGTTGATAATACGGCTCAGTTCTCGGTATTCTCCTTCATGGATGGATTTTCAGGATATAATCAGATCAAGATGTCACCTGAAGACATGGAGAAGACAACATTCATTACACCTTGGGGCACGTTCTGTTACAAAGTGATGCCATTTGGACTGAAGAATGCTGGTGCAATGTATCAACGGGCTATGGTGACATTATTCCACGATATGATCCATAAGGAAATCGAGTGTTATGTGGATGATATGATCGCCAAGTCCCTTACAGAGGAAGATCACCTGGTAAATCTGCTCAAGTTATTCAAGCGTCTGAGGAAGTACCAACTGAAGTTGAACCCCAACAAATGCACATTCGGGGTGCGATCTGGTAAGTTGCTGGGCTTTATCGTAAGCGAGAAAGGGATTGAAGTTGACCCAGATAAAGTCAAAGCTATTCAGGAAATGCCTGCACCGAAAACTGAGAAAGAAGTTCGAGGGTTCTTAGGTCGATTGAACTACATCTCGCGGTTCATATCTCACCTCACAGCAACCTGTGAACCCTTGTTCAAGCTGCTAAGAAAGGAACAAACGGTCAGGTGGAACGAAGACTGCCAGAAGGCTTTTGACAAGATCAAGGAATATTTACAAGAACCTCCAATCCTCATGCCGCCAGTTGAAGGAAGACCTCTGATTATGTACTTGACAGTGCTAGAAGAGTCAATGGGGTGTGTGCTGGGCCAGCATGACGAGTCTGGTCGAAAAGAGTATGCAATATACTACCTAAGCAAAAAGTTTACCGACTGTGAACAGCGTTATTCACTGCTCGAGAAAACTTGCTGTGCTTTAGCGTGGGCTGCTCGCCGACTGAGACAGTATATGTTGACCCACACTACTTTATTGATATCAAAAATGGATCCAGTTAAGTACATTTTCGAGAAGCCAGCTCTTACCGGACGGGTTGCAAGATGGCAGATGATTCTCACAGAATACGACATACGGTACACCTCTCAGAAAGCCATCAAGGGCAGTGTACTATCTGAATATCTTGCTGAGCAACCCATTGATGACTACCAGCCTATGAGGTTTGACTTCCCTGATGAGGACATCATGTTCATTAAAGCAAAAGATCACGAGGAGCCTATTCACACCGAAGGGCCTGACCCGGAGGAAGAATGGACTATGATGTTTGATGGGGCTGTTAACATGAATGGCCGTGGTGTTGGTGCAGTACTCATTACACCAAAAGGAGTTCACATGCCTTTCTCGGCAAAACTCACTTTCAACTGCACTAACAACGAAGCTGAATACGAAGCTTGCATTATGGGTCTTGAGGAAGCCATTGACCTCAGGATCAAGACATTGACCGTATTCGGAGATTCAGCTTTGGTAGTCAATCAAACCAACGGGAAATGGTACACCCACCAAGATCATCTGATACCTTACAGGGATTATACAAGGAGGTTATTGACTTTCTTCACAACAGTCAAGCTTGAGTATATCCCTCGGGACGAGAATCAGTTTGCGGATGCTCTTGCTACCATTTCATCCATGATCAAAGTTCAAGCCGCTAACTTTATACCTCAGATTTCAGTGTCCAGACTCAACAGACCAGCATATGTATTTGCAGCGGATGTTGTAAAAGATGATAAGCCTTGGTTCCATGACATTAAGTGCTTCTTGGAGGATCAGACATACCCACCTGGGGCATCTTCCAATGATAAGAAGACTTTGAGAAGGCTTGCTGGTAGTTTCTTTCTGAACACTGATGGGTCTTTATACAAAAGGAACTTTGACATGGTACTCCTCAGATGTGTTGACAAGACGGAAGCAGATTTGTTGATGCATGAAGTGCACGAAGGATCTTTTGGTACCCACGCAGGAGGGCATGCCATGGCTAAGAAATTGCTAAGATCAGGCTATTACTGGATCACAATGGATGCAGACTGTTGTGCTTACGCCAGAAAATGCCATAAATGCCAGATCTATGCAGATAAGGTGCATGTGCCTCCCAATCCTTTGAACATCATGTCTTCACCATGGCCCTTTGCTATGTGGGGTATTGATATGATTGGCAAGATTGAGCCGACTGCTTCAAATGGTCACAGATTCATCCTGGTCGCTATTGACTATTTCACCAAGTGGGTTGAAGCAGCCTCATATGCAAATGTTACAAGACAAGTGGTAGCCCGATTTCTGAAGAGAGATATCATCTGTCGGTATGGAGTGCCCGAGCGAATCATTACTGATAATGGTTCCAATTTAAACAACAAAATGATGGCAGAGCTGTGCCGGGACTTCAAGATCCAACATCACAATTCTTCTCCTTACAGGCCAAAGATGAATGGCGCTGTTGAGGCAGCTAACAAGAATATCAAGAAGATTGTGCAGAAGATGGTAATCACCTACAAAGACTGGCATGAAATGCTACCGTTTGCCTTGCATGGGTACCGCACGTCAATCAGAACGTCCACTGGGGCAACACCTTATCAGCTTGTATATGGTATGGAAGCGGTCCTACCTGTTGAAGTTGAACTACCCTCGTTACGGGTATTAATGGATGTTAAACTGAGTGAAGCTGAATGGGTTCGGTCCCGATTCGAACAACTAGGTCTGATCGAAGAGAAAAGATTGGCTGCAATCTGCCATGGGCAGTTATATCAGAAGAGAATGAAGAGGGCCTTCGATCAGAAAGTCAGGCACCGAGAGTACCAAGTAGGGGATCTTGTGTTGAAAAGAATCCTCCCTCCTCATACAGACTACAGGGGAAAATGGACTCCAAATTATGAAGGACCATTCGTTGTAAAGAAAGTTTTCTCTGGTGGAGCACTGATGCTCAGCACCATGGATGGTGAAGATTTCCCATCCCCTGTGAATTCAGATGCAGTTAAAAAATACTTCGCATAAAATGACCCGCTGGACATAAAAACAGAATGTAAGTCCAGGCAAAAATAGGGCATCCCGGCGAGTCAAAAACAGAATAAAAGACTCGGGCAAAAATAAGGGAAATAAACAGAAAAATGTACACCCGTTGAGTTGAAAAGCCGCATTGGACAGCTCAGGCAAAAATGGGTATCCCGATGGATTGAAAACCCGAAAGGGCGATCCATGCAAAATAAGGGAATAAGCGAACAACTGCATTCTGAATTCGTCTGTATCGCTTACAACTTAGAAAGCTTCGACGGAATCAAGTTTCAATCAGAATCAACTTTCTTCAGAAAGCAAGACGAGAAGAACGTCATTGTCATACGAGTCATAGCAGGAGAGGAAGCTCCTCAAAGCGTCATCAACACCGCCAGCATTTTGTTTTCTCAATTTGTAACAGTCTCTTCATTTCAGGAGATATGTTTCCTTGACTGTATCTCGCCAATTCAGGGCACACGAATTAATAAAATCAGATTCTCAGTCATGTCTCGTTTTTACATTTACGTTTTGCAAAGAGTTGTCTGATATCTCTACAAATACAATTGCATAAGTACAGATGCCTTTCTCTAAAAAAAATAAAACACATGCTTGCAGGGAATATGATTACTCTCGAAAGTACTTATCTCCTACGACGGAATCCAGTAAGGGATACCTCGGGACCTTTTGTATGTTTCCTTACCTTTGCAGGATTGCAGGTATCCAGAACGCAACCTGGGGCATGCAAGTTACGTTTCAGCAAGCCGGCAAATCATTATCAACTCGGTCTATCTTCCACGTGGCAATGGAGGGTGCCCACTTCCCCAGCAAAGTTGCCAAATCGGCATGCACTCAATCTCAGCATCGGAAATGCTCTATCCCCAGCTGAGTTGCCTCTTGTCGCTCTATCCCCAGTTGAGTTGCCTCTCACAATTCCCCAGCCGAGTTGCCATGTCATCCTCGGTTGAATACAGAAGTCGGGGAACCATCTCCCCACAGAGTTCCAGCCTCTATCCAGAAGAGCAACGCATGAAGAGATCACAACAGAGTGAAGAAAGCTTCTACAAACCCCAGCTGGATCCCATATTATAAGGATATGTCAATCAGTGACGTGTATCCCCAAGCAGATACCTCATTAGATCTACCAATGATCTCACCCCCAGCTGGGAGGTCCATTTCAAGCAGATCGACCAGAGATCTTCGCAGCAACGGGATCCGAGTCCCGAATCTTCGCCTCTTTGCATAATCATGGCATTTGCATCATACTATCCCCTCAGAGCGTAGCATTCCGTCTAATACGGAGCATTACGGAAAAAATCAAATGCATAGCATAATCACAAGCCATGTTATGAACCAACACTTGTGAGTAATGACAGTCTGTCAATGTACAGACATCCCCATCAGAGTCCCAGCAAAAGCAGCTGCTTCTCAAATCACAAACACCAGTATATACTCATTTTGACACCCGCCCGTATCATCATTCCCCAGTAAAGTCGCCTGAACACTCTTTACAAATAAGACCCCCGTATTTCAGATACTACTTGACACCCGTCCGTGTCAAATCACCAGCAGAAAGCCAAAGACATCCTCTTTACACTCACATATACTTATATACATTTCCTCGACACCCGTCCGTGTCCTATCCCCAGCGCAGTCGCTTACATTTCTATCAACCCATATACTTGTTGTTATTATACTTTTCTCTTGACACTCGTCCGTGTCACTCTCCCCAGCAGTCAAAACACTCATCTTATATACAATACTCATACTACTCATGGTACACTTATACAGATACTCGTCCGTATCTTGTATACATCATCACTCATATCCCCACAGATCCGACAGTAGTCCTTGTTCTTTGTTAACCAGTTGGTACTCGTCCGTACCATCATCTCAGAACATTGCGTCTAGTGTTTGTTTCTACATGATACTCGTCCGTATCATAGTCTTAGGGATGCTCGTCCGCATCCTTAATCCATACACCGTGTCAAACACTTGTGTCTTCTTGAATATAGATACTCGTCCGTGTCTATTATTCCCCAGAAGGATACTTTCAGATGCAACACTCGTCCGTGTTCTTTGTTAACCAGTTGATACTCGTCCGTATCATCATCTCTGAACATGTGTCAGTTTGTTTCTACATGGTACTCGTCCGTATCATGGTCTTAAGGATGCTCGTCCGCATCTTTAATCTATACACAATACCAAACACTTATACCTTTTGTTTCTTGGATATAAACACTCGTCCGTGTTTACATTATCCCCAGTAGATCACCAACAAATTTTCTTTTTTATCTAACACTCGTCCTGTGTTATGATACCTTTGAGAGCAGCCGTACCCTGCTGAGTGGTCGTCCTCCACTTCTTGATGGTCGTCCTCCATCATGCTCATCCGATGGCCGTCCCCATCGTTGATTTTAGCAGCCGTCCCCTGCTAAGTGGTCGTCCTCCACCTTTTGATGATCGTCCTTCATCACTTTATCCAATGGCCGTCCCCATTGTTGATTTTGGTTATCTGACATTCGTCCTATGTCATGATAAACCCTGAGAGCAGCCGTCCCCTGCTGAGTGGTCGTCCTCCACTTCTTGATGGTCGTCCTCCATCATGCTCGTCCGATGGCCGTCCCCATCGTTGACCTTTTCTATCCGATGGCCGTCCCCATCGTTGATATTTTCGGCAGCCGTACCCTGCCAGGTGGTCGTCCTCCACCTTTGATGGCCGTCCCCATCATATTCCTTTTATCCCCAACAGAGCAGCCGTCCCCTGCTAGGTGATCGTCCTTCACCTTTGATGGCCGTACCCCATCATCTGTTTATTTCATTCATTCTTTAACCCGATGGCCGTCCCCGTCGTGGTCCCTTTTCCTTTTAACCCGATGGCCGTCCCCATCGTCGGTTACTTTGCTTTATGAACTTGATGGCCGTCCCCGTCATGTTTCATTAACCCCCAGAGAATGCTACAACTTTATCTTGATGGCCGTCCCCATCATGATATTTTATTTTTCCCAGCTAGTCGGCCGTCCCCGTCTTAGCTTTACCTTTTATCCCCAGCATGTCGGCCGTCCCCGTCATTGTTTTATTTCCTATACTTTCCCAGCATGTCGGCCGTCCCCGTCATTGTTATTTACCCGGCAGTCGTCCTCTGCTCGACGGTCGTCCTCCGTCGCCTACACTTACAATATACTTTATTTTCCTTTGCAATCTATATCCCTTTTCTTCTTCATTTCTGTGAGTGCAAATTTTGGACTGTCTTTGGTATTCAACCACAAGTTATCTTGTTTGCCTGTTAAGCCGTCGCTTACATCCTGCACAGCTAACTCGTGTTTGAATAGGGGCAGCTGTAAACACCCCAAATTTGCCCTCACCCATTCACACCATGGCTTGTGATCATATCATATGCATAAACACAAACATATCATCTCACATCTCACTTTTGTTTCACTGCATAGTTTCTAAGTCATCTGCACCTAGGGTTTGTGATCTGAGCAATCCAAGAGCATCTTGAGCCATCCCAAAGGCCACTAATCAACTCAAAGGGGTCCATGTGTGTATTTATATCATATTCCATCTTCTCAAAGTCAAAATTGCAGAGGAATCACAAGAACTAGGGTTTGAGTGGATGCAGAGCCAGGTTAGACTGCACAGTTGACTGAAAATTAGGGTTTTGGTTTCAGAGGCCATAACACCAAATTTTTTGGTCATTCTTGTTTCCATTGGTCTCTATATGGTATAGGGAGTATGCATATCAATTTTCATGAAGAAATTCCATGGGGAAGTCATCTGATCAAGGGTTGACTTTTCAGACAAGTCAGTGTAAAATCAGGGCATCTGAGGCCCCCAATAACCCAACCAATGGGTGATCTTCATCATTTTGAGTGTATATGATCTTTATTTGATCATGGAAGAAGGTTGAAGTTCATAAAAATCAAGAATTTGGAAGTTTTGCAAATGTTGACTTTTTGGGCATAGTTGACTTTTCAAGAATGCATCATTTTAGGTCATTTTTCAAGCCATGATTCTTGATCCAAAAATGCTTCAAATGGAAAAACTTTGGTCATGAAAGTTGTAGATCCCATCTTTCCCTTTTCAAAAAGTACAAGAACATGATCAAACTCTTCTTGGATCAAAAGTTATGGCAATGCAAAGTTGGCAAAAATCATTAATTTCTAAGGCATGCTTCAAATGGAAATTTTGCAAAGTCTTGAACCAAAGCCAAATGTAGTCTCTAATTCATTTCAAACCAACACCTAAACATTCTCTAAGTGCTGAAAATCAGAATTGGATCAAGTTTGCCTATGGTTTGGTTTGTGTAACAAGGTTTTCTTCACATGTGAACCATAAAGCAACAAGTTGCAAAACTCATGATCATGCTCCCTCAACTTGCTGCCTTGGCCTTTGGACCTTGCTGGCTCTCTCACCACACCATGATGCGCCAGACCTAGCCTTGTACCAAGCTAGTGTCAAGCCCATGCTTCTCTTACAAGATTTTTGACTTTTGGCAAAAGCAAACTTACCAATCACAAAAGCACAAGTCACATCATCCAGCCAATCAGATTTGTTTATGTTATCAATTTGCAAGCTAGCCATAACAAGAAGCAAGGCTGAAACCATCACATTCCACACATTCACAAAAACACACCACATTGCATAAGCCTTCGAATTTCTCTCCACAGCTTGAAAACACTTCAACCACCTTCACCAATCATCTCACCTTGCTCCATAGACCACCCAGCAACCAAGAACCAAGCCTGAAACAGCCTGAACACTCCATAACCATTCTTCACCTCAGCCTGCATTTTCCATCGAATCTCTCTCCACAAGCCACAAACAGCCAAAAAAACCTTGCAAAGCTTCTCCATACATCATTTGGACCTCAAACAATCACTCACCATGACCTGAAACCTCCAGAAACACCATTGCCATTTTTGATCAAGCTGAAGCAGTTCCTTTCGAATCTCATTATCCAGCCAACTTAAACTCCATTTGAGCATTCAAACATCATCTGGGGATCAAGGAGAGGGGTTTGCACTGAAAGAAGAGGTCAGAAAGTTCTCAAACTGAAAGCTTCAAATCTCAGGTAGCTTGAAATTTATTTTTCCAGAAATCATTTTTATTGTTACAAACTTGTTCTATTTGTTTCACTGATCATTCTGGTACCATCGGTTTTGAAAATGGTTGTGATTTGAGCATTTAATTTGTTTCTGAAGCTTGCGTGCCCTAGAACTTTCTTTCTTCGTTTCAGCTTGTTTAGGAAATATAAATTTGTTTTAGGTTAGGGGTTTGATTCGTGAGGATGTGGGGAACATTTCCCAGGTTTTAGATTTCATTTTTGTTACGTTTTTAGGAAGTTTGAAGTTTTCAGGGGAGGAGGTCACCGGAGAAGACGACCGGAGCTCGTCTCCGGTGACCTGAAAGTGATTAATTATTAATTAGGGTTAGGGCACTGAGTTTGAATCTGGGCCTTTAGATCCTGGTTCCCGCGCGTGAATGAAAGGCCTGGATCATTTCATTAAGTCTTAATCTTGGATTATTATTTAATTAATCAGGTTTAAGTTAGTTTGAATTATGACCCTTAGATGACGCGCCAAGTCAATGCTATCCTGCCCAGATTGAATCCCAGCCTCACATTGCGCATACTTCCATTTAATTTATTTTTTTAATTCATTTCTTTTCAATTAATTTGCATAATTGTTTAAAAATAGCAAAAAATTCATAAAAATTATGAAACTTTTTCCCTAAAGTTTTATTAATTTTTATGACCCAAAAATATTTTTATTTTATTTTTTATCATTAAAAAAGTATTTTTAAGTATTTAAAAGATTATTTTTAATTGATTAATGGGAATTAATTAATTAAAAATACTTTTAGGTATTTAAAAATTACAAACAAATTCATGAAATGTTCTAAGACATTTAGAAACATTGTCCAACCTTCAAACCAAATTTCTTTTTTGATCTTGATGCATTTTAAGAATTTTTCATTGAATTAAATCATTTTTTTATGCATTATTTTGATCATGGGTTCAAAAATTCATTTCTGCCTATCTAGGGAGAGTTGGACATTGGTTCTTCTTGCATTGTTTTATGTTTAGCATGTAGTTTCTAGGATAAAATGGCCATGATTTGATCTTGCATTTTCCAATTGTTTGGCATTTCTTTTGTTAAGAACCCTAAAAAACCCTAATAACTTAGAAAAATCATATCTTGGGTTTGGTTGAGGGTTGAGAGTTCTCCTTTGGGCAGTGGTTCATTATAGGTTTAGGGTTTCTTTGGGTACCATTTTCCATTTTTTATCTTAGGGTTTTGCTTCTGTTTTGGGTTTTTGTTTGATGTTTGATTCATGAACCCTAATTTGGGATTCCTCTTGCATCCTTCTTGCATTCTCTTGCATAACATGACTTGTCTTTGCATTTTGTGCATTCTTGTGATTCATTTGACATCTTGGGACATATATAAAGCATCTTTGATCATTGCATCTCATGTTTGCCATGTCATTTGTCTTGTATGATTCATAACTTTCCATGCTTGTTCATGCTTCTAAGCTTGCACCATTTGCATTCATAATCTTGTATGAACATCTCCATGCCTTGTCTCATGTTTGCAGCACTTCATAACATCATAATCATCATCAATATGCTTCTGGTTTTGCTTAGCATCATGCCATTTCATCTCATCTTGCATTGTTTTTTTTGCATTTCTTTCTAACATTTCAGGTGGTGAGTAAACTTGAGAAGTGAATTTGCCTTCACTTCTCATAACTTTTCTTTTCATCTCTCTTGCATCCATTGCTGCATTCTTATATGTGTTTGAGTTTGAGCTTGCTCATTCTTCTCCTCCCCACTTTCTTTCTTCAAGTGACTTGACTTCTTGAATGAAGCAAGTCACTTTGCTTCTCTTGATCCTGTTCATCTGCTTCCTGGTGGTTCCTTTGAAGATCTTTTCTTGCAAACCTCACAAACCTTAGGATCATCCAAGCATGATAATGAATTAGGGTTTTGATTAGTCCCCTCATAGTTTTACCTTTGTGTCTCTCTTTGAGTCCTCTCTTCTCACCTCATAATCAGGGACTAAACCCTAAAGGCTTTAAAACTTTGTGCTTAGGGTTATGCCTGCATCCTTCTCTTAGGATGGAGTGTATAACTTTAATCCTAAGTGTTAAACCCTTAATGTGTTTAAATCTCTTAATCAATCCACATAATAATCATCAAGACATCACTTGTAACTTGGGCCTTGCATTAGGGTTCTAATTCTTCCTTAATTGGTTAAGAAGGACTAACCCTAGTGTTAATGGACAAGTCCCCCTCAAGTTGTCTTACAAATCATAAAAATCACTTCATCATCATATCATTGAATAAAATCCACTTAATCAAAGGCTTGTTTTGTCATGAGTTTAATCCCTAATCATGGATTAAGTTGAGGAGCTTTCCTCAGCTTAAACATCCTCATCTATTATCCTTCTTTTAGGATAGTGTAATGAGTCTGTTTAATCCCTGATTGTGGCTTAACCTCATTACTTAACACTAAACAAAAACACTAAAAACATCTAAATAATCACAAGTAGGTTAATGATCTTAATCCTACACCAAAGATGATTAAGTGTGAGAATCTGACTTCACACTTAAGGTAATACTCATTACCCCTAAACAGAGGGAAGATGTGATGAGTTTACCAAATCCATTGGTTTAGGTTTAAGCTCATTAACTTATGACAAACTTTCAAAAGCAATAAAAGACTGAAAACACAAAAACAAACAATAATCGTCTCCTCCGGGATTCTTTTCTCATCTCATTCACTCACAACCGAGAACTCGCTTCTTCCGTCTAATGCAAGACAGTAAGCACCTGAGCCAGACAGGTCATACACTTGAGCATAGGCAAGCAAGCAGTTCACAAGTCAATTCATCTTTCAGTCTCTTTGGGTCGAACTACGGTGTTCTGACTTCCTCATTGCACGAGAGGATACGTAGGCATAACTTAACAGTTATCGAACAAAAGTCTCTGTTCATTCCCCCTCGTTCCAGCTTCATTCTTTAGCCTCATTATCATGAGCATCTCATCTTTGTTCCTACACTGACACTGTATATTACACTTCACACTTCTTACACTGACACCTGTACATTCTTTTCCAGCTATTTTATACACAAATTGCACTGACACTACCCCTTTAAAGCACAAATCTTCTAAGCGTGGATCCCGTCGAGTACGACGGACAATCTGGGTGCTAATACCTTCCCAGGTTGTAACCAACCCCCTTTCTCAGTCTCTCTGGTTCGCAAACCGTCTTATCCATGTCTTTCTAGGTCTATGCAGCATTGCCTTTCCTCCGGGATAAAAATGCCTAGCTGGCGACTCTATTCATTCTCCAGTGAGTTCACGGCTGTGTGTTCTCACTATTCCCCTCGCCGACCGTTCGCGCTCGTACCAGGATGCAAATCTTTGGGAGCGACATTACACACGTCCTGTTTCGGGGTAAGGTGTAAGTATTTACCACGATGGATAGGTCTTAGTATGAAAATGTTCACAAACAAATTCAAAACATTTCTCATAAAAGACAAAAACACAATAAGCGACTATCCTGCGGGAATTCTCTTCTCATCTCATTCACTCACAACGCGAACTTGCGACGACTTGTCTCGTATGCAAGACGGTAAACGCACTCGTACCAGACAAGCCTGCAACACCTGAGCATAGACATACGCAGTTACAGCGCATAAAAAACATAAACAAATAGTTCCTGCCTTAGTTAGGCGAACTACGTCGACTCTGATCCTCATTTTCCCAATGAGGTACGTAGGCAACGGGGTAGGGTCCGTTCGAGCACATTCTTTATTTTCGCTACATTACCCTCTTTCTTTTCATTATCTCTTTTCTAGTTCCTTTCTCATTCCCATTCCAGTTAGTAGTTAATTGTTCAACATCAGTTATATTTTTCTCACCCTTTGAAACAAAACAAGCAAGCGTGGATCCCGTTGGGTACGACAGACGGTCTGGGGTGCTAATACCTTCCCAGGTCGTAACCGACTCCCGAACCCAGATCTTTGGTTCACAAGGCCTTGTCCTTTCCTTCTTCCTTAGGTTTGTGCAACATTATCTTTCCCATTCATTCGGGATAAAAATGTCTGGCTGGTGACTCAACCTTTTCCGCGCCACTTCCGCGTTTGTACTAGGATGAAAATCCCGGGAGCGACAACTGGCGACTCTGATGGGCAACGAACCCAGAATCTCTGGTTTCCTTCGTAGAGTCAATCTTAGCACCTGTTTGGTTTTGTTTCTTTGGGTGTTTATCTGTTTGCTGTTGTGTGCTTTAGTCTAGCTTTACTGTTTTTATTTACAGTTTTACTTTACAATTTACTTTACAGCATTTATTTACTGCTTTCAGTATTTATTTTCCATGCATCATATTATACTGGACTGTCTGGCTGCACTGGTTTTCATTTTTTCTGCGATATGGGAGATACCCAGCTTGAGTGCACTATAGGATTAGCATGGACATGTTGTACTCGCATGGTTACATGATGAGTGGCGATGTGTTCCACACCCAGACTGCGTCCGTCTTGGGACTATTCTGTGTGGGGGTTCTTCCCCACTTCAGGGTACGACCTTGATAGTTATGTGCATCTGGTGACCGATCTTCGAGGACCTTAATGGAAACACACCTCTCCAGTGATGATAGTGGCAGACCATATTTGTTGGCAAACCCACTCGCATCCGAGGGCCCATTGGGAACTCGCATAGGATGGCCTGGTTCTCTCATAGGAATCTAGTTAAAGCAAACTGTTTGTATGACGGTAGTATTGTACCCTTCAGGATGAATGTACTATTGTTTCTCGATTCAGTGCTTGAAGCTGGGGACTGGTGAGGGATGCTTGTTTTTCCGGACTCAGCTGAGGCCTCCTTGAGTAGTACATAATGCCAAACCGATTCCCTGATTCGGTCATGAGCCATTTCTCGGAAATGGTGAACATATTATTTCTATTCGGCTTTGAGAGTCCGTGATGTTGAACCGAGTAGCACACCCGTGAGATTGGGAGGGGTTACGGGTTTGCAGGAACCCTAAGACCTTCAACATACCCGCTTTGCCATTGGTTCAGTTTTGTGATCTGGTTCTCTTGTACATTGATTCTAAGATATGGATCCTGGATCAGAGGGATTGTTATGGTGATATATTGATATTGTGGCCTTGCACCGACACCTGATTATATGCTTGGCACACCACAAACACTTCACTGATCACATGCCTCGCCTTACATAAGCATCATAACATAATTAATCATTTGTGTTTCTTTTATTCTCAGGGTTTGCATTACTCCCGGTTCCTGGTTATATCATTACTTCAGAATGGAAGACGTCAGAAAAAGGAATGTGCACTACAAATGTTTTGATACCAAAGTGGACTTGATCAACCAAATGGTGTCTCTTATTACCCCGGGTCATCTGGGATACTTCAAGGAAAAGTATGGTGATATTTTGGACTTGGTATTCAACTTGGATAGCTCTCAAAGAAGCGCCATTCACACTTTGTTGCAGTATTACAACCCACGGCTTAGGTGTTTCACATTTCATGACTTTCAGTTGGGTCCTTTACTGGAAGAGTATGCTGAGATTATGAGAGTGTCAATCAAGGATCACATTCCTTTCAACTCAGAGATGACAAGACCAACCCATGCTGACATCGCTAAAGCTCTTTATTTGAGCTCATCTGAAGTATCTGCAAATCTGTCTACCACCAAAGCAAAAGTACTTGGTTTCACTCTGGAGTATCTGGTTAGAAGGGCTGGAGAACTTGAAGTGACAAATCAGTGGGATTCTGTTTGCGCCATCTTTGCACTATTCATTTATAGGATCATCCTGTTCGCTGATATGGACAAATTTGTGGACATAAATGCTATTCATTTATTTGTGTTGAAGAATCCGGTGCCCACTCTCCTGGGTGACTTGTATTATTCAGTGCACTATAAGAATGAGAAGAAGCGAGGAGGTCTAATTAGATGTTGTGCTACCTTATTCTACAGGTGGGTCATGAGACATTTGCCTACCACTGAGAGTTTTACTGATCCTAATATACTTGGGCCCAGAAGCTTAGTACATTGTCTGCCAGAGATATTAGATGGTTTACTTTGAGGTTGAAAGGAAAGAGTTTCATTACCAGCTGTGGGAATTACCTCAATGTGCCTTTATTAGGAGTATCTGGAGGTATCAACTACAATCCCATTCTCTTAAGAAGACAGTTAGGGTACGCGCTCAAAGAGATTCCCGATGAATCCGAGTTATTCCAAACTTTTTACTTCTCGGTAAAAGACAATCTTTCGTTGGTCAGAAAAGTTGCAGGTTCTTGGAAGGTGATTAAAAGAAAAGACACGGCATGTCTAGGAAAGAGCAATAACCGGATGTTCCCTGAATTCGAAGCTTGGATAAAGAAGGAGGTTCAGACGACTCTAGTCCCTTTTTCTACACCAACTCCACCTCCAGCAACGGTGCCTTTGGAAGATTACCAGAAATTGGAAGCTTTGGTCAAACAGCTTAGAGTTGAGAATAAGGAGGCTTACAACTCTTGTCAGAAATTAATGATTCAGAACCAGCAGTTAGAAGATAGAGCTATCCGAGCTGAAGAGACAGTTCGACTTAAGCAGAAGGACTTTGAGGAAGGAGAGCTATACTTTAGGAAGAGAGGATTGGCTGAGATCCATAATGCGAGTCAGCACCGGAGGGATAAGAAAGAACTGAATGAGGCTAATGAAGCCATCACACTTTGGCAAGAGAAATGGAGCGATAATCAGAAGAAGCAAAAGGAGGTAGAAGCAGAATTTGAGTTGAAGATCAAGAACCTTCAGGATGCCCTGGTTGAGGAAGAGAAGTTGGTTCAGAAGGCACAAGAGCAACAGAGAGAATACCTTCATCAAATGACAAAGAGTCAACAAATAGCTGAAGATGTCCAGAAATAAGTTGAGGAGTTGAAGCTTTGAGCTGATGTGAAGAAGTCAAAGGCCGAGCCGGGTCCGAGCAAAGAGAATGAGATGGCTTTTCTGCAGCAGATTGAAGAGTTACATGCTTCTTTGATCTAAGGGATCTCCTCATCCAGAGACTCATCTAGGAGCCCGATCATCCGGATATAGCTCAGTTGTTCCATAATGTCAAGCTTCTTAGCTGGAGGCTGCAAGACTTAGAGCTCCCTAGAGTTTAGTTTCATGCTATTATACTTGGATTACCCACATGCTTGTTGTGGGATTCCTTTTATTGATATACTTTGTTGTTCTTTTAATTGGCACCCTTCGGGGACTTTGTTGTTTCGAACTTCAGTTTATGTAATTGACTTGCTTTGAATCTCTTGTTTGTTATCTGTTGCACCGACACGGGGTAATGAGCACCAATTCTCCACGGCCGTCACGTAATTTGAACATCATATGGGTCTTCTTCCCAATTATTATTCTCCTAATACCAGGACCAAAAAAGAAAAAAAACCTTGAGGATAAAAGGAACACATTGCATTGCATACGCATCATTTGCATTTCTTCTTTGTTTTTGCAGGTTTTCTACATGATGCTTAACTTATCTGTGTTTCAGGAAAAGATTGCGAGAGCTTCCAAGACCCGACAACTCCGACAAGATATCCCACATTGCTACGCAACTCGCAACAACCAGAGGACAGTCATGGACGCTATGCAAACTGAGTTTAATGAGTTTCGCACCAGAATGGGAGAATTCATGGTCATGATGCAAGGGATGCCTCAGGGACAACAAGAGTTAAGGAATGCAATTCAAGGGCTCAATCCTCCTAAAACTAATCCTCCTGTAACCACTCCTGACGTGCAGGTGACTCCTTCCAACACCAACAATGGCCCAGGTGGACCTCAAGTTCCAGAACAGGTCACAACAACTTTCATTCCGGTACAAGACAGGCAGGAGGATCAGTTCTCTCCTTTCAACAACGACATGGGGTTCGGTGGAGAAGGAAATCTTCAAGACTTTTTGATGCTTACTAAGAAAGTCAAAGCCCTCGAGTGTAGAGACACTTTGGGGATAGATGTGTCTGACATGGGCCTAGTCCCCGGGGTGGTTATTCCTCACAAATTCAGGCCGCCTACTTTTGACAAGTATAACGGTAACTCCTGCCCTAAAACTCACTTGCAGGAATTCTACCAGAAGATCGCCGCCCATACTAGGGATGAAAAGCTCTGGATGTACTACTTCCAGGATAATCTCTCCGGAGGGTCCTTGGAATGGTATATGAAGCTAGAGAGAAGCTCTGTAAGAAACTGGAAGGAATTGGGAGAAGCATTCCTCAAGCAGTATCAGTATAATATCGACATGGCGCCCAGTCGCACTCAACTTCAGAGTCTGGCTCAGAAAAGCTCTGAGAGCTTCAAAGATTACGCACAAAGGTGGCGTGAAGTGGCCGCTAGAGTGCAACCGCCTTTGTTGGAGAGAGAAATTGTAGACCTGTTCCTAGATACCCTCCCTGGGCATTTCATGGAAAGGCTAGCCGGATGTTCTTCAAGTGGATTCTCAGATATCATCTTGACTGGCGAGAGGATAGAAAGTTGGATCAAGCAATGGAAGATTCAGAACGGAGGCGCTTCAAATTTTGGTATCAAGAAACCCTTCATGAAGAGAAGAGAAGGAGATACTGGGGCAGTGTACGCGCAGAGGGGAGGAAGTAACAGAGGTTTTTATCATCAAGTGGCCCCTGTCACTATCTCAACTTAACTTGTTCAACAACAAGTTCAACCAACGCAGTCACAACGCTAACAAGGGTATCAACAAAGAGCTCCTCGTCCATATTACCCCCAGAAGACCAGAGAAAGACATTTCGAAGCTCCGTCGATGTCCTATTCACAGCTTTTGAAGAATCTCCTACAACTCCAGATGATTCAACTCTGAACTCTACAACCCCCAAAGTCAGGACAAATCCCCGAGGGTTATGATACAAACGCTAGATGCGAATTTCATTCCGGAGCTCCCGGGCATACCACAGAGAACTTCAAAGCACTGACGCATGTTGTTCAAGACCTACTGGATTCTAAAGCAATTAATTTCGCTCCTACTCCTAATGTAATACAGAACTCCATGCCTCCTCACGGAGGTACGGTTGGGGAAGTTGATGAATGGGAGAATCTAAACCTGGTGCGTGATGTCAACGACTTGCAGACTCCGTTGAGTGTTGTTTAGGTTTGCTTGTCACAAAAGGGTGTTTTTCCTGGGTGTGAAGTTGATTTTCCGGAATGTGTTGAAGCTCCAAATGGTTGTGAACAGTTGAAAACAGAGATTCAAGGTATGATTAATGAAGGGGTTCTACAGTTTGACAAGGTCGTAATGGAAAGCGAAGTCTCTACAGTAACCATCTTCTACGATCCATCTCAAATTCCTCCACGGGCTAGAGTGGCACCAATAACCATCACCACTGCAAGACCAGTAATGTATCAGAGCGATAGACCCATTCCCTGGAATTATGGTGGCGAAGTATACTGTAACGACCAGAAGCAAGAGTTGGCCACGTCTAGTACGACCCCAGCTCAAGTGGAAAACGTTGGAGTAGGGGGCTTTACTAGAAGTGGAAAGTTATTTGCGCCGTAAACACTAAGAAATAGTGTGATACCACCCAGAGACACAGCAGAAGCCCAAGCCAAAGAAAGAGGGAAGCAGCCAGTGGTTGTCAATGAGCCCGCACCAGTAACTGATCCAGACATCACCTTTGATAAAGAAGCTGAAGAATTTCTGAGAATTATCAAAAAGAGAAACTACAAGATTGTGGACCATCTGCAGCAGAATCCGTCGAAGATTTCCATCTTGTCCTTGCTCATGTGTTCTGATTCCCATAGGAAGGCTCTCTTGAATATTCTAAACAAGGCGTATGTGCCTCAGGATATTTCAGTAAATCAGTTGGAAGCGGTGGTATCCAGTGTCAATGCCAGTCACGGATTGGGTTTTACAGACATTGATCTAACATCTGAAGGGCGTGCTCATAATCGGGCACTGCATATCTCTTTAGAATGTAAAGGTGCAGTACTATCTCACGTGTTGGTAGATACCGGATCATCGTTGAATGTTCTACCCAAGAAAGCATTGATGAAGTTGGATTACGATGGAGTAGTTCTAAAGCCTAGCGACCTGGTAGTTCGAGCATTTTATGGGTCGAGGAGATCGGTGTTTGGGTAGGTGGAGTTACCAATTAAAGTAGGTCCACAAATCTTTAATACCACGTTTTACGTAATGGATATACAGCCTACATACATTTGTTTGCTCGGAAGACCTTGGATACATTCAGCAGGAGCAGTATCGTCCACACTTCATCAAAAGCTAAAGTTCATCTGGGAGGGTCAAATTGTAACTGTCAGTGGGGAAGAAGACATTTTTGTTAGTCATCTAGCTTCATTCAAGTATGTGGAGATGGATGGCGAAATAGTTGAAACTTCATGTCAGGCTTTTGAGCCCCTGAAAACTGAACAAGCATCTGCAGTGGCAGCTTCTCCTGAAGAACCAAAGAAGGGGGTTTCCGTGGCCTCTTATAAGCAAGCTCTTAAGTTGGTAGAGTCAGGGGAGCGAGAAGGTTGGGGCAGTCTAGTAGAAGTGCCTGAAAAGAAAGATATGTTCGGAATTGGTTACCATCCTGGGAAGTCATCGTCTAAACCGAGTGCTAAAGGTCGTCAAAGCCCAATTACTTTCACGAGTGCGGGAGTGGTGGATTATGGAAACATCAGTGCCGTGCAGGATGACGCAGTTGATAGTGACTGTTACTTAGATGAGTGGATCAGGCTGCTGTTCCAGGGACTCAACTTAGCAATTGGACATCAGAAAGGCTTATCTCAGTCACCTCTTTCGAAGAGTAATAATTTTAGTTTCTGTTTTTTTTTGTATTCAAGCACTATGTCTTGCCCGGGGCATAATAGCTTTTTGTAAGGGTTCTTTTGTTCTTAACACAATTCATAATCATAAATAAAGCTGATGTTTCACATTCATCCATGTTGTTCTTTGTCTTTCATTTTTTGCTTTTGTTTTTCAAAAAGAAAGAAAAGTTTTAAAATGGCAATGTTTCTCATTTTCTCAAGTTTTTGCTAAAGCCTTGCATGAATCACCATTCATGCAGGTGCTCGTCACCGAATCTTATCAATGACGACCCTGTTATGGCTGAGTATGAATTTGACAATCCAATTTATCAAGCCGATAAGGAGGGTGAAAAGGATTGCGAACTACCCGAAGAATTGGCCAAACTACTTAAACAGGAGGAGAAGATGATTCAGCCGCATGAAGAATCCGTCGAAGTGATAAACTTGGGTACCGAAGAGGACAAGAAAGAAGTCAAGATCAGGGCCGCATTAGAAGAATCTGTCAAGACTCGTTTAATTGCTATGCTTCGAGAGTACGTTGATGTCTTTGCATGGTCCTACCAAGATATGCCTGGTTTAGACACTGGCATCATGGTGCACAAGTTACCTCTGAGAGAACACTGCCCTCCAGTGAAGCAGAAGTTGAGGCGCACACGTCCTGATATGGAAATAAAAATAAAAGAAGAAGTACAAAAGCAATTTGATGCTGGTTTCTTGGCCGTGACCAGTTACCCTCCGTGGGTTGCCAACATTGTGCCGGTCCCTAAAAAAGATGGTAAGGTCAGGATGTGTGTAGACTACAGGGATTTGAATAGGGCCAGCCCCAAAGATGACTTCCCTCTACCTCACATAGATGTGCTCGTTGATAAGACAAATCAGTTTTCTATGTTCTCTTTCATGGACGGGTTTTCCGGTTATAACTAGATTAAGATGTCTCCCGATGATATGGAAAAGACAACCTTCATCATGCCTTGGGGCACTTTCTGTTACAAGGTCATGCCGTTTGGCCTGAAGAATGCGGGAGCTACTTACCAACGGGCAATGGTGACGCTATTTCACGACATGATTCATCACGAAATTGAGGTTTATGTTGATGATATGATAGAAAAATCCCAAACAGAGGAAGAGAACTTGGTTAATCTAGGAAAGTTGTTTGACAGACACCGGAAGTTCAGACTGAGGTTAAATCCGAACAAGTGCACCTTCAGGGTCCGTTTCAGCAAGCTACTTGGTTTCATTGTTAGTGAGAGAGGAATTAAGGTTGATCCAGCCAAAGTGAAAGCCATCCCAGAGATGCCTGAGCCAAAGACTGAAAAGCAAGTGCGTGGTTTCTTAGGGAGGCTAAAATACATTGCACGGTTTATCTCTCACCTAACTACCACGTGTGAGCCCATCTTTAAGCTTCTGAGGAAGAATCAGGACATTAAATGGAATAAAGACTGCCAGCAAGCCTTTGACCGAATCAAAGAATACCTGCTAGAACCTACAATTCTCATGCCTCCGGTACTAGGGAGACCTTTGATCATGTATCTTACCGTGCTAGAAGGATCGATGGGATGTGTGCTGGGTCACCAGGACGAGTCTGGTCGAAAAGAGCACGCCATTTATTAACTTAGCAAAAAGTTTACCGATTGTGAGACAAGCTACTCACTACTCGAGAAAACTGGTTGCGCTTTGGCATGGGCTGCTCGCCGACTAAGACAATACATGCCGACTCACACTACTCTCTTAATTTCCAAGATTGATCCTGTGAAATACATTTTTGAGAAGCCAGCTCTGACATGAAGGGTAGCCCGATGGCATATGATATTAACAGAGTATGATATACATTACACTTTGCAAAAGGCAATCAAAGGGAGTGTATTGTCAGAATACTTGGCTCAGCAGCCAATCGATGATTATCAACCCATGAAGTTCGAGTTTCCGGATGAGGACATCATGTTCCTCAAGCTGAAAGACTATGAAGAATCACTTCCAGAGGAGGGGCCAGACCCTGAATCCAAATGGAAGTTGATGTTTGACGGAGCTGTGAACATGAATGGAAGTGGAGTAGGTGCTGTTATCATCTCGCTAGAAGGGGTCCATACACCTTTAGCTACTCGGTTGACTTTCAATGCACTAACAATGAGGCAGAGTATGAAGCTTGCATCATAGGGGTCAAAGAGGCAATCAAATTGCGAGTCAAAAACCTCAAGATCTTCGGAGATTCTGCTCGGGTGGTAAATCAAGTCAATGGCAAATGGCTAGTTCATCAACCTCACTTGGTTCCTTACAGAGATTATGTCAGGAGGTTATTAACTTTCTTCACCAAAGTCAAGTTGAATTATATTCCTCGAGATGAAAACCAATTCGCCGATGCTCTAGCAACTTTGTCGTCTATAATTAAAGTTTGTCAAGAGAATTTCGTGCCCCGAATCATGGTCTTCCGTCTTGAAAGACCTGCTTATGTCTTTGCGGTTGATAGTGGTAAGATAAAAAACCTTGGTATCATATCAAGCATTTCTTGAAGGCCCAAGAATACCCGGCTGGGGGATCTTGTAAGGACAAGAAGACCCTCAGAAGACTGGTAGGTGGTTTCTTCTTGAATCAAGATGGTGTGCTATACAAGCGAAACTTCGACATGGTTCTGCTCAGATGCGTGGATAGACACGAAGCAGACCTGCTGATGCAAGAGGTTTATGAAGGCTCCTTTGGTACCCATGCTGGAGGACATGCTATGGCCAAGAAATTGTTGAGATCGGGATATTATTGGATCACCATGGAATCCGATTGTTGTAAATACTCCCGTAAATGTCATAAGTGTCAGATTTATGCCGATAAGGTCCATGTGCCTCCGAATCTGTTGAGTGTCATGTCTTCACCA
This sequence comes from Lathyrus aphaca, assembly GCA_963966055.1. NCBI lineage: Eukaryota > Viridiplantae > Streptophyta > Magnoliopsida > Fabales > Fabaceae > Lathyrus > Lathyrus aphaca. Next base: position 238,637,445 of record OZ014525.1, read on the forward strand.
TGGCCGTTCGCCATGTGGGGCATTGATATGATTAGCAAGATTGAGCCGAAAGCTTCCAACGGTCACCGTTTCATCCTGGTTGCTATAGACTACTTCACGAAGTGGGTCGAAGAAACATCTTATGCCAATGTTACTAAACAAGTGGTAGCCCGATTTATCAAAAGAGACATCATTTTCCGGTACGGAATTCCTGAAAGAATCATTACTGATAATGGTTCTAATCTCAACAACAAGATGATGGCCGACTTGTGTCAGGATTTCAAAATAGAACATCACAACTCTTCTCCATATCGCCCGAAGATGAATGGCGCCGTCGAGGAGGCCAAAAAAAACATCAAGAAGATCGTGCAGAAGATGGTTGTAACATACAAAGACCGGAATGAGATGCTACCATTTGCGTTGCATGGGTACAGAACGTCAGTGTGTACTTCAACAGGGGCAACCCCGTTCTCACTAGTGTATGGTATGGAGGTAGTCCTACCAATTGAAGTGGAAATCCCCTCATTGAGGTTAATGATGGACATTAAGCTAGATGAAGCTGAGTGGCTCCATTCCAGGTATAATCAATTGAGCCTCATTGAAGAAAAGCGCCTAGCAGCTGTATGCCATGGACAGTTGTATCAGCGGCGGATGAAGCAGGCTTTCAATAAGAAAGTACGACCACAGAGGTACATACCAGGTGACTTGGTGCTGAAAAGGATTCTTCCTCCTCTTAACGATCATAAGGGCAAATGGACACCTAACTATGAAGGATCGTTCGTGGTTAAAAGGTTTTCTCAGGTGGAGCCTTGATGCTGACAACCATGGACGGAGAGGACTTCCAATCCCCTGTCAACGCAGACGCAGTAAGAAAATACTTCGTGTAAAAAGGACCCGCTGGATAAAAACAAAATAAAGAACCAGGAAAAAATGGGCATCCCGGCGAGCCAAAAACAGAATAAAAGGCTCGGGCAAAAATTAGGGAAATCTTGAAAAAAATGTACACCCGCTGAGTTGAAAAGCCACATCGGACAGCTCAGGCAAAAAAGGGTATCCCGGTGGATTGAAAACCTGAAAGGGCAATCCATACAAAAGAGGGATTAACACGAACGACTGCGATCTGCAAAATCCGTAACCTATCTACAGCTGAGGTTATTCTAAGGGTTAAAGATCAGTTCAATTACCTTTCTCAAGGGGAAGAGAGAGCGGATTGTCTCGAAGATATGCGAGTCATAACCGGGTTGAAACTGGATGAGATCCATTTATTACATTGCCAATAGGATAGTTTGTTTTCCTTTTTGGCTGTTTCCTCTTTCCAGGGAACTGCTTCCTTTGTATTGCCTATTCATGGCCATTTTTCCGAATCAATAAAAATTCAACTTCAGTCAACTTGTGACTATCTGCTTCTTGTTTTTGTTTTTCATCTAGCATTGATTGATTGCGAAAACGTCCAGCGAATTGTGATTTATATTGTGTTGTGAACATTTGAATGCTTTCTAACTCATGCAGGAGGTCATAGACATTTAATACAACTCTAAAAGGGTGTCATGATGCCTAGATAATGATTCATGCTACGAGCCTGGGGCGGACAGTTCCCAAACTAACTCTCCATGTTGCAGGCACTATCGATTGTGTTTATGCAGGTACAGATACAGGTGTTGCTAACAGAGCTAAAAGCAGATTCCCAGGAGGAAAATTTCTTTATGCTTGAACAAGAACATGTGTCTTTCAGGGTGTCTCCAGTCATCCCCAGTAAAGTTGGAAGTTGAAATCTCTCCCAACAAAGTAGCAGAATGTGGGTGTTCTCCCCAAGCAGAAGCTTTCCTTCAATCACAGGGGCAATTCCCAGCAGTACAATGAGTGTATTTCCTCAGCAATGTCATGCCTCTGGTTCCCAGCAAAGTCAGGAGGTCTCCACTTCCCCACCAGAGTGCGAGAAGGGTCCATCTCCAGCAGGGTCTTGGCTCTCCCATATCAAAGTCCAATTTATTTTTGGAAATGGCGGCTGTTCAGAGTCGGTGTATCATTGACAGATTTCCCTGCAGAGTTATCTCCTCCTCACCAAGATGGATCAGATCAGTGCATTGATCATCATTTCTTCCCATTCAAGTCGTTTGGGATACTTGAAATCTCCTTATCAGGGGATCGATTTGCATTTTCATACGCATAATCATCGTTGCATGTGCATCCTCCAAAGTGTAGCATTTCCATCCTCATGGAGCATTACACCATAAATTCAAACATATGCATGCCAGCATGGGCCAGTTTTGAGGTATATTACATACGACCTATAAAATCTTCTCAACCTGAAGTACTCCGCACAGAGGATACCAATATCATTTTTCAGACATCCTTGCCTTTTCAAGTCAATGTTTGTCACCCATTCCGCGTCTTGTTTTGTACAACAATCGCATCGCAGGTTCTTGTTTTGTACGGTCCTGTTTGCCTGGGCTCTCGTTTATGTACAACGATCCCGTTCCACCTTGCCATATTTTCTTTGTGTTTCTGGTTATTGATCGAGGCCGGTATACCATTGCGTCTCCATTCGAGGATGGTTTCGTGTTAGATCCGAGGATCTTTTGAGAATTGTCATTCGAGGATGGCATTCTTTTCTTCAAGTCCTTCTGAGGTTGATCTTGTTTGTTGTGGCTATCATTTGAGGATGATAGACCATTTTGAGCTTATTGATTGAGGTCAGTTTGTCTCTTTTGCAAAGTCTGTCTGAGGTCAGTCTTTGTGTTTCTGGTTATCGACTGAGGCCGGTATACCATTGCGTCTCCATTCGAGGATGGTTTCGTGTTAGATCTGAGGATCTTTTGAGAATCGTCATTCGAGGATGGCATTCTTTTCTTCAATTCCTTCTGAGGTTGGTCTTGTTATTGTGGCTATCATTTGGGGATGATAGACCATTTTGAGCTTATGGATTGAGGTCAGTTTGTCTCTTTTGCAAAGTCTTTCTGAGGTCAGTCTTTGTGTTTTTGGTTATCGACTGAGGCTGGTATACCATTGCGTCTCCATTCGAGGATGGTTTCATGTTAGATCCGAGGATCTTTTGTGATTTGTCATTCGAGGATGGCATTCTTTTCTTCAAGTCCTTCTGAGGTTGGTCTTGTTGTTGTGGCTATCATTCGGGGATGATAGACCATTTTGAGCTTATGGATTGAGGTCAGTTTGTCTCTTTTGCAAAGTCTGTCTGAGGTCAGTCTTTGTGTTTCTGGTTATCGACTAAGGCTGGTATACCATTGCGTCTCCATTCGAGGATGGTTTCGTGTTAGATCCGAGGATCTTTTGTGATTTGTCATTCGAGGATGGCATTCTTTTCTTCAAGTCCTTCTGAGGTTGGTCTTGTTGTTGTGGCTATCATTCGAGGATGATAGACCATTTTGAGCTTATTGATTAAGGTCATTTTGTCTTTTTTGCAAAGTCTGTGTGAGGTCAGTCTTTGTGTTTCTGATTATCGACTGAGGTCGGCATACCATTGCGTCTCCATTTGAGGATGGTTTCGTGTTAGATCCGAGGATCTATTGAGAATTGTCATTCGAGGATGACATTCTTTTCTTCAAGTCCTTTTGAGGTTGGTCTTGTTGTTGTGGCTATCATTCGAGGATGATAGAACATTTTGAGCTTATTGATTGAGGTCAGTTTGTCTCTTTTGCAAAGTCTGTCTGAGGTCAGTCTTTGTGTTTCTGGTTATCGACTGAGAACGGTATACCATTGCGTCTCCATTCGAGGATGGTTTCGTGTTATATCCGAGGATCTTTTGAGAATTGTCATTCGAGGATGGCATTCTTTTCTTCAAGTCCTTCTGAGGTTGGTCTTGTTTGTGTTGTTGTGGCTATCATTCGAGGATGATAGACCATTTTGAGCTTATTGATTGAGGTCAGTTTGTCTCTTTTGCAAAGTCTGTCTGAGGTTAGTCTTTGTGTTTCTGGTTATCGACTGAGGTCGATATACCATTGCGTCTCCATTTGAGAATGGTTTCATACAAGATTCGAGTTGTCATTCGAGGATGATTTTCTTCCCAATATATTTTATTACCCGAGTTCAAATTTTCAGGTTTCATTCGAGTATTCAATCACTCCACACCTTGAACGTCTAAAAGCTATCGCAATTATTCATTCAGGCTTGTAAATGATTGAATAGGGGCAGCTGTAATACCTCAAAATTTGCCCTCATATTTATTACCACTAAATGGCTTTACGCTTTGCATTCACCTGCATTTCTCATTAGGTTATAACATTCATAATCACGCATTTGCATTGAGCTCCTAAGGCATGGGATCAAAGCATTTTCTTATAATATGGATTCTCTATTTCAGAGGACACTTATTCATTGGTATATACTCAAGGGCAGGAATATTAAGGTTTCTCTTGTGATATGCTGGTTTATGGGATTGAAGATCATTGTGCCAGATTTTGTCTAGAGGCTACTTTGAGTATCACGCTTCACTACAAGCTCATTATTGTCAATGCACATCTCAACTGCTAGGGTTTCAAAAGTTGGAATTGGGTTTCTCTGTGACTTGTGATCCTCAACATCTTGGGTCATCTTTGTCATTCAGATCATGGGTTAGGGTTTATTTCCCCTAATCATGTGAGTAATCAATAAAGTTCCTATGCGGAGTTTGTTCATAAGTGATCTCGTCGTTCATGGAATTCCATTATCACGTCAGACATATGTTATTGAGGATCCAGGTGTGTGCAGAACCAATAAGGGTTTCAGGTCAGAAGCATCACGGTGTTTAGGCTATAAGAGATTGGACTCGTGCGACGATCAAAGCGCCATGGTCCTCCGAGTTGCTTGCCGTTTTTTAGTGGCGATTGAAGCTAATTGATTTAGTTTTCTAAAGGTTGGGATTCGTTAAGAATTCAAGGTTTACGTGGATGGTACGTGTTGAGATTGGTCGTGCGGAATTCAAGAGACAAATCCATTAAAACATGTTCGTTTTGAGTGCATTAAATCCATTCACTTTCCGAATCCATTCTACAAGTTCAATTCAATTCGAGTCCATATTTATTTACATCGCTTATCAATACACGCCTGAAAACCAATTTAATCCCCGTATTCATAAAACTTTTGTTTTAAACCATTCATTTCCTCTTGGTAAATCGTGTTAAACTAAGTCATTATCCATATTCATCAATTTCAAAACCATTCTAAACATAATTTTATTATTTTCAACATTTAATCCAAATTAAACTTGTTGCATTTTTTGTAGCTTTGGTATGTTCTTTCTGTCAAAGTAATTTAGCAAGAATAGTGATCTTCTCTTGAACTCACAAAAAATAAATACAATATGTCCATTTTCAAGGGTGGTCCGTCCATTTTTTATAGCAGAACTCGGAAATATTCACATAGAGAAAGAGGCTAACTCATAACAGAATTTTACAGCAAAAAAATAGGAGATAGATCTAGTTATTGAGTTACAAAAAAAAACAAAAAACAAAAAGCTGAGAAAAATATCCAAGCTCCCAGTCTCCAGAAAAATCTTGCAAATTCACTTCTTGCAATAAACCCTCACCAATCTTCATCTTCATCTTCAACCCCAATTTCAATCTTCACCAATTCAGAACCTGCGATCCAGAGAAATACGACAATTCAAGAACACGTTCAATCAAGATTCTGACAACAATATCATTGAATGAACTCATCGAATCCAAAACAACAATAATATCACAGGAGTAGATGTGAGAAAGATGAGGCATAATTATGCAAAACCGTAATGACAACGAGAACCAAAGGAACAAAAAAAGAAGAAGTTCCATACCTCAAAATCCTCATAGGATCATCATCACCTTCAACTTTGAAGGATCTTCGCCGTTCTTCATAACCTCTAAGAACACACGAACCTTCAACTTTAATCTCTAACCTCAATTTTGAATCCATCTTCGAATCTTCATCTTCGATCCGTGCTTCCTCCATCACCTTGTTTCATCTTCATCAGCGCCAATCCTTAACAACCTCCCCGCGAAAACTCTCCAAGACTCTTCAACCTTCTCCATCGCTCAACTTCATCATCACCGCCATGAACCCTGCAAGAAGCATCGACATCACAACGAGTTCATATTTGAAGCATAAAAATAAGAAGAAAATAGATTCAACCATATATCTGCGAGGTACCGATTCGCGTCGCAGACAATGAATTCTCAGATTAAGACGCAGAAGAAAAGGACGTTGGGTTGTATCTGAAACCTCATTGCCGTTATCTCCATTGAGTAACCATAACAGAGCAAATATCAGCACCAATCAACCTTCAATTTCACTCTGCGATTCCTCCACAACCTCATCTTCAACCTCTCGAGTTTAATCCGCAATCTCCTCTTCAATCTCCAAAATCCTCTTCAAACTTTGCACCTTCAATCAATTAATAACCTGCATTACACAAAAACTCATTTTTAATCCGCACTAACAAACTCCAATAACAGAAAATCGGGAAAAGGGGCTTCATATAAGAGTTTCTAGCTGAGAAAGAAAAAGGGATGAGAGGAAATTTCGTAAAACAGAAAATCAGTTGTAAGAAAATCATAACTGACACAACAAAATTTTAACTGATTCTAACAGAATCATAACTGAACTTATCTGAAAAATTCCGGAACCATCCTTGATCTCCATCTATAAATCAACTTCACTCCATTGATTTTGCTTCTTCACACAACTTCTTCAAAAACTTCTTCACACAACGTCATTTTTCTTCTTCCATAACCCTCTTCTTCTTCACCATTCTCCTTCATTCATTCCTCACCACCTTCCTGATTTCTCTTCAATCTGCATCTCATTCTCCATTTCTTCTGTTTCTCATTCTCTTCATCCTTCATCACTCTCTTTCTCCTTCTATCCTTTGGCTCTTTCAATCTTTTTCGCCACTTCAATCTGCATCTCATTCTCCATTTCTTCGGTTTCTCATTCTCTTCATCCTTCATCACTCTCCTTCTCCTTCAATCCTTTGGCTCTTTCAATCTTTTTCACCACTTCAACCAACACTCTTCATTTTATTGAATTTCTTTAATTGCACATGATTTTGTTCATTTTTTTCCACTTCTTGTAGGATTTTTAGCCCATTCTTTTTGCTATGATTAAAGAACTGATAATAGAACTTAGGATATTTTTTGGTAGATTTTTAGGCCATTTTATCCACTGTTTCGGTAGCTTAATTCATGCAAAATTGTAGTTAATTCTTAGGTAGATTTAAGTGACTTTTAGGCATAGTTAGCTTCTGAATTTTTAGGATATTTTTTAGCACAATGCTATAGTCATGTTTAGGGCCTTAAAGAATTAATTTCACATTTTTTCCAGGACTTTTACCATTTTTAGTGTATTAATGTTTAGTCCATTTTTCCATGATAAATCCACCTAGTTTAGCTTAGAATCTTATGGTTCATTAACGATTAGTTTAATTAGGCTTAGTCTTAGGGTATTAAAATGATTTAGTATAGTTTAATTACTGATTTTAGGATGATGATATTAGATGATTCCCTTAGTTTTAGGACTTAGGCTTAGAATTTCTAATAAATAAGTTTAGGTGAAGTTTAGGCTTACTTTTTTGGTTTTATGCCTTAATATGCATTTTTTAGAATTTATTTCTTATTTCAATTTTATTGATTTTGCCTTATTATTTGAATTCTCTCACTTGTATAGGCTTCCCCATTGTTCTTGGAATCAACTTAACTTCCTTAGGAAGTAAGTTGAATTCTAGTAGTTTCTAGTTCCCTTTTATCCATTAGGTTTAGAAAACCACATAAACCATTAGGACCACCTTTCAATAAATAACTAAAATTAGGATTGAGTTTTAGTCCCTTAGTTTTTTTCCCTTTTGCAACTTGAGTCATTCTTTCTCATCTCATAAAGAAAAATAATAAAACACTTAATAAAAACCGAACGTTCTTGTACGACACGAGACTTTGTTGTGGAGTACTTACACACGTCCTGTTTCGGGGCGAGGTGTAAGTATTTACCACGATAGATAGGTCTTAGTATGAGAATTTTCACAAACAAATTCAAAACATTTCTCATAAAAGACAAAAACACAATAAGCGACTATACTGCGGGAATTCTCTTCTCATCTCATTCACTCACAACGTGAACTCACGACGACTTATCTCGCATGCAAGACAGTAAACGCACTCGTACTAGACGAGCCTGCAACACCTGAGCATAGACATACGCAGTTCCAGTGCATAAAAAACATAAACAAATAGTTCCCGCCTTAGTTAGGCGAACTACGTCGACTCTGATCCTCATTTTCCCAATGAGGTACGCAGGCAGCGGGGTAGGGCCCGTTCGAGCATATTCTTTATTTTCCCTACATTTCCCTCTTTCTTTTCATTCTCTCTTTTCCAGTTCATTTCTCATTCCCATTCCAGTTAGCAACTCATTTGTTCAACAATAGTTATATTTTCTCTCCCTTTGAAACAAAACAAGCAAGTGTGGATCCCGTCAGGTACGGCGGACAGTCTGGGGTGCTAATACCTTCCCAGGTCGTAACCGACTCCCAAACCCATATCTTTGGTTCGCAAGGCCTTGTTCTTTCCTTATTCATTAGGTTTGTGCAACATTACCTTTCCCATTCATTCGGGATAAAAATGTTTGACTGGCGACTCTACCTTTTCTGCGCCACTTTTGCGTTTGTACTAGGATGAAAATCTCAGGAGCGACAAAAGCGTCCTCAACCTAGAAATTTGGATTCGTCCAAGAGTCCCGGGCCAACAAATCCTTAACTGGTCTTCCCAGGAAATTATAAGAGTTACTCCTGCAGAGTAATTATTATTTCATACTTAAGCATGCATCAAGTCCTGCATCTTGCCCAAGGTGCCAGGACTCATTTTATAATAGGGCCATATTTGTATTTTGTGCAAATGGAATATCAATGAACAATGGACATCTTTTTGCAAACGATTTTCTTTTTCGTTCACTGTCTTTTCATTTTTGTTATTTTCACACAAAACAATAAATGGAAATGTTTTCAAAATAATAACTTCATTCACACTTTTTCTGAACAAGATTAAAATCAATCACTGAAAAGAACAAATCTCAACCCTTGCAGAGATAATCCTCCAGATTGCATCGACAATAGCGCTGCTATGACCTTGTATGACTTCGACAATCCAATTAATCAAGCAGATGAAGGGGTTGAAGAAGACTATGATTTTCCTGAAGAGTTGGCCAGATTGTTGAGACAAGAGGAAAAGGTGATTGCTCCTCATCAGGAGGAGGTTGAGACCATCAATCTTGGTACTGAAGAAGATGTGAAAGAGGTGAAGGTTGGGGCCAGTCTGCAAGCTCCGGTGAAAGAACAACTCATCAGTATGCTTCGAGAATATGTTGACGTCTTTGATTGGTCCTATCAAGATATGCCAGGTCTAGATACAGATATTGTCATGCACAAGCTACCATTGAAAGAAGATTTCCCACCGGTTAAATAGAAGCTGCGTCGTACTCGCCCAGATATGGCCATGAAAATTAAGGAAGAAGTACAAAAGCAGTGGGACGCCGGTTTCCTCGCTGTAACTAGTTACCCGCCGTGGGTTGCTAACATTGTACCCGTACCTAAGAAGGATGGCAAGGTGCACATGTGTGTGGATTACCGGGAACTGAACAGAGCTAGCCCGAAGGATGATTTCCCATTACCTCACATTGATGTATTGGTGGATAACACATCTCAGTTTTCGGTATTTTCTTTCATGGGCGGATTTTCTGGATACAATCAGAATAAGATGTCACCCGAAGACATGATGAAAACAACTTTCATCACACCTTGGGGCACATTTTGTTACAAGGTGATGTTGTTTGGTCTAAAGAACGCCGACGCAACTTATCAACGGGCTATGGTAACATTATTCCACGATATGATCCACAAAGAAATCGAATGCTATGTGGATGATATGATTGCCAAGTCCCTTACTGAAGAAGATCATCTGGTGAATCTGCTGAAATTGTTTAAGCGTCTGAGGAAGTACTAGTTGAAGTTGAACCCCAACAAATGCACATTTGGGGTACGTTCCGGTAAGCTGCTGGGTTTTATTGTAAGTGTAAAGGGGATTGAGGTTGATCCCGACAAAGTGAATGCCATTCAGGAAATGCCTGCACCTAAGACTGAGAAAGAAGTTCGAGGGTTCTTATGTAGATTGAACTACATATCAAGGTTCATATGTCATCTCACTGCAACCTGTGAACCTTTGTTCAAGCTGTTAAGGAAAGAACAAAAAGTCAGGTGGAACGATGACTGTCAGAGAGCTTTTGACAAAATCAAAGAATATCTGCAAGAACCTCCAATTCTCATGCCTCCAATCGAAGGAAGACCTCTAATCATGTACCTGACAGTATTAGAAGGGTCAATGGGGTGTGTGTTGGACCAGCATGACGAGTTTGGTCGAAAAGAGTATGCAATATACTACCTAAGCAAAAAGTTTACCGACTGTGAACAACGTTATTCACTGCTCGAGAAAACTTGCTGTGCTTTAGTGTGGGCTGCTCTCCGACTAAGACATTATATGTTGACTCACACTACCTTATTGATCTCAAAGATGGATCTAGTCAAGTACATATTTGAGAAACCAGCACTTACCGAAAGGGTTGCAAGATGGAAAATGATTCTAACAGAGTATGATATTCAGTACACTTCTCAAAAAGCCATCAAGGGCAGTGTATTGTTTGATTATCTGGCTGAGCAACCCGTTGATGATTACCAGCATATGAGATTTGAATTCCCTGATAAAGACATCATGTACTTAAAAGTAAAAGATTGTGAAGAGCCTATTCACACTGAAGGGCCTGACCCAGAAGAAGCATGGGCTATGATGTTTGATGGGGCAGTTAATTACAACGGTCGTGGAGTTGGTGCAGTGCTTATCACACCTAAAGGAGTTCATATGCCTTTCTTGGCAAAACTCACCTTTGCCTGCACTAACAACGAAGCGGAATACAAAGCCTGTATCGTGGGTCTTGAGGAAGCCATTGACCTCAGGATCAAAACTTTGAAGGTATTCAGGGATTCGACTTTGGTAATTAACCAGACCAACGACAAGTGGTACACTCATCAGGAGCATATGATTCCATACCGTGACTATACGAGGAGATTGTTGACCTTCTTCACAATAGTTAAGTTTGAATACATCCCTCGAGATGAGAATCAGTTTGCGGACGCTTTGGCTACCATTTCATCCATGATCAAAGTAAAAGCTTCCAATTATGTGCCTCGGATTTTGGTATCCAGACTGGACCGACCGACATATGTATTCTCTATGGACACTGTCGCTGATGACAACCCTTGGTACCATGAAATCAAATGCTTCTTGGAGAATCAGACATACCCACCTAGGGCATTGTCAAATGATAAGAAGACATTAAGAAGGCTAGCCGATAGTTTCTTCCTCAATGCTGATGGTTCTTTGTACAAGCGAAGCTTCGACATGGTCCTGCTCAGATGTGTTGACAAAAAGGAAGCAGACCTACTGATGCACGAAGTACATGAAGGTTCTTTCGGTGCCCATGCCGGAGGACATGCAATGGAAAAGAAGTTATTAAGATCAGGTTACTATTGGATCACAATGGATGCAGACTGTTGTGCCTATGCCAAAAAATGCCACAAATGCCAGATCTACGCAGATAAAGTGCATGTGCCTCCGAATACTTTGAATGTAATGTCTTCACCTGGGCCCTTCTCCATGTGGGGCATTGATATGATTGGAAAGATCGAACCGAATGCTTCAAATGGTCATAGATTCATCCTGGTAGCCATTGATTACTTCACCAAATGGGTTTAAGCAGCTTCATATGCAAACGTCACCAGACAAGTGGTAGCTAGATTTCTGAAAAGGGATATCATCTGTCGATATGGAGTTCCCGAGCGAATCATTACTTATAATGGTTCCAATTTAAACAACAAGATGATGGCAGAACTTTGTCGGGACTTCAAAATTCAACATCACAACTCTTCTCCTTACAGGCCAAAGATGAATGGCGCTGTTGAAGCAGCCAACAAGAACATCAAGAAGATTGTGGAGAAAATGGTAGTCACCTACAAAGACTGGCACGAAATGCTACCATTTGCTTTGCATGGGTACCGTACCTCTATCAGAACATCTAATGGGGCAACACCTTATCAGCTTGTGTATAGTATGGAAGCTGTCCTACCTGTTGAAGTTGAGCTACCCTCCTTACGGGTAATGATGGATGTGAAATTGGATGAAGCGGAATGGGTCCGGTCTCGGTACAATCAACTGAATCTGATTGAAGAGAAAAGATTAGAAGCCATCTATCATAGGCAGTTATATCAGAAAAGAATGAAGAAGGCCTTCAATCAGAAAGTCAGACCTCAGGAATACCAAGTGGGAGAGCTTGTTCTGAAAAGAATCCTTCCTCCTCATACAGACCACGAGGGCAAATGGACACCAAACTATAAAGGTCCCTACGTAATAACCAAAGTCTTCTCGGGCGGAGCACTGATGCTCGCAACCATGGATGGTGAAGACTTCCTGTCTCCTGTGAATTCTGATGCAGTTAAAAAATACTTCGCATAAAATGACCCGCTGGACATAAAAACAGAATGTGAGTCCAGGCAAAAATAGGGCATCCCGACGAGTCAAAAACAGAATAAAAGACTCGGGAAAAAATAAGGGAAAATTAAGAAAAGTGTACACCCGCTGAGTTTAAAAGCCACACCGGATAACTCAGGCAAAAATGGGTATCCCGGTGGATTGAAAACCCGAAAGGGAGATCCATGTAAAATCAGGGAATAAGCGAACAATTGCATTCTTAATTCGTTTGTATCACTCATAGCAAGCTTCGAAAGGATAAAGCATCGGTCAGAATCAACCTTCTTCAGAAAGCAAGATAAGAAGAACGTCAAGGTCATACAGGTCATAGCAAAGGAAGCTCACCGGAGCGTCATTTTCAACATTGCCAACACTTGTATTTTCTCAATTTACAACAATCTCCTCCTTTCAAGGGATTCACTTCTTTGACTGTACTTTCCTATTCAGGGCACACAATTCAATAAAATCAGAATATTCAGTCACACTTTGTTTTTACCTTTTGTTTTTGTTTGCAAAATGTCCAGAGTTCGTAATACAACATTTGCATAAAACTTATAGGTCATTTTTAACAAAATGCTTGCAGCAAATATGAATTCTTAAACAAATCTAATTCCTATGACAGAATCCGATTAAGGATACCTCGGGACACTTGTGCGTTTTCCTTTGTCTTAACAGGTTGCAGGTACCCAAGGCAAACAATCTTTCGCAACATGGGGCATATCAAGCATTAAATCCCCAACATGCTACTCCCCAAAAGTTATCTCCTCCCCAAGCGGAACCTCCCGAGAAATAACTGACAACTCTTCCACAACAAAGTGGACAGAGAACTTTCTTTTCCCCATCAGAAATGCCAGATTTCCCTCATCCTTAGCAGAATTGGTGGAATTGTTCCCCCACAGAGTTGCCTCCCTAGTAGAGCAATGCCTGAAACACGTCCCCAGCGCAGTGGCTAAAACTTCCTCATCCCCATTAGGAGTTCTCCCTCCGGACAGATCCATCAATGATCTCTTTCACTAGCTGAGTTCTCCCTCCGAACAGATCAACCAAAGATCTTTATCCCCACAGGATCTAGATCTCGGATCGAGTTTCTCATTTGCATAATCATAGCATTCGCATCATATTCACCAAAATAAGCATATCATTTCGTCTAATACGGAGCATTACAACAAAAATCAAACATTTTCATGATCATAAGCCAGGTTCGAGCCAATCACTTGCAAATACCATCGTCACTTCACCAGCAATATACAAAACTCATATCTCCTGCAGATAAAAGCCAAAGCATCCCCTTTGCACTCTCAAATGCAGATGCCTGTCCATATTTATACACGCTCTTTTTGACACTCGTCCATGTCATCCTTCCCCAGTAAGGTCTCCAGAATAACCTCTGCATTCTCGAAACAGATATTTATTCATACTTGTACATATTCTTTTGGCACTCATCCGTGTCATATTTCCCCAGCAAGTCAAAACACTCGTCCATGTCTTACACCTACATCGCCAGCAGATCATACTCGTACATACTTATACAAAAGTCTTTGAAACTCGTCTGTATCTTGTATATATCACCCTTCAGCAGATTCAACACTCGTTCTTGCTCCTTGATTAACCGATTGATACTCGTCCGTATCATTATCCTTAAACACGCGTCAGCATTTGTTTCTATCGATACCTGTCTGTATCGTGGTCCTAAGGATGCTCGTTCGCATCTTTAGTCTATACACACTGTCAAAACACTTATATCATTTACTTTAAGAGCGTAAGCACTCGTCTGTGTTTACCATTCCCTAGTAAGTCGCCAACAAAACAATTTTCTTCTATCCGACATTCTTCCTATGTCGTGATACTTAAGAGCATCCGTACCCTGCCAGGTGATCGTCCTTCACCTTTGGATGACCGTCCCTCATCCCTTCCCCAGTGGAATCCCCATTGTTGGAGCCTTCTATCCGGCATTCGTCCTATGTCGTGATATTTTCAGCAGTCGTCCCCTGCTAGGTGATCGCCCTTCACCTTTTGATGACCGTCCCTCATCATTAATCCGATGGTCGTCCCCATCATTGATCTTGTTATCCGACATTCGTCCTATGTCGTGATATTCCCCAAGAGCAGGCGTACCCTGCCAGGTGATCGTCCTTCACCTCTTGAGGACCGTCATTCATCATGCTTATCCAATGGTCGTCCCCATCATTGACCTTTTCTATCCGGCATTCGTCCTATGTAATGATATTTTCAGAAGCCGTCCCCTTCTAGGTGATTGTCCTTCACCTTTTGATGACTGCCCCTCATCATTATTCCATTTATTTTTTTACCCGATAGCCGTCCCCGTCGCGGTTTAGTTACTTTCAGCCTGATGGCCGTCCCCGTCATTACTTTTTTTCACTTCTTCAAATCCCCAGAGAGTTTTATTTTCTTTACCCGATGGCCGTCCCCGTCGTGGTCTTTTCTTTTTGATGACCGTCCTTCATCACTTTACCCAATGACCGTCCACGTCGTGGTTTCTTTATTTCCCAGCATGATGGTCGTCCCCGTCATTGCTTTGCTTACCGTTTTACCCCCAGCAATCGTCCTCTGCTCGATGGTCGTCCTCCACCGCTTTCATTTGATACTCATACTATATTGTCTATTACAATTAATATCCCTTTTCTTCTTTTCCCCAGTGAGTGCAAATTTCGGACTGTCTTTGGTATTCAACCACAAGTTATCTTGTTTGTCTGTTAAGCCAGGCGCTTACACCCTGCACAGCTAACTCATGTTTGAATAGGGGCAGTTGTAAACACCCCAAATTTGCCCTCACTTTTTCTCACACCATGGCTTGTGATATTTCATTTTTTTCCTTAGCATAAACATACCATCTCATATTGCATATTTGTTTCATCTGCATAGTTCCATTTCATCTACATCTAGGGTTTGTGATCTGAGCAATCCAAGAAGTGATCTGAGCCATCCCAATGGTCTTGAATCTTGCCAAGAGGGTCCATGTGTGTTCCATGATCATAATATGCTCCCCAAAGTTCATAAAAGTCAAGGGATCACAAAGCATGGCAAAGGCATATAGGCAGAGCTAGGGTTTTCCTGCACAGATGACCAAAATTAGGGTTTTGGTTTCAGAGGCCTTAATCTCAATTTTTTGGTCATTCTTGTTTCTAAGGGCCATAATATGTTATAAGGATCATGTGTACCAAATTTTATGAAGAAATTCATTGTGGAAGTCATCTAATCATTGGGTAACTTCTTGAGCAAGTAAAGTCAAAATCAGGGCATCTGAGGCCCCTAACAAGTGTACCAAAGGGTCATCATCATCATTTTGAGTCTTTATGATCTTTATTTGATCTTAGAAGTGGTTGTAAGTTCACAAAGTTGAATAATTTTGGG
Organism: Lathyrus aphaca; assembly: GCA_963966055.1. Lineage (NCBI taxonomy): Eukaryota > Viridiplantae > Streptophyta > Magnoliopsida > Fabales > Fabaceae > Lathyrus > Lathyrus aphaca. The sequence goes on from OZ014525.1 coordinate 238,653,326, forward strand.
CCAAATGCAAACTTGCTATTTTTGGAAATGACTTGTAATGGAAACTTTCCATTTTGGAAAAGATTTTCAACCTATTCTTTCATGACTAAATATGCTTCAAATGAAAATTTCTTGGGCATGAAAGTTGTAGATTATGTCTTCCCATTTTCAAAAAGTACTAGAACATGACTTGATTCATCCTAGAACTCAAGATATGGCCTTTCAAAGTTGGCAAAAATCATATAATTTTCAAGTTCATGGCAAAGAGGATTTTTTGCAAATTCAAGTTTCAAGCCATTTTATGACCACTAATTGATTGCTAAACATCATACAAATATAGTGCAATGCATTTGAACCAAAATTGTGCCTTGGATTGCAAGATTCATCAAGGTATTTTCACAAAATTCTCAAAGAGGAAAGTTGCAAGAACCTTGGAAACCTTCCATCCACTTGTGCCAGTTGCATAAAATCAATCCTATGGCCCTCCATGAATCAGGCTGAGGCCAGACACCCCTTGAAGCAACTCCTGCTATGGCCCATGCTTAAAGTACAAAGTTGTTGACTTTATTGTAACTTGCCCATACCAATCAGAATAGGCCACACCAACTCTTCTGACCACTCCTATTGGCTTATGAAAACCCTAAGGAACACATTACTTAGAAGACATTGGCCTGAATGCTCCCACAAGTCAGATTGCAAGAAAACCACCAAGAACTTCCTTTCTTCGATTCTGAAAAACCAGCCATCAAACCTCAAAACAAACTTCACCAATCATCTCAATATCACTCATAGAACACAAAGCAACCCTTAAATTGGCCTGAAAGCACACAAAACCAAAACACGATTTCTGGTGCAGCAGAACTGAATCATCAAAATCAGCCATCACAAACTTGTTTCAAGCATTCCAGAAGCCTGAGGGGATCCATTGGAGTGATTTTGCATCAAGGAAAGGTCCAGAAAGCCCAGAATCAGAAAGCTTCATCTCAGGTATACCTCAAGAGCATTTTTTCCAGAAGCTTTGTTTTAAGTTCCTAAATGATTCTATGTGTTCCCTTGAGCATGCTGATGTAATTTGTTTTGAAAATGGTTGAGAAAAGGCCATGTATTCTTGCTCTGAAATTTTGCCCGTAAAATTTGTTTGCTTCTATTCTTGTTATTGATGCAATATAAATGAATTTCATGTCTGGATTCTTGTTTAATTTTGTTCATTGATCATTTCTGGAGAGTTTGATGCATTGATTTGAGGTTTTGAGTGAGTTCAGGGAAGGGTGCCACCAGAGAAGATGACCGGAACACTGTTCCGGTCACCTAATGGTAATTAGGGTTTAATTAGGGTTTAGTTCTCAATTTGAATTTAGACCGTAGGATGAGTGTTTCCCGCGTGCATTGGAGGGTCCAGATTAGCCCATTAGCCCTAATTATAATTATTTAGTTTAATTAATTAAGATTAACCCAGATTGAATCCAGGCCATCCAAACACGCGCTAGTCAACATCTCTCTCTCCAGTTCAAATCCTGGACCTTGGATGCTTTAACTTTGCATTTTATTTATTTTTATTTCATTTTTATTCATTTCTTTTGAATATTTTATTTAAAATAGTTAAAAACATCAAAAAATTCTCATATTTTGCATTTCTGATCCAAATAATTTTCTTAACCTAAAAATGAGTTTTATTTTATTTTTTTCATTTAAAATGTATTTTTAAAATATTTAAATGTTATTTTTAATTAATTAATGGATTTTAATTAATTAAAAATGCATTTAGGTTTCTAAAAATCACCAAAAAATTCATGAACCATTCCAATACATTTAGAAACATTTTCCAACTCATCATACAAATTTATTTTTAGGTTTGATCATAATTTCACAGTTTTCTTTGAATTAGTGTTCCTAAAATCACATTTTTCTAACCCTAACTTGAAAATTTCATTTCTACCTAACCATGATGAGTTTGAACTTGATTCGTTTTGCATTGTTTCACATATTGCATATAGTTTCTAGGTTATTTTTCTCATGATTTGGTCTTGCATTTTCAATTTGATTTGCATTTTCCCTTAAGAATCACCCAAAAACCCTAGCAAACTTAGAAAATTCATAACTTTCAATAGGATTAGCTTATGACCTTCTCCTTTGGGGTGTGATATTATATGGGATTAGGGTTTGATTGAGCTTGATTTCAATTTTTTTATCATGTTGATTGCTTCTGTTTTGGTCATTTGCATCTCATACATTCATAAAACCCTAATTTCTCATGTTCATTTGCATTCATCTTTGCATATCATCATCCTGTGAACTTGCCATGACATTTCAAGAATTTGTATGACATCTTAGACATCTTAAGACATGATTGAACATTGCTTGATCATTTCTTCATTCATTTTCTATGCTTTGCATCCATTACATTTCATGAACATTCATGTATTTTCAAGCTTCAATCATGTTTCCTTTGCATCTCATCCTTGTATGATCATTCATATGCATCTTGTATGACTTTGAATCACCTCACAATGCATTTAAATTGCATATTCACTTCTTACTTTGGTATTTACATCTCATTTCAATTCATTTCCTTTTGCTTTATGCCTTATGCATCCATACTAACATTTCAGGAACTTTTGGGTAATTTATATGGGAGGTGGATTTTCCTTCACCAACAACCTTGACCGGAAAATAGCAAGTGTACTATTTTTACCGATGTAGTAATAGAAAGGATTAACCCAAAATATCGATCACAAGGACTGCGTATTAAAAATAAGTTCTTCGTGATTAATTTCAATTAGACAAAACTCAAGGTTTGAGATTAAATTAAATAATTTGAACAGAATAAAACGTAAAAACAAATAATTTCACTTATATAAAAGTAATGCCAGGTAGGGTGTATGATTCGCAATGCAATGACTCATAGGTTCCTTAATTTTAGAGATGTGCTTTAGAACGCGTCTTTCCTAAGCCTACAATGTTTCTCCAAAATTCCTTTAAAGAAAAACCTTTGGTATTCTTCATAGACCATGATTCCTCAAAGGTCATAGAAGAATATCAAGCAATAATTCTGACATAAAAAGGTTCATATAAAAATATCCCAATTCCTCAGTAATATTTTTTTACGATAAAATTATGCAACAAGGTTAGAATGGTTGGTCAGACCAAATCCTAACCACGATCAATTATCTTATTTTCCAATACCGATAAAGCATTAAGGACGTTGCGATAAAATAAAGAAACGAAACTAAAACATAATACCAAATTGAAGAATTCAACAAGTCATTACAAAATGCAAATCAGGGACACCCCCCTGGCATTGGGGGGTTTAGCCACTCATGTTCAAACTGGAAATAAAAACAGAGTAAGCAAATTTAGACATTACAATTAACGTTGGATTAGTCGGATCGTCAATTGCTCCCGCTCTTGATCAATCTTTCTTCTCCCGTCTTTGTTCTCTCCAAAAAGCCCCAATTCAAAAAGTGTCTCTTCACAGTCATCATGGGCAAATATAAATCAGTCTTCAAACAGCACTGCGAAATGTCCGGAATACCCTCGAAGCAGCAAAACATAAAATTCTCTCTGGTCTTCACAACACGGGCCGTGTTGTGCAACACGGGTGGCCGTGTTGTGACTCTGGATTGCAACCAAAAACATCCTTTTCCCAGTTGCCATGACACGGGCCGTGTTGTACAACACGGGTGCCCGTGTCACACCCCTGTCTTCTTATTTTCTGAGCTGAATTCTTTGTTTCTTCTGGTCTTTACAACACGGGCCGTGTTGTGCAACACTGGCACCCGTGTTGTGTCTCTGAACTCTCATTTTCTATCTGTTTTTAAAAGCTCGGACCCTCTTTCGGACACCTCGAACCACTGATTACATATTTACCTGAAACACCACAAAGAAACAACCACATAACCCATTCCACTGATAAAAACAAAGTAAAGACGATAAATATCAACTTGCACGCAATAATGAGAAAACTTAAGCAAAACATGAACGAGACACTACAAACAAAATAAAAATAGACTCGAAAGACGCTGAAAACTGGCTTGAATATTACCACTAAATATCACTAGTCAAACTCCCCCAAACTTGAATTCTTGCTTGCCCTCAAGCAAAAATCCTGCATTTACATCTTCAAAACTAGCAATATGAATTATGATACTCATACGTGGATCCTTCGTTCCAATTCACCCAATGAGTTCTTTTTGTACTTTTCTCTCAGTATAGATATCACACAAACACTACACCATGGAAAACCACGGATCCGAATCTCCCTTTTCGGTAACCTCTCCGACTATGCTTCGTGCTTAGGTCTTATTTTTCCGATTTTCAACCCTTTTCATTCGGACAATCACTTTTAAGGCTTTTAATGATTTTCACTATGTGTGCAAGATTGATTCCTCTTTTTATCGTTGGCACCGATTTTTCTGTCCCTTCGGGAAACATTTATGTTCAACCGCCGTTAGGTTGAATAACCTTGTGAGAGTTACCCAACTTAGAAGGATCGATCGTTCTAATGTTTTTATTCATTTTTTTTTTCTCGGTGCCTTGAAGCTTTTTTTTTTTTTTTCTTTTGGATCATCTTTGCACACATAATTATTATAGATAAAGCCAGATATATCAATATAAACTACTTCGGGTTTACTTCTCAAATCAAAGCACCATGGCACGAATCTACATGTCGAACTCGTTCCTAATTCCGAAAACTCAGTGTGCTTATGTAGTACCTATACATCAAAATTTTCCATATTTTCTCATCGGGATTCTTTTTCACTCGCATCCTATATACTTTCTCATAATTCACATGTAACACACAGCAGGTTAACTTAGGGGTGTTTTTACAGATAACATAAAGCTATAATCTTCAAGCCGACACTATGATACTATTAAAATAAACAAAGATTAACATAAAATAAACGAAAACATAAAAACTAAACCCCCCCACACTTGAACTCAACAGTGTCCTCACTGTTTAAGAACCAATGTCGGAGGGGACTCACAATTATCACTGTTCGGGAGGAAATCCATGAAGCTTCATCTGCTGCATCCATGCATGCAGCTCATCGATTAAGTCCCCTTGCCGGGTCTGCTCTCTAATCATTTCATCCCACTGGTCCTTGGAAACATTCCACTGACCAGTTGCTTGGTTAGAAGAACCACCAGCAGTTTGCACCGGGACCTCTTCAGGTTGGTTCCCTGCATCCTCCTCATCTGAAAAATACTCATCAAACTGATCGGAACCACCCAGCATGGGGTCCTCATACAGCCAGTTAGCTCTATTATCTATGGTAATCATGTTAGGTGCAGGCAACGAAATCAAATGCTTGTTACGAGACATCACAGCATAATAATTATGAGCAGTTTTAATCATACCTTGGTTGACCAATGTTTCAAGGTCAATTTTTGTCTTACCTGCCACTGCAGGCACTTCAAGCAACCTCTCATTATACCCCAGATGCTGAGCGATCTGTGTAATCATCCCTCCAACGGAAATCTCACCCGAGGCAGCATTGGCTACCCGCTTCAGGTGGTCTGCTGCGAAGGCCGCAACATTAATCAGCTCATTGTTTGCCATTCCATATAGGAAGTATAACTCCCGCAGAGTTGCGACTCCTGTACTGTCGCCTCGGCAGAAAAGGGTATAAGCTAACCCTTTTTGAGCGTACCGGAATGACGGGTTATGAATGCATGAGGCCTTTGCAGCAGATGCGGCATACTCGGTGTTGCCGGTGATATCCTTCCAGAATGATCCTGCATCGAATGTACTTGGCGGTGCACCAGGCCCAAAGACTGGGAGATCTAAAATCTTCCCCAGATCAGCCACCGACATCACATGATCATTGTCATAAAGGCGGAACTTCAGAGTACCGAAATACTCAGTGTCGGATCCGGTCCAGGTATGCTTGAGCTGAAACTGTAAAGAACTCAAAAATTCCAAGGTTATGCGCTCAAAAGTTGGCGCTTCATACTGCATGAAATTTAACATCCCGATACTGTGAAACATTCTATGGACTTCAAATTTGAGCCCTAGATTTTCAAGAGTTTCGTTGCACATGTACCGGGCCGGTATCAACTTACGTCTTACCAACTTTGCATACTTAGCTTGATGTTCCGGGTCCTCGAATAAGATGCCATGAGCATTCGGCATCCGGTGTGCTCTCTTGCGAGGACGAGAAGATTCAGCAACATTTTTACCGGTATCCCTTCTAGGAGGCATTTTTCAGGCCTGCACAAATGAAGCACACAAAAAAATTTTTAAAGATTAGAGGAAACGATCACCGTAGAAGTGACAAGCAAGTAATGGGGAACAAATTTCGTGAATGGAGAAGTAGGTTTCGGTGAGTGGGTGCTTGCGAAAATGGAGGTTTTGAGAGGAATAACAATGGTGTTAGGGTTTTTAGAGAGAAAAGGGTTGGAGAAGATGAAAGAAAAGTGATAAATGGTAGGTTAATGAGCCTTTAATTAAAAATTAGGGAATTAAACACGTGGGGCCCACAGGACAAAATTGGGAAAATTTAAAAAAATTTGAATTTTAGGATTCCCGCATGAGCAACACGGGCCGTGTTGCACAACACGGGCACCCGTGTTGCCTCCCTGGATGCTTCAATTTCTCTGACTCAAAAATTCATGTCAAACAGCACTTGCAACACGGGCCGTGTTGCACAACACGGGCACCCGTGTTGCACCCCTGGTATCTCTTCTCAAAATTTCTGAAATCAAACAATCTCCAGACATTGCAACACGGGCCGTGTTGCACAACACGGGCACCCGTGTTGCACCTCTGATTTTCCGTTTTCTGGCTTTATTGATCTTCCTATTATGACTTCAAACCTCATTCATTCCTTCTTAAAAATAGTGATAAACAAAACCTACAAAACAGAAACGCACAAAAGTCAGACTGAAAAACTCGTGGGTTGCCTCCCACGAAGCGCTGCGTTTAACGTCGCATGGCTCGACGGTCCGTCGTACTACTGGGTAAAACGAGTGACATGCACATCACCAGTGGGCTGGCCTTTGAAATAATGCTTTAATCTCTGCCCGTTCACTTTGAAAATATCTTCGTTGATCTGATTTTTAATCTCAACAGCTCCGTGAGGAAATACCTTGTGAACAACAAAAGGTCCCGACCATTTTGACCTTAATTTGCCTGGGAATAGCTTCAGCCTTGAATTGTACAGAAGGACCAGTTGTCCTTCCCAAAACTCTTTTCTTTGAATCCTTTTATCATGCCATTTTTTCGTTTGCTCTTTGTATACCTTGGCATTCTCATACGCCCGATTCCTGAATTCTTCTAACTCATGCAGTTGAAGAATCCTTGAACTTCCAGCTTTTGACAAGTCCATATTAAGATACTTAGATGCCCAAAAAGCTTTATGCTCAAGTTCCAAAGGTAAGTGACATGCCTTTCCATAAACCAGCTGATATGGTGACATACCGATAGGCGTTTTGAAAGCCGTCCGGTACGCCCATAAAGCGTCATCTAGCTTAAGAGACCAATCCTTCCTAGATGAATTCACTGTCTTTTCCAAGATTTGTTTCAATTGTCTATTGGATACCTCCACTTGACCGCTCGTTTGGGGGTGGTAAGGAGTAGCTATCCGGTGTTTCACATTGTACTTTTGCAGCAACTTCTCCATAAGGTGATTCAAGAAATGTGTCCCTTCGTCGCTTATCAAAGCCCTCGGGACACCGAACCTTGCGAAGATGTTTTCTTTTAGGAATCTAACCACTACCTTAGCATCATTGGTGGGTAATGCCACAGCTTCTACCCATTTGGACACATAATCCACAGCCACCAAAATATAGTTTTTTCCGAATGATGGTGGAAATGGCCCCATAAAGTCTATCCCCCATACATCAAACAATTCAACCTCGAGCATAGAATTTTGGGGCATCTGATTTCTTTTTGATATATTCCCAGTCCTCTGACATCTGTCACACTCTTTCACTACCTCTTGCGCATCCTTAAATAAAGATGGCCAATAAAGTCCTGATTGTAGGACTTTAGCAGCTGTTCGATCACCACTGAAATGTCCCCCATACTCAGAGTCGTGACATGCTTTCAGCACATCTTTTTGTTCTTCTTCAGGTACACATCTTCTCACCAGGCCGTCCACCCCTCTTTTGTAGAGGAACGGATCATCCCATAAATAAAACCTGCAATCATGAACAAACTTTTTTTTCTTGTTAGAATCAAAATCGTCGGGTATAATACCGCCAACGAGATAGTTTGCATAATCTGCAAACCAAGGCACCCCTATAACAGCTAGGATATGTTCGTCAGCGAACTCATCCTTTATAGGGCGTTGCTCTTCCGTCTCCTCAATTGGTGACATTCGAGAAAGATGATCTGCAACAGTGTTTTCACACCCTTTCTTGTCACGAATCTCCACATCAAATTCCTGAAGGAGTAAAATCCACCTCAACAACCTGGGCTTGGAATCCTGCTTAGCAAAAAGATATTTCAAAGCAGCATGGTCAGTATAAACAATCACTTTTGAACCCAACAGATATTGCCTGAATTTATCGAAGGCATACACAACTGCTAACAACTCCTTCTCGGTAGTTGCATAGTTTATCTGTGCAGGGTTCAGAACATGACTAGCATAGTAAATCACATGAAGCAATTTTCCTCTCCGCTGTCCAAGAACAGCCCCCACCGCAATGTCACTAGCATCGCACATAATCTCAAAGGGTAGGGACCAATCTGGGGCAATAACAATAGGAGCAGATACTAATTCTTTTTTTAGTGTTTCAAAAGCGTCGCTGCATTCCTTATTGAAAACGAAAGCCTTATCTTTAACCAACAGAGTAGTTAAAGGTTTGGCTATCTTTGAGAAATCTCTTATGAACCTGCGGTAAAATCCCGCATGTCCCAAGAAGCTTCTTATGCCCTTTTCGTTGATTGGCGGAGGTAACTTAGAGATCACTTCCACTTTAGCTTGATCCACTTCGATCCCTTTTTGTGAGATCTTGTGACCAAGAACAATGCCTTCTTTCACCATGAAATGGCATTTTTCCCAGTTCAATATTAAGTTGCTTTCTTGACATCGCTGCAAAACAAGTGAAAGGTTAGATAAACAATGATCAAATGAGGATCCGAACACGGAAAAATCGTCCATGAACACCTCCATGTGTTTTTCCAGCATATCCGCAAAAATGGAAGTCATGCATCTTTGGAATGTAGCGGGGGCATTACATAGCCCAAATGGCATCCTTCTATAAGCAAAAATGCCATAGGGGCATGTAAACGCCGTTTTCTCTTGGTCTTCCGGTGCAACAGCGATTTGATTGTACCCGGAGTAGCCATCAAGAAAACAATAGTACTCATGTCCCGCTAGTCTTTCCAGCATTTGGTCAATGAATGGCAATGGAAAATGGTCCTTTCTCGTAGCCAAATTCAATCTTCTATAATCGATGCACACTCTCCACCCAGTAACGGTTCTTGTAGGAATCAACTCATTTTTTTCATTTGTTATAACAGTTGTTCCCCCCTTTTTGGGTACCACATGCACCGGACTCACCCAAGCACTATCGGATATGGGATAAATCAATCCCGCATCCAATAGCTTAACAACTTCTTTTCGCACTACTTCCTTCATCACCGGATTCAATCTCCTTTGAGGTTGTACAACCGGTTTGTGATCTTCTTCCATCAGTATTTTATGCATACACACTGTGGGACTTATACCCTTTAGGTCTTCAATCTTCCACCCAATAGCTCCCTTGAATTTTTTAAGAACTTCAATTAACTTGCCTTCTTGTATGTCTTTTAAATTTGCGCTAATAATAGCGGGACATTTTTCTTCCGTGTCAAGAAAGACATATTTGAGATTCTCGGGAAGTTGCTTCAATTCGGCTGTTTTTGGTTTGTCTTTGCCTTCATCAACTGTTGTAGGCTGTCGCAACTCTTCCCACCGGTGCATTCTAATTCTTTTAAAGATAGGTTGATTTTCAAGCATCGCAACCACTTCCATATCCTTATCTCCAACTTCCTTATCACCTTCAAAAATGGACATACTCAACACCTTCTCTAGAGGTAACTTGGACACACTTTCTAAATGTTCACTAGCTTCCATTTGGTCTAACACTTGTATGTTGCTACTAGTGCCCACATCATCTTTGTACTTTAAAGTGTTCCTAACATCAATTTTTAACTCTTCATCATACACCTTCATCGTTAGCGTTCCACCTTCCATGTCTATCATAACTCTCCCGGTTTCTAGAAAAGGTCTTCCCAAAATCAAGGGAATTTCTTCATCTTCCGGCATTTCAAGGATCACAAAGTCAACCGGGAACACAAATTTGTCCACCCTAACCAATACATCATGGACAACTCCATAAGGTCGCTTTACAGAATGGTCCGTGAATTGGAGAGTCATCCTAGTGTCTTGCACAGCACCAATACCTAACTTTTTGTAGATAGATAAAGGCATTAAACTGATGCTCGCTCCCAAGTCGATGAGAGCTCTCTTGAACGATCGGTCACCAATAGTGCATGGAATGGTAACAGCTCCTCTATCTTTTCTCTTCACCGGAATCTTCAATCCCTGCAAAATAGCACTACAAGTTTCGGTTAGAATAATAGGTTCAGCTCCCATAGTCCTCTTTTTAGCAATTATATCTTTCATGAACTTGGCATAAGTGGGCATTTGTTCAAGAGCTTCAAGCAATGGGATATTCAATTCCAGCTTTTTGAACAAGTCAAGAAATTTTTCAAAATTCTTCTCTTGCTGCCCTTTCTTCTTGTTTCTTGTAGGATACGGAAGTTTGACCACCGGTTTAGGTTCAACCGCTTTTTCTTTGATGACCGGTGTTTGGGTAACTTCTTTGTCGTTGTCAACCTCTTCATTGTCTTTGATTTCAAGCTCAACCTCAATCAATTGATTTTCAACTTCAGAATTTTCTTGAACCTCTTCACTAACTTTACCTCTTCGCGTTGTGACTGCATTTACTTTATGATTATCTCTAGGATTTGTTACAGTAGCACTAGGAAGAGTCCCAGGAGCGTTAGGGATAGCAAGGTGTTGAGCAATTTGGCTCATCTGCACCTCAAGATTCTTTATAGATGCTCCAGTGTTCTTGAAATTACTTCTGGTTTCTTCTTGAAATTGACAGTTGTGAGCTGCCATCTTTTCAATGGCAATCTCCCAATCAGCTTTTCTTGACACTGGAGGCTGATAAGGTTGTTGTTGGGGCTGGTACTGTTGTTGGCCTTGAACCGGTTTCTGGATGTTCCCTTGATGATCTTTCCAAGAGAAATTTGGGTGATTTTTCCACCCCGGATTATATGTGTTGGCATAAGGATTGTTTTGCCTCAACATATTAATCTGTTCAACCTGCTCTTGAGTTGCCAAACAGTGCATGGCAAAGTGTGGACCACAACATATCTCGCAAATCACCGCTTGAACGGGTTCAACCTGAGCAACTGTGTGAGTTCCCAGATTCATCTTCTTCAACCTTCTTTCAACTTCTGCGGCAATTTGATCTTCCATTTTTACAACCTGTTCTGTTAGCTTAAGATCGATTTTTCCGTCTGGTTGACTCACGGTGCGATCATATAACTCAAGGTGTTCATTGGCAGCAATAGCTTCTATGATTCTTTTAATACCTGTGGCTGTTGAGAAGTTTGTTGAGCCACCTGCAGCAGTATCAATCAGTTGCTTCGTCTTGAGTCTCAACCCATTCACAAAGTTTTGCATTTGCTCTGTTGCGTCCATGTTATGGGTAGGACACGAAGTCAAACACCTTTTGAATCTTTTATAAGCATCTCCGAGTGATTCACCCTCTTTTTGTTTAAAATTGACTATATCATATCTTTTCCGGATGAACACTGAAGCAGGAAAGTATTCGTTAAGGAAGGCTGTTTCCATCTCTTGCCATGTTGTGATACTAGCTGCGGGAAGAGAATAGAACCACTCTTCAGCATCGTCAGTAAGAGTGAATGGAAACATCACCAGTCGTTTTGCCTCCTCTGAATGACCTTCGATCTTCAAAGAAGTGGTAGTAGTAAGAAATCTCTGAAGATGCTTATTTGCATCCTCATTAATTCTCCCGGAGAAAGGCTTGCTCTCTAACTGGCGGATAGTAGATGGATGTAACTGGAAGTGTGCTACATTCACCGGTTGATTAACAATCGTCATCCTGTTAGGTTGAGCATTTGCCCCTCCGTAATCACCTAAGAGCCTCTTTGGAGCAGGTTGATTTCCTGCCATGTCGTTGAATTCAGGGTCAGTTTCTCTGTTTGAATCAGAGTCACTGTGCTCCGAGTGAACTGAAATATAGTCCTCAGTTTCCTGATACGGGACACTTGAACAAGTCTTAGCCAGACTATCAATTCTTTCCTTGCGGCGTCTCTCGTGCAAGGCTCTTTCTGGTTCTGTGTCAAAAGAAAATTTAGCTGAGGCCTGACCTCGCATAAACAGTTAGACACGAGTTAGAAAACAAAATTTCAATAACAGTAAAATGATATACAGAGTAAAGTAAAATTTTAGTCGCAGAGCAACAAAATTCCAATTGATATAACACAAACAACTTAATTCTTTGGCAGTCCCCGGCAACGGCGCCAAAAACTTGACCGGAAAATAGCAAGTGTACTATTTTTACCGATGTAGTAATAGAAAGGATTAACCCAAAATATCGATCACAAGGACTGCGTATTAAAAATAAGTTCTTCGTGATTAATTTCAATTAGACAAAACTCAAGGTTTGAGATTAAATTAAATAATTTGAACAGAATAAAACGTAAAAACAAATAATTTCACTTATATAAAAGTAATGCCAGGTAGGGTGTATGATTCGCAATGCAATGACTCATAGGTTCCTTAATTTTAGAGATGTGCTTTAGAACGCGTCTTTCCTAAGCCTACAATGTTTCTCCAAAATTCCTTTAAAGAAAAACCTTTGGTATTCTTCATAGACCATGATTCCTCAAAGGTCATAGAAGAATATCAAGCAATAATTCTGACATAAAAAGGTTCATATAAAAATATCCCAATTCCTCAGTAATATTTTTTTACGATAAAATTATGCAACAAGGTTAGAATGGTTGGTCAGACCAAATCCTAACCACGATCAATTATCTTATTTTCCAATACCGATAAAGCATTAAGGACGTTGCGATAAAATAAAGAAACGAAACTAAAACATAATACCAAATTGAAGAATTCAACAAGTCATTACAAAATGCAAATCAGGGACACCCCCTGGCATTAGGGGGTTTAGCCACTCATGTTCAAACTGGAAATAAAAACAGAGTAAGCAAATTTAGACATTACAATTAACGTTGGATTAGTCGGATCGTCAATTGCTCCCGCTCTTGATCAATCTTTCTTCTCCCGTCTTTGTTCTCTCCAAAAAGCCCCAATTCAAAAAGTGTCTCTTCACAGTCATCATGGGCAAATATAAATCAGTCTTCAAACAGCACTGCGAAATGTCCGGAATACCCTCGAAGCAGCAAAACATAAAATTCTCTCTGGTCTTCACAACACGGGCCGTGTTGTGCAACACGGGTGGCCGTGTTATGACTATGGATTGCAACCAAAAACATCCTTTTCCCAGTTGCCATGACACGGGCCGTGTTGTGCAACACGGGTGGCCGTGTTGTGACTATGGATTGCAACCAAAAACATCCTTTTCCCAGTTGCCATGACACGGGCCGTGTTGCCCGTGTCACACCCCTGTCTTCTTATTTTCTGAGCTGAATTCTTTGTTTCTTCTGGTCTTTACAACACGGGCCGTGTTGTGCAACACTGGCACCCGTGTTGTGTCTCTGAACTCTCATTTTCTATCTGTTTTTAAAAGCTCGGACCCTCTTTCGGACACCTCGAACCACTGATTACATATTTACCTGAAACACCACAAAGAAACAACCACATAACCCATTCCACTGATAAAAACAAAGTAAAGACGATAAATATCAACTTGCACGCAATAATGAGAAAACTTAAGCAAAACATGAACGAGACACTACAAACAAAATAAAAATAGACTCGAAAGACGCTGAAAACTGGCTTGAATATTACCACTAAATATCACTGGTCAAACCTCTTCTTTCCTTTGCATATGCATATTTACATGACTTTGAAGTGAACTTGCTTCACTTATGTTCCATCCTTCTTACTTTCCCTCTTTTAAGTTACTTATCTTCTTTAGGAAGTAAGTAACTTATTCTCCTTCTTCCTTCTCTTTTCATATGCTTCTTCCATTGGTGGCCTTGAAGATCCTTTCTCTTAAGCCTAACAAACCATAGGATACCCAAGCATGATAACTTTTAGGGTTTTATATAGTCCCCCTTGGTCTTTTACCTTTGAGTCTCCTTGAGTCTCTCTTCTCATCTCAATAATCAGAGACTAAACTCTTAAAGCTTTAGGACTTTGAATTAGGGTTATGCCTGCATCCTTCTCTTAGGATGGAGTGTATAACTTTAATACTAAGTGTTAAACATTTAATTTGTTTACACCTCTTAATCAAAACACATTACTAATCACTAAGGCTTTATCTTGTAACTTGGGCCTTACGTTAGGGTTCTATCTCTTCCTCATGGTTAAGAGGGACTAACCCTTGTGTTTAATGGACAAGTCCCCCTCAAGTTGTCTTACAAACTTAAAATCCACTTCTTAATCTCATCCCTTTAATTAAAATCCATTTAATAAAGGCTTGTTATATAATGAATTTAATCCCTAACCATGGATTAAGTTGGGGTATCTTCCTCAACTTAAGTGTTCTCATCTATTATCCTTCTATTAGGATGGTGTAATGAGTTCAATAATCTGTGATTAGAGATTAAACTCATTACTTAACACTAAACAAAAACCCAAAAACATATAATTAATTACAAGTAGGTTAATGATCTTAATCCTACATCATCATGGTAATTAAGTTGAGATGCTTATCTCATACTTAAGTATGCTCATTATCCCTAATCAGGGAGGATATAATGGGTTTACAAGCCCTTGATTTACGCTTAAGCTCATAATCCTATGTAAAACACCAAAAACAATAAAAACCTGAAAACATCAAAAACAAATAATAATCGTCTCCTTCGGGATTCTTTTCTCATCACACTCATTCACAAACGAGAACTTGCTTCTTCTATCTAATGCAAGACACTTAGCACTCGAGCCAGACGAGTCATACACTTGAGCATTGACAAGTAAGCAGTTCACAGTCAATTCATTTTCAGTCTCTTTAAGTCGAACTACGGTGTTCTGACTTCCTCATTGCACGAGAGAATACGTAGGCATAACTTAACAGTTATCGAACAAAAGTCTCTTGGTTATCCCCCTCTTTCAGCATTCTTTTCTAAGCCTCAGTTCCTGAGCACTCACTCACCTTTTTGCACTGACACTTGTACTTTCCCTTCCTAGCTTTTGCACACAGATAACACATACACCTACCCCTTTTAAACACAATCTTGTAAGCGTGGATCCCGTCGAGTACGACGAACAATCTGGGTGCTAATACCTTCCCAGGTTGTAACCAACCCCCTTTCTCAGTTTCTCTGGTTCGCAATCGTCTTATCCATCTCTTTCCAGGTTTATGCAGCATTACCTTTCCTTCGTGATAAAAATGCCTAGCTGGCGACTCTATTCATTAAACCTTGTAAACACCCCAAATTTTCCCTCACTCATTCACACCATGGCTTGTGATTCTTTTCATTTGCATAGGTTCAACCATAGCATCTCATATTGCATTTTGCTTCATTGCATTGATTCAAAGTCATCTACATCTAGGGTGTGTGATCTGGGCTATCCCTGGGCTATATGAGCCACTCCAAAGGTCATCAATCATCTCAAGAGGGTCCATATATGTTCAAACATCATATCATATCCTCCCAAGAGCAAGGAAGTCAAAAAATCACAAGAACTGAGAAAGGCATGGAAGCAGAGCCAGGCTTAACTGCACAGATTACCTAGAATTAGGGTTTTGGTTTCAGAGGCCATAACTCCAATTTTTTTGGTCATTCTTGTTTCTATTGGTCTCTATATGTTATGAGGATCATGCCTATCAATTTTCATGAAGAAATTCAATGGGGAAGGCATCTGATCAAAAGGTGACTTCTTGAGCAAGTCAGTGCAAAATCAGGGCATCTGAGGCCCCCAATCACCCAACCAAAGAGGTTTCTCCATAATTTTGAATGTGTATGATCTTTATTTGATCATAGAAGATGTTAGAAGTTCACAAAATTTAAGAATTTCAAGCCTTTTGCAAAGTTGCCATTTTGGGAAAGTGACTTGTAATGAAAACTTGCCATTTTGGGAAAGTTTTTCAACCTCCTCTTTTTGATTCAAAAATGCTTCAAATGAAAAATTCTTGGTCATGAAAGTTGTAGATTGGATCATTCCCTTTTCAAAAAGTACAAGAACTCATTCTAATTCATTTTAGATCAAAAGTTATGGCTTGTCAAAGTTGGGAAAAATCACTTATTTTTTTCACTTTGGCACCAAAGAGGGAAACTTGCAAATTCACATGCCAAGCATTTCTATGACTTCAAAATGACTTCTAAGCATCACATGAACATAACACATGACCTAAAATTCAGATTGGCCCAAATAATCATTCATTTTCATGCCTTGATCATTAAGAAATCCAAAAGGGGCCAAAACTCCATGAATTTGCAAAATGACCCAAAACTTCTCATCCACTTGCCTCAGTTCACAAGATCTGATTTCATGATACTCCTTGAATCCAGCTACAGCAGGCATGCCTTTGTCCTAGGCCTGAAACAGCCCATACTTCAAAGGACACATAGCCATGACTTTTTGCAAAACAAGCCATACCAATCAGCATAGCCCACAACAACTCTCTGACTTATCACAGCTTGATATGTGGACCAAATGGAACTCAAAACACACAAGAGGCAGGCCTGAAACCACATCATCACCATAGCTCACAAAAATCCCTCCTTTTGCATTTTCTATCGAATCTCTCAACTCAGCTACTCAAACTTAAAACTTCTTCCACCATTCATCTTAGAAGGCATCACTGATCACAAACCACCCTTTACTTTGCCTTAAAAGTCATCATACACCAAATACGATTTTTCTCCCTTTTGAACTGAACTGAATCAATCTCCCAAACCAGCCATAAGAAACTCCAAACAAGCTTTGCAAACTCTTGAGGGAAGTCAGTAGAGGTGATTGGAAGCAAGGAACTGACCAGAAAGCTCCAAAAGCAAAAGCTCCATCTCAGGTATCCTCTTGAAACTTTTTTCCAGAATTTGTTTCTTTAGTTATAGAATGGTAGAGTATGTTCCACTGGTCACAATGAACCTTGAATGATGGAAAATGGTTGAGTTTTGAGGGTGTATGCATGTTCTGAAATTTTGTTCAGTTTTAGGTTTTTGTTCGAATCTTGTTGTTGATGAAAAATAAATGAAGTTTGATGTTTGATTCTTGTTCTATGGGGTTTGGGGATCATTTCTGGAGATTTGTGGGGTTTGATTTGGCCTAGGGAGCATTTTAGAGAAATCTCAGGGGAGAGGTGGCCGGAGAAGATGACCGAAGGTCATTTCCGGCTACCTGAAAATCATTAATGCCTTAATCTGGATTAGGGCTTAGTTTGAATGTGAGCCTTTGATCTTGCCTTCCCGCGCGCGAATGAACGAACCAGATCCATCATTAAACCCTAATTCTGATTTATTAAATTAATTAATTAGGATTAAATTTGAATTTTGCCAGAAGTGATCTGAGCCTCTCATTTGCGGCTAGTCAATTCGCGCGTGTTTCATTCAAACCACAGCCTTTGGATCTGTTGACTTTTCCATTTTTATTGTTTTAATTCATTTTGTTTATATTTAACTTCCACGAATTTTAAAAAATAGTAAAATACATTGAAAAATTCTGAAATTTTTTATCAAACCTTTTATTAATTTTCAGAACCCAAAAATATTTTTATTTTTATTTTTTGCATTAAAAATTATTTTTAAATCATTTAAATGATTATTTTCCATTAGTTAATGGAAATTAATTAATTAAAAATGCATTTAGGTATTTAAAAATCACAAAAAAATTCACATTGCATCTTAATACATTTAGAAGCATTATCAAACTCTCCAAACAAATTTCTTTTTGGTTCTTGATGTATTTTGACATTTTTCATTGGAAATAAAGTTATTTAAAGGCAATATTTTGGTCCTAACTTAGAAAAATTCTTTCTGCCTAACCATGAAGAGTTTGATGATGGTTCTTCTTGCATTGTATCCTTCATATCATGTAGTTTCTAGGGTAAAATTGGTTTGAATTTATCTTTCATTTTCAATTTAATGTGCATTTTTATTTTTTAAGTGCCTTGAAACCCTAGTTGATTTGAGAAAATCATA
Organism: Lathyrus aphaca; assembly: GCA_963966055.1. Taxonomy (NCBI): domain Eukaryota; kingdom Viridiplantae; phylum Streptophyta; class Magnoliopsida; order Fabales; family Fabaceae; genus Lathyrus; species Lathyrus aphaca. The sequence continues at coordinate 238,671,612 of OZ014525.1, forward strand.
ACTTCCATTAGGTTAAGACTTAGGTCCCCTCCTTTGGGCAGTGAACTTGTGTAGGGTTAGGGTTCCTTTGATCCCATTTTCAATTTTTTAATCTTGTCATTTGCTTCTGATTTTGAATTTTGCATTGCATATTGTATGTAAACCCTAATTTTGGCCTTCATTTGCATCCATCTCTCATTTGCTTGCATACATGAAATTGCCATGACATTTTGTGCATTCACATGACTTCTAAGACATCTTAGGATACATTAGACTCATGTTTGATCATTACATTATTCATTTGCCATGATATGCATTCATTCCATTTCATATACATTCATGAACTTTCATGGTTCAAAACATGCTTCATTTGCATTCTCATCTCTTGTATGATCATCCACAACTCTTGTCTTGTGTTTGCCTCATCTCTTAGCATCATTAACATCATGTTTATGCTTCTGGTTTTGGTTTGCATCATTGCATATTTCTCATTTTCATCTCATCTCATTTCTTGTTACTAACTTTTCAGGTGGTAAGTCATTGAGGAGTGAATTTGCCTTCACTTCTCATAATCTCTTCTCATCCCTCTTATGCATTCATTTCTGCATTTTACTTGTGTATTAGAGTGAGCTTGCTCATTCAAGTTCATCTCTTACTTTTTTTCTTCAAGTAACTTATCTTCTTAAGTGAAGTAAGTTAGCTTGTTTCTCTTTTCTTCTTCTCCTTTCATCTTGTTCCTCCTTGGTGGCTCTTTGAAGATCTTTCTCTCTTAAGCCTCATAAACCCTAGGATCCCCAAGCATGATAACAATTAGGGTTTGATTAGTCCACCATTTAGTCTTACCTTTGTGTCATCTTTGTGTCTTCTCTTCTCATCTCATAATCAAGGACTAAACCTTAAAGGTTTTAAGACTTTGTGATTAGGGTTATGCCTGTATCCTTCTATTAGGATGGAGTGTATAACTTTAATCCTAAGTGTTAAACCCTTAATGTGTTTAAATCCTTTAATCAATCCATCTTAATAAACACTAAGACATTAAACTTGTAACTTGGTCCTTGCATTAGGGTTCTAATTCTTCCTTAATTGGTTAAGAAGGACTAACCCTAGTGTTAATGGACAAGTCCCCCTCAAGTTGTCTTACAAACCATAAAATTCACTTCTTAATCTTACCATTAACTAAAATCTATTTTAATAAAGGTTTTGTTTTGTCATGAGGTTAATCCCTAATCATGGATTAAGTTGAGGAGCCTTCCTCAGCTTAAATGTTCTCATCTATTATCCTTCTATTAGGATGGTGTAATGAGTCCATTAAATCCTTGATTATGGCTTAGACTCATTACTTAACACTAAACAAAAACTCCAAAAACTTCTAAATAAATGCAAGTAGGTTAATGATCTTAATCATGCATCATGGTGATTAAGTGTGAGGTGTTTACTTCATACTTAAGGTATTCTCAGTACCCCTAATCAGAGGGAAGATGTGATGAGTTTACTAATCCTTGGTTTAGGCTTAAGCTCATTTTCTTATGACAAACTCAAAAAAGCAATAAAAGATTGAAAACACAAAAACAAACAATAATCGTCTCCTCCGGGATTCTTTTCTCACCTTATTCACTCATAAACGAGAACTCGCTTCTTCCGTCTAATGCAAGACAGTTTGCACCTGAGCCAGACAGGTCATACACTTGAGCATAGGCAAGTGAGCAGTTCACAAGTCAATTTATCTTTCAGTCTCTTTGAGTCGAACTACGGTGTTCTGACTTCCTCATTGCACGAGAGGATACGTAGGCATAACTTAACTGTTATCGAACAAAAGTCTCTGTTCATTCCCCCCTCTTCCAGCATTATCCTTTAAGCCTCATAATCCTGAGCATTTCTCTTATACACCTCACATTTCTTTTACACTGACACTTGCATTCTTTCCAGCTTTGATACACAGACTGCACTGACACTACCCCTTTTAAACACAAATCTTTCAAGCGTGGATCCCGTCGAGTACGACGGACAATATGGGTGCTAATACCTTCCCAGGTTGTAACCAACCCCCTTTCTCAGTTTCTCTGGTTCGCGATCGTCTTATCCATATCTTTCTAGGTTTATGCAGCATTACCTTTCCTTCGGGATTAAAATGCCTAGCTGGCGACTCTATTCATTCCTTCTCTTTTCGCCGACCGTTTGCGTCTGTACCCCTTCTGACCAGGTGTCATCAGGTGGGAGCGACAGCTTGGCGACTCTGCTGGGGACCCTTATACTGTAACCAGGGCTTCTGGTTCCTTTTTGTGGGTTCCTCCTAGCGCTTGTTTGATTTGTGTTTACTGGTGTGTTATGTGCTATGTATGTTTATTTATTTTGCTTTATTTACTGCTTTAGGTACAACTTTATTTATTGCTTTCCTTTACAGTTTTTCATATTTCATACTGTCATTATCATTGCTGGATCTGGTTTGCTGTCTTGGTGGGTGGGCATTCCATTGAGAGTTTAAGGTCCTATACCTGGGACCTGAGTGACACCTAGGCTAGAGTGGTTCATGTTCTTTCCCATTCCATTTCGGTCTGGTGCGGGAATATGAAACACGGTTCAGATGTGGGTTTCTTCTTGAGAACTCTGTGCTACAGATTTCCTGTAGTGCTAGGGCTATCTGGGAAGCCTGCTAAGTCTGGATGACCTTTATTTTGACCTTCAGAAACTGAGGTGAATTAGAGGAGGATCTTTTATGGTTATTGTAAACACTGTACCTCCGGGTTAGAAGTGTTTACACTTCTCATAACTGATCCAAGTCTGAGGATCCTTGTTCTAGAACACTGCATGTGAGGGGGTTGGGCTGTTTACAGGTTTGCAAGTACCCTTGGCCACATCATACCCTGTTACTTGTTATGTTTAAGAGTACCTCACTCTAGACAGTTCTTGTGATTAACCCAGGACATGTGACTCTTTATTTGAGTCCCCCACCCTGGTTACTGGATTTTTGAGCCTCCATCTGGGCTTCTTGAACATACATGGGACTATATCAAGACAGATAATCAGATCCAGCTTGATCACAAACCCTTGCATACCATTTGCATATTCATCATTTGTATCATTTAACATTTGCTTATTTGTTTTTCAGGGTATCCACATCATATCTGGTTTGGTTTTGACCCCTTCTTTTGCATAGACCTCTGTTTCAGTTGTCTTCATCAGTTATATGTTTCAGCTATCTTCATCATCACCAGCATCAGCCTATCAGTGGCTCATTTCCAGTATCAGTTTGTGACCTTCATCAACACCTATCTTCATCTTCTTCAGCAGCATTCATGACTACTCCCAGGAAGAGCAACATATCCTACCATTTCTTTGAGCCTGTGTTGACTGGCATCAGGCAAGTCCAGTCACTTATCACCCCTGACCACATCCCATTGTTTAGAGAGAACTATGGAGGTATCCTGGATATGGTTATGGACCTTGACCCTTCTCAGAGGAGCATGATCCACACCTGCTTGCAGTTTTATGACCCTCCTTTGAGATGCTTCACCTTCCCAGACTTTCAGTTAGGGCCTCTACTGGAAGAGTTTTCCTCATTGATTGAAGTGCCTATCAGGGGTGGCATCCCCTTCAACCCAGAAATGCCAGCTCCCAACAATGGAGAAGTAGCAAAAGCACTGTACCTGGAGCCTGCCTTGATTGATCAAAGCATGACAACGAAAGCTGGGATCCCTGGTTTGCACTTAGACTTCTTGATTTCTCAGGCCATCCTGAAGGCTTCATTAGGAGAATGGAGGGCAGTTTGTGCACTGTTGGCCCTCAGCATATATGGGGTTATACTGTTTGCAGATGAGCCCAAATTTGTCAGCAAGAATGCCATTCATCTCTTCCTTCTGAGGAACCCAGTACCCACATTGCTGGGAGATTTCTATTACTCCATCCATCAGAGGAATGAGAAACAAAGGGGGAAGTTGGTGAGATGTTGTGCTCCTTTGTTTCACACCTGGCTGCTCAGACACCTACCTAAGTCAGATGCCTTCTTGAACCCTCACCAACAGAAGAATTGGGCCAAGAGGCTCATTGCTTTGACTTCAGATGATATTAGATGGTGCACCCAGAGCACCAAAGGCAAAGACATTATCACCAGCTGTGGACAATACCCAAATGTGCCTCTGATAGGAGTAAAGGGTTGCATCAACTACAATCCTTTGTTATTTAAGAGACAAATGGGTTATGCTTTGGTTCACCCTCCCAGAGTGCAAGATTTAGCTGAGACCCTATATTGTGAAGTAAAGCCTAATTCAGCTGCTGTCAGACAAGCATCCTGGGCTTGGGATAACATCCGAACAAAAGGGATGGCTATTCTAGGGAGGTGTAATAATGTTGCTTCAGCTCAGTACTATGACTGGTCCCGTACAAGAGCTCAGATTACTGGAATACCTTTCACCTTAGAGGACATACCTAGACCCTCAACAGTACAACCTGCAGCAACTGTCAACCTAGAAGAATTTGAGAAGCTGAAGGAAAGGAATGAGAACCTATCTCAAGCTTTGAAGAAGACTCTGTGGGAAATGAGTGATGGTCGTCTGGACATTGAGAGGTTGGAGAAGCTTAGGGTGGAGCATCTGGCCAAAATTGAGAGGACAGAGGACTACATCAGGAAAGCAAGAGTTGGGGAACAAATATTGAAGAATGCCTGTAAGGAGGCCAAGCTTCAGAAGGCTAGGACTGAGCTCTATCTGCAAGAGAGTTAGGCTAGGTGGTTCAGGATCACTGAAGCCCGTACTCAAGAAGATCAGAAGACTCAAGCTAAGATTGAACAGCTAGAGGTCAATGAGAAGAAGCAGCAGGAAGCTTTATTGGCAGCCCAGAAGGAGATTTCAGAGTTAAAGCTCAGAGCTGGATTGAAGAGATCAAAGGACCAGGACATGCATAAAAAGTTGACCACTGCCATTGCCACCAGGAACCTCCTCATTAGGACCATTACAGAGCACCCAGCTGGCCCAGTAACTGAGGCACTCCTGAAGGAGGTCAAAGAGGATGAGTTTGGACTGGATGTTTGATTCTTTACTTGTTGTTCATTTCCATGTGGTGTACTTTTCTCTTTTGTTGTATTTTGACCCTCCAGGGGCATGTGTTGTAAAACAAACTATGTATTGTTCATCATTTGTAATATATTAGTTTGCTTTCATTGGGTTTCTTTTCTCAGCAACATCAAGCATCTTCCTCGAGGTCTGGAAAAGTCAAAACCAAGAACCAAACCGGATACCTTGGAAAACAAATAAGCATACTGCATTTCATACTAACTTTTGTTTTGTTTTGCAGGTTTTATTATTATTGTTTCTAACTTTGTTGTGATCTCAGGAAACATTGCTCGTCGCCGAGTGTTCCCTGTCAATCGCACGCACCGGTACCCTACTCGCAACAACCTTCCAAGTATTCAGATGGAACAAGTACAGCAGGATCTGACTGAGGTCAGAAATCAGATGGCTAATGAAAGAGTGGAGATGAGGAATCAAATGACTCAATTCATGGCAGTAATAACTGGCTTGGCCCAGAGCCAAGAAAGGTTAAGGGAACTGGTGGAAAGACAAACTCCCGAAGAACCTCATCTTGGAACTGGAGGGACTAGCAACAATGAACAAGGCCAGCCTCGTATTAATCCACCAGTATTTGGACCTCATCTGGATCCGGAAGTTAACATCCCGAGAAATGCGCCAGGTAATACTGCTGGGGGGAGAATCTTGCAAGAAGATCCCCAAGAAGAGCAGTTTACAATCATGGGAGCTGGAGACGAAGTCTACGATAGGAGGTTGGATGAAATTGCTGAGAAGTTGAGATCTTTGGAGTCTCAAAATTCCTTGGGCTTCGATGTAATGGACATGGGGCTAGTGGATGGGGTGAGAATTCCCCACAAATTCAAACCCCCGTACTTTGAGAAATACAATGGAACCTCTTGTCCACGAACTCACCTGCAGTCTTTCCTGGGAAGACTTAAAGCTTATACTATGGACGAAAAGCTGTGGATGTTCTACTTTGAAGACAGTCTGACTGGGGCTTCAAGAGAGTGGTATTCACACTTGACCAGAGCTACCATTAGATGCTGGAAGGACTTAGCTGAAGCCTTCATCAGGCAATATTAATACAATCTGGACATGGCTCCTAACAGGACCCTTCTGATGGGAATGTCTCAGTCCTCCAGAGAAAGCTTTAGGGAATATGCCCAGAGGTGGAGATAGCTTGTTGTTGCTGTCCAACCACCCATGTCAGAGAGGGAGATGGCTGACATGTTCATGAATACTTTGCAAGGAACATATATTGACAGACTGGCTGCCTTTTCCTCTGCCAGTTTTGCTGACGTCGTCATAGCTGGGGAAAGGATTGAAAGCCTTTTAAAAATGGGCAAAATTTCTGACAACGGTGCAAGTTCATCCAGTAATCCCAGGAAGCCTTTTGTGGGACCCCGAAGAGCCGGTGAGACCAATTCCATTCATACAAGTAGGGGAAGACCTCAGTATGTACACCGGTTAGTAGCAGCTGTTACCATTCCAGCTCCGATTCCTCAGCAATCAGCATATCCTCAACAACAACAACCACATTATCAACAATAAGTTCAGTATCCGCAACAGAGAACCTACAACAACAACAATAGCAACCAGCAACAGCGTCCTTTTCAACAAAGACCATCACAGGCAAATAGGGTGATTGACCCTATCCCTATGCCTTATGCTGCCTTGTTGCCACAACTCCTGAAGCTTAACTTGGTTGAGTTAAGGACGTTGGCACCTCCAGATCCCTCCAATATGCCAAAGAACTATGACGCCAATGCCAGGTGTGCATTTCACTCGAACGCGCCTGGTCACAATACTGAAAAATGCAGGGCCTTACAAATGAAAGTTCAAGATCTGGTGGACTCGAAAGCCCTCAACTTTGCACCTCCTCCGAATGTCAACAGAAATCCTATGCCTAATCATGGCGGGCCGAGGATTAATGCCATTGAGGAAGACAAACCATCTACCTTGATCACCAGTGTTGCACAAATTCGAACACCTTTGGTCGAAATTAAAGCTCAGCTTCTAGAGTGCCAAGTGTTCCCCGGGTGTGAGCTCGGTTGTGGGTATTGCAACATTGCAGTCAACGGGTGTGAAAAGTTGAGAAGCGGCATAAATGGTCTTATTAAGGATGGTATCCTTCAGATTTCAACAAAGGTACCTACAAATCCAGCAATTCCTTTAACAACGATCCCATATTCTTCTACAACATCAACAATCATTCCTTCAGCAACAAATTCTCCTAAAAACAGCAACAACAATCATTCCTACCGATTCATCAATGTCACCAGCAATTACTCCGTCCATCACTTCAACAAGTCAAATTTCAACAACCATTTCTTCTACAACATCAGCATCCATTTTGTTAACAGAATCTTCTACAACACCAGCAAAAATTAATGAAGATGTCTCAACAGTTACTATCTACTATGACCCATCAAATGTTCCTCCCAGCAGCAATTTCCAACGATAAACCATGGCACCTCCTGCCAGTTCACCAGTCACAATTTACTATGATCCGCACACCATTATAATACCTTCCTCTGCAACAATCAGTCCGGTCACCATTACGGTGCCTGGACCAGTTCCTTATGAAAGCAGTAATGCCATACCTTGGCATTATGGCTCTGATCTTTACTGCAATGGGGAGAAAATCACTCTGGATTCATCGAACTTTTCTCCACAAATTGATAATGTTGGGGGAGGCGGAGGCTTCACTAGAAGCGGACACCTTTTTGCCTCACAAACACAAAGACCTAATGTTGAGGCAGAAGCTGCTGCCAAAGCAAAAGGAAAGAGTGTGGTATCTGAAGAGCCAACTGCCAAGGAAACTCAGAAGACATCTTTTGAACAAGATGTAGACGATTTCATGAGAATCATAAAAAGTAGTGATTACAAGGTGGTGGACCAGCTTCACCAAACACCCTCCAAAATCTCCATATTATCACTGTTGATGTGTTCCGAAGCCCATAGGAATGCGTTGTTGAAAGTCCTGCACGCAACATACGTGCCGGAGGAGATTACTGTTAACCAGCTAGAAACTGTGGTTGCAAATGTCAACACCAGTCATGGACTGGGCTTTACCAATGCTGACTTAACAACAGAGGGACGCAACCATAACAAGGCTTTGCATATCACCTTGGAATGCAAGGGTGCTGTTTTGTCTCATGTACTGGTGGACACTGGGTCATCACTCAATGTTCTACCAAAGAAAGCCTTAGTGAAGCTGGAGAATGATGGCTTGGCATTGCGTCCAAGTAATTTGGTGGTGAGAGCATTTGATGGCTCTAAAAGATCAGTGCTTGGGGAGATTGATCTGCCTGTGTTGATTGGCCCGCAGACCTTCAAAACTACCTTCTTTGTGATAGACATACAGCCGGCCTACAACTGTCTGTTGGGTAGACCCTGGATCCACGCCGCTGGCGCTGTTACGTCTACCCTTCACCAGAAGTTAAAATTCGAGTGGGAAGGCCAAATCATCACCATCTGTGGGGAGGAGGACATCTTTGTTAGCCAGCTGGCTACGTATAAGTACATAGAAATGGATGGGGAGATCCATGAAACCATGAGTCAGGGGTTTAAGGCCTTGAACATCAATGAAGCATCTGCTGTACTAGTAACTTCCATCACCTCATATCAGAAAGCCAAGAAGGTTGTTGAAGAGGGTACCGCCCAAGGCTGGGGCAAGCCGCTGCCCGTGGAAACAAAAGAAGACCGATTTGGGTTAGGTTACAGACCAACTCGACAAGATCAACCAGAGGCTGCAAAAGAGCCCAAGTTTGTCAGCGGGGGGATGCTCACCCCAGATGCTGTGAACAATGTGGAAGATGAGTCAGAGGACGAGCGCAACCTGGAAAGCTGGATACGTCCAAGGATCCCGGGGAGCCATGTCTCAAACTGGTCTTCCCAGGAAATTATAAGAGTTACTCCTGCAGAGTAATTATTATTTCCTGTATTTTAAAGCATGCATCAAGTCTTGCATCTTGCCCAAGATGTCAAGACTCATTTTGTAATCGGGCCATCTTGTATTTTGTGCAAAGATCAATCAATGAATATCAGGACATCTTTTGCAAATGAGTCTTTTCTTTTCCGCTCACTGTTTTTCATTTTCCTTTTTGTACAAAAATAAAATGGCAATGCTTTTCAAAATAAATAACTTCATTTTTCACTATTTTTCTAAGTAAGATAAAAACTGATCACTAAAATAAACCAAATCTAAACCCTTGCAGAAAGTGCCCTTCAGACTGCACCGACAACAGCACTGCTATGACTACGTATGACTTTGAAAATCCAATCAATCAAGCTGATGAAGGGGTTGAAGAAGAATATGAGCTACCTGAAGAGCTAGCCAGGTTGTTGAGACAAGAGGAGAAGGTTATCACTCCTCATCAGGAGGAGGTTGAGACAATTAATCTTGGTACGAAAGAAGACTTGAAAGAAATCAAGATCGGGGCCTGCCTGCAAGATTCAGTGAAAGAGCAATTGATTGACATGCTTCGGGAATATGTGGATGTTTTTGCTTGGTCTTATCAGGATATGCCAGGGTTGGACACCGACATTGTAATACATAAGCTGCCTCTGAAAGAAGACTGCCCGCCAGTAAAACAGAAGTTGCGCCGTACTCGCCCAGATATGGCAATGAAGATAAAAAAATAGGTACAAAAGCAGTGGGACGCCGGTTTCCTTACTGTAACTAAATATCCGCCGTGGGTTGCTAACATTGTACCCGTGCCTAAGAAGGATGGCAAGGTGAGGATGTGTGTGGATTACCGGGACCTGAACAGAGCCAGCCCGAAAGATGACTTCCCTCTACCTCACATTGATGTATTGGTGGATAATACGGCTCAGTTCTCGGTATTCTCCTTCATGGATGGATTTTCGGGATACAATCAGATCAAAATGTCACCTGAAGACATGGAAAAGACGACTTTCATCACACCCTGGGGCACATTCTGTTATAAGGTGATGCCATTCGGACTGAAGAATGTTGGTGCCACTTACCAACGGGCTATGGTAACATTATTCCATGACATGATCCACAAAGAAATTGAATGTTATGTGGATGACATGATTGCCAAGTCCCTCACGGAAGAAGACCACCTGGTGAATCTGTTGAAGCTATTCAAGCGTCTGAGAAAGTACCAATTGAAGCTAAACCCCAACAAGTGCACATTCGGGGTGCGGTCAGGTAAGCTGCTGGGATTTGTTGTAAGTGGGAAAGGGATTGAAGTTGACCCTGACAAAGTTAAAGCCATTCAAGAAATGCCTGCACCGAGAACTTAAAAAGAAGTTCGAGGTTTCTTAGGTAGATTGAACTACATTTCACGGTTCATATCTCACCTTACAGCAACCTGTGAGCCTTTGTTCAAGCTGTTAAGAAAAGAACAAACGGTCCGGTGGAACGAAGACTGCCAGAGGGCTTTTGACAAAATAAAGGAATATTTACAAGAGCCTCCAATCCTTATGCCTCTAGTTGAAGGAAGACCTCTAATCATGTACTTGACAGTATTAGAAGAGTCAATGGGGTGTGTGCTGGGCCAGCATGACGAGTCTGGTCGAAAAGAGTATGCAATTTACTACCTAAGCAAAAAGTTTACCGACTGTGAACAACGTTATTCACTGCTCGAGAAAACTTGTTGTGCTTTAGCGTGGGCTGCTCGCCGACTAAGGCAATATATGTTGACCCACACTACTTTATTGATCTCCAAGATGGACCCAGACAAATATATTTTTGAGAAGCCAGCACTTACCGGACGGGTTGCAAGATGGCAAATGATTCTCACAGAATATGACATTCAGTACACATCTCAGAAAGCCATCAAGGGCAGTGTATTGTCTGATTATCTTGCTGAGCAACCCATTGATGATTACCAACCTATGAGATTTGACTTCCCTGATGAAGACATCATGTGCATAAAAGCAAAAGATCATGAAGAGCCTGTTCACACTGAAGGGCCTGACCCAGAAGAAGAATGGACTATGATGTTTGATGGGGCTGTTAATATGAATGGTCGTGGTGTTGGTGCAGTAATCATTACACCTAAAGGAGTTCACATGCCTTTCTCGGCAAAACTCACCTTTAACTGCACTAACAACGAAGCTGAATACGAAGCTTGTATTATGGGTCTTGAGGAAGCCATTGACCTCGGGATCAAGACTCTGACTGTATTCGGAGATTCAGCTCTGGTAATCAATCAAACCAACGGCAAATGGTACACCCACCAAGATCATCTGATACCTTATCGGGATTATACAAGGAGGTTATTGACTTTCTTCACAATAGTCAAGCTTGAGTATATCCCTCGAGACGAGAATCAGTTTGCAGATGCTCTGGCTACCATTTCATCTATGATCAAAGTTCAAGCTGCCAACTTTGTGCCTCGGATTTCAGTGTCCAGGCTTGACAGACCAGCATACGTATTCTCAGCGGACATTGTTAAAGATGATAAGCCTTGGTTCCATGACATTAAGTGTTTCTTGGAGGATCAAACATACCCACCTGGGGCATCTTCCAATGATAAGAAGGCATTAAGAAGGCTAGCCGGTAGTTTCTTCCTGAATACTGATGGTTCCCTGTATAAGAGAAACTTTGATATGGTACTTCTCAGATGTGTCGATAGGGCAGAAGCAGACTTATTGATGCACGAAGGATCCTTTGGCACCCATGCTGGAGGGCATGCAATGGCTAAAAAGTTGTTAAGATCAGGCTACTACTGGATCACGATGGATGCAGACTGTTGTGCTTATGCCAGAAAATGCCATAAATGTCAGATTTATGCGGATAAAGTGCATGTGCCTCTAAATCCTTTAAATGTGATGTCTTCACCCTGGCCCTTCGCCATGTGGGGCATTGATATGATTGGAAAGATTGAACCAACTACTTCAAATGGCCACAGATTCATCCTGGTAGCCATCGACTATTTTACCAAGTGGGTTGAAGCAGCTTCTTATGCAAATGTTACCAGGCAAGTGATAGCCCGATTTCTGAAGAGAGACATCATCTGTCGGTATGGAGTTCCCGAACGAATCATTACTGATAATGGTTCCAACTTGAACAACAAAATGATGGCAGAACTGTGTCGGGACTTCAAGATCCAACACCACAATTCTTCTCCTTACAGGCCAAAGATGAATGGTGCTGTAGAGGCAGCTAACAAGAATATCAAGAAGATTGTACAGAAGATGGTGGTCACCTACAAAGATTGGCATGAAATGCTACCTTTTGCTTTGCATGGATACCAATCGTCAATCAGAACATCCACTGGGGCAACACCGTATCAGCTTGTGTATGGTATGGAGGCAGTCCTACCTGTTGAAGTTGAATTACCCTCCTTACGTGTATTGATGGATGTTAAGTTGAACGAAGCAGAATGGGTCCGATCCCGGTACAAACAACTGAATCTGATTGAAGAAAAGAGGTTACCTGCAATCTGTCATGGGCAGTTGTATCAGAAGAGAATGAAGAAAGCCTTCGATCAGAAAGTCAGGCTTCGAGAATACCAAGTAGGAGATCTTGTGCTGAAAAGACTCCTTCCTCCTCATACAGACCACAGGGGCAAGTGGACTCCTAATTATGATGGCCCGTTCATAGTAAAGAAAGTTTTCTCTGGTGGAGCACTGATGCTCAGTACTATGGATGGTGAAGACTTCCCATCCCCTGTGAATTCAGATGCAGTTAAAAAATACTTCGCATAAAAAATGACCCGCTGGACACAAAAACAGAATGTAAGTCCAGGAAAGAATAGGGCATCCCGGCGAGTCAAAAGCAGAATAAAAGACTCAGGCAAAAATAAGGGAAAACAAATATAAAAAAATGTAAACCCGCTGAGTTGAAAAACCGCATTGGACAGCTCAGGCAAAAATGGGTATCCCGGTGGATTGAAAACCCGAAAGGGCGATCCACGCAAAATAAGGGAATAAGCGAACAACTGCGTTTTGAATTCGTCTGTATCACTTACAACACGGCAGGCTTCGAAAGGTTCGAGCATCGGTCAGAATCGGCCTTCTTCAGAAAGCAAGATGAGACGAACGTCAATGTCATATGAGTCATAGCAAAAGGGAAGCTCCTTGAAGCGTCATCAACATTGCCAGCATCTTTTTGTTTCTCAATTTGTAACAATCTCCTCATTTCAGGGGATCTGTTTCTTTGACTGTATCTTGCCAATTCAGGGCACGCAAATTAATAAAATCAGATTTTCAGTCATACTTTGTCTCGTACATTTTATTTTCATTTGCAAAATATCTGATGTCCTTAAAATGTTGATCGCATAAATACAGATGCGTCTTTTCTAAAAAAATTTACATGCTTACAGGAAATATATTTGCTCCCGGGAGTGTCTAGACTCCTATGATGGAATCCAGTAAGGGATACCCCGGGGTACTTGTACGTTTCTTTGTTATAACAGGATTGCAGGTATTCAAAGCACAACATGGGGCATGAAAGCTTCTCCCCAATAGGCTGCCAAATCATTACTTCCTCAGTACACCTTCCAAACAGCACCAGAGATGCTTTCTCCCCATCAGAGTTGCCAGGCATCACTTCTCCAGCATTTCCTTCAGAGCAGCACCAGAAGGTGTTCATTTCCCCAGCTGGGTCCCTCATTACCAAGATAGGTCTATCAGTGATCTATTTCCTCAAGCGGAGTTATAAATGTCAGATCTACCAATGATCTCATCCCCAGCTGGGATATCCACTTTAAGCAGATCAGCCGGAGACCTCCACGGCAACGGGATCCGAATCCCGAATCGGTATCTTTGCATAATCATAGCATTCGCATCATATTTTCCCCCAGAGCGTAGCATTCCGTCTAATACGGAGCATTACGACAAAAAATCAAGCATATTGCATAAATCATAAGCCATGTGTCGAACTGAACACTTGTAAATACTAACGTTCCATCAACAATATACAAAATACCTCTCAAACTCCCCGACAGAATTTCCTTTACACTCACAAATACAGATACATGCTCCTTTTGGCACTCGTCCGTGTCCTCACTCCCCAGTAAAGTCGCCCGAGCATTCTCTACGAACAGATGCTTATACATTACAGATGACTCTTGACACTCGTCTGTGTCATATCCCCAGCAGAAAGCCAAAGCGTCCCCTTTGCACTCACAAACACATGTTTACATATATCTACACACTTCCCTGACACCCGTCCGTGTCACCTTCCCCAACATAGTTGCCTAAACACTTTGTAAACCAAATACTTGTTTATAATACACTTCTTCCGACACCCGTCCGTGTCGTGTTCTTCATAGCAAGTTGAACACTCGTCTGTGTCTCACTCATACTTTTTACTTATTTCAGATACTCGTCCGTATCTTGTATATACCACTTAAAACCCCTCAGAGTCAACACTCGTCCGTGTTCTTTGTTAACCAGTTGGTACTCGTCCGTATCATCATCTCTGAACATGCGACAGCGTTTGTTTTTACTGATACTCGTCCATATCATAGTCTTAAGGATGCTCGTCCGCATCTCTAATCTATACACAGTATCAAACACTTATATCTTCTTGAATTTGGACACTCGTCTATGTCTACTATTCCCCAGAAGGATTCCCGGCAAATCTTAATAAACTATTTCCTTTCTATCTGACATTCGTCCTATGTCATGATACCTTTCGGCAGCCGTACCCTGCCCGGTGACCGTCCTTCACCTTTTTGATGATCGTCCTTCATCATCCCCTGCGGAGTCTCTATTCATTAGAACCCCTTCCTATCCGACATTCGTCCTATGTCGTGATATTTTTAGCAGCCGTCCCCTGCTAGGTGATCGTCCCTCACCTCTTAATGATCGTCCTTCATCATTTTATCCGATGGCCGTCCCCATCGTTGATTTTGTTATCTGACATTCGTCCTATGTCATGGTAAACCCCGAGAGCAGTCGTACCCTGCTAGGTGATCGTCCTTCACCTCTTGATAATCGTCCTTCATCATGCTTACTCGATGGCCGTCCCCATCGTCGACCTTTTTATCCGACATTCATCCTATGTCGTGATACTTTCGGCAGCCGTACCCTGCCAGGCGATCGTCCTTCACCTTGGATGACCGTCCCTCATCCTTATCCCCAAGAGCAGTCGTCCCCTGCTAGGTGATCGTCCTTCACCTTTGATGACCGTTCCTCATCATTTATTTCTTCAGCCCGATGGTCGTCCCCATCATTTACCTTTAATCCCCAGAAAGTCTATTTCTTGATGGTCGTCCCCATCATGATCTCTCTGTTTCCCCAGCATGTCGGTCGTCCCCGTCATTGCTTCATCCCCAGCAGTTGTCCTCTGCTCGACGGTCTTCCTCCGTCGCCCGCATTTTTTATAAACATACTTTATTTCCTTTCACAATCTATATCCCTTTTCTTCTTCATTCTGTGAGTGCAAATTTTGGACTGTCTTTGGTATTCAACCACAAGTTATCTTGTTTGCCTGTTAAGCCGTTGCTTACATCCTGCACAGCTAACTCATGTTTGAATAGGGGCAACTGTAAACACCCCAAATTTGCCCTCACTCATTCACACCATGACTTGTTATTCTTTTCATTTGCATAGGTTCAACCATAGCATCTCATATTGCATTTTGCTTCATTGCATTGATTCAAAGTCATCTGCATCTAGGGTTTGTGATCTGAGTTATCCCTGGGCTATCTGAGCCACTCCAAAGGTCATCAATCATATCAAGAGGGTCCATGTATGTTCAAACATCATATCATATCCTCCCAAGAGCAAGGAAGTCAAAAAATCACAAGAATTGAGAAAGGCATGGAAGCAGAGCCAGGCTTAACTGCACAGATGACCTAGAATTAAGGTTTTGGTTTCAGAGGCCATAACTCCAATTTTTTTGGTCATTCTTGTTTCTATTGGTCTCTATATGATATGAGGATCATGCAAATCAATTTTCATGAAGAAATTCAATGGGGAAGGCATCTGATCAAAAGGTGACTTCTTGAGCAAGTCAGTGCAAAATCAGGGCATCTGAGGCCCCCAATCACCCAACCAAAGAGGTTTCTCCATCATTTTGAATGTGTATGATCTTTATTTGATCATAGAAGATGTTAGAAGTTCACAAAATTGAAGAATTTCAAGCCTTTTGCAAAGTTGCCATTTTGGGAAAGTGACTTGTAATGAAAACTTGCCATTTTGGGAAAGTTTTTCAACCTCCTCTTTTTGATTCAAAAATGCTTCAAATGAAAAATTCTTGGTCATGAAATTTGTAGATTGGATCATTCCCTTTTCAAAAAGTACAAGAACGCATTCTAATTCATTTTAGATCAAAAGTTATGGCTTGTCAAAGTTGGGAAAAATCACTTATTTTTCACTTTGGCACCAAAGAAGGAAACTTGCAAATTCACATGCCAAGCATTTCTATGACTTCAAAATGACTTCTAAGCATCACATGAACATAACACATGACCTAAAATTCAGATTGGCCCAAAGAATCATTCATTTTCATGCCTTGATCATTAAGAAATCCAAAAGGGGCCAAAACTCCATGAATTTGCAAAATGACCCAAAACTTCTCATCCACTTGCCTCAGTTCACAAGATCTGATTTCATGATACTCCTTGAATCCAGCTACAGCAGACATGCCTTTGTCCTAGGCCTGAAACAACCCATACTTCAAAGGACACATAGCCATAACTTTTTGCAAAACAAGCCATACCAATCAGCATAGCCCACAACAACTCTCTGACCTATCACAGCTTGATATGTGGACCAAATGGAACTCAAAACACACAAGAGGCCGGCCTGAAACCACAGCATCACCATAGCTCACAAAAATCCCTCCTTTTGCATTTTCTATCGAATCTCTCAACTCAGCTACTCAAACATAAAACTTCTTCCACCATTCATCTTAGAAGGCATCACTGATCACAAACCACCCTTTACTTTGCCTTAAAAGTCATCATACACCAAATACGATTTTTCTCCCTTTTGAACTGAACTGAATCAATCTCCCAAACCAGCCATAAGAAACTCCAAACAAGCTTTGCAAACTCTTGAGGGAAGTCAGTAGAGGTGATTGGAAGCAAGGAACTGGCTAGAAAGCTCCAAAAGCAAAAGCTCCATCTCAGGTATCCTCTTGAAACATTTTTCCAGAATTTGTTTCTTTAGTTATAGAATGGTAGAGTATGTTCCACTGGTCTCAATGAACCTTGAATGATGGAAAATGGTTGAGTTTTGAGGGTGTATGCATGTTCTGAAATTTTGTTCAGTTTTAGGTTTTTGTTCGAATCTTGTTGTTGATGAAAAATAAATGAAGTTTGATGTTTGATTCTTGTTCTATGGGGTTTGGGGATTATTTCTGGAGATTTGTGGGGTTTGATTTGGCCTAGGGAGCATTTTAGAGAAATCTCAGGGGAGAGGTGGCCGGAGAAGATGACCGAAGGTCATTTCCGGCCACCTGAAAGTCATTAATGCCTTAATCTGGATTAGGGCTTAGTTTGAATGTGAGCCTTTGATCTTGCCTTCCCGCGCGCGAATGAACGAACCAGATCCATCATTAAACCCTAATTCTGATTTATTAAATTAATTAATTAGGATTAAATTTGAATTTTTCCAGAAGTGATCTGAGCCTCTCATTTGCGCGCTAGTCAATTCGCGCGTGTTTCATTCAAACCACAGCCTTTGGATCTGTTGACTTTTCCATTTTTATTGTTTTAATTCATTTTGTTTATATTTAACTTCCACGAATTTTTAAAAATAGTAAAATACATTGAAAAAATTATGAAATTATTTATCAAACCTTTTATTAATTTTCAGAACCCAAAAATATTTTTATTTTTATTTTTTGCATTAAAAATTATTTTTAAATCATTTAAATGATTATTTTCAATTAGTTAATGGAAATTAATTAATTAAAAATTCATTTAGGTATTTAAAAATCACAAAAAAATTCACATTGCATCTTAATACATTTAGAAGCATTATCAAACTCTCCAAACAAATTTCTTTTTGGTTCTTGATGTATTTTGACATTTTTCATTGGAATTAAAGTTATTTAAAGGCAATATTTTGGTCCTAACTTAGAAAAATTCATTCTGCCTAACCATGAAGAGTTTGATGATGGTTATTCTTGCATTGTATCCTTCATATCATGTAGTTTCTAGGGTAAAATTGGTTTGAATTTATCTTTCATTTTCAATTTAATGTGCATTTTTCTTTTTTAAGTGCCTTGAAAATCTTAGTTGATTTGAGAAAATCATAACTTCCATTAGGTTAAGACTTAGGTCCCCTCCTTTGAGCAGTGAACTTGTGTAGGGTTAGGGTTCCTTTGATCCCATTTTCAATTTTTTTATCTTGTCATTTGCTTCTGATTTTGAATTTTGCATTGCATATTATATGTAAACCCTAATTTTGGCCTTCATTTGCATCCATCTCTCATTTGCTTGCATACATGAAATTTCCATGACATTTTGTGCATTCACATGACTTCTAAGACATATTAGGATACATTAGACTCATGTTTGATCATTACATTATTCATTTTCCATGATATGCATTCATTCCATTTCATATACATTCATGAACTTTCATGGTTCAAAACATGCTTCATTTGCATTCTCATCTCTTGTATGATCATCCACAACTCTTGTCTTGTGTTTGCATCATCTCTTAGCATCATTAACATCATGTTTATGCTTCTGGTTTTGGTTTGCATCATTGCATCTTTCTCATTTTCATCTCATCTCATTTCTTGTTACTAACTTTTCAGGTGGTAAGTCATTGAGGAGTGAATTTGCCTTCACTTCTCATAATCTCTTCTCATCCCTCTTATGCATTCATTTATGCATTTTACTTGTGTATTAGAGTGAGTTTGCTCATTCATGTTCATCTCTTACTTTTTTTCTTCAAGTAACTTATCTTCTTAAGTGAAGTAAGTTAGCTTTGTTTCTCTTTTCTTCTTCTCCTTTCATCTTGTTCCTCCTTGGTGGATCTTTGAAGATCTTTCTCTCTTAAGCCTCATAAACCCTAGGATCCCCAAGCATGATAACAATTAGGGTTTGATTAGTCCCCCATTTAGTCTTACCTTTGTGTCATCTTTGTGTCTTCTATTCTCATCTCATAATCAAGGACTAAACCTTAAAGGTTTTAAGACTTTGTGATTAGGGTTATGCATGTATCCTTCTATTAGGATGGAGTGTATAACTTTAATCCTAAGTGTTAAACCCTTAATGTGTTTAAATCCTTTAATCAATCCATCTTAATAAACACTAAGACATTAAGCTTGTAACTTGGGCCTTGCATTAGGGTTCTAATTCTTCCTTAATTGGTTAAGAAGGACTAACCCTAGTATTAATGGACAAGTCCCCCTCAATTTGTCTTACAAACCATAAAATCCACTTCTTAATCTTACCATTAACTAAAATCCATTTTAATAAAGGTTTTGTTTTGTCATGAGGTTAATCCCTAATCATGGATTAAGTTGAGGAGCTTTCCTCAGCTTAAATGTTCTCATCTATTATCCTTCTATTAGGATGGTGTAATAAGTCCATTAAATCCTTGATTATGGCTTAGACTCATTACTTAACACTAAACAAAAACTCCAAAAACATCTAAATAAATGCAAGTAGGTTAATGATCTTAATCCTGCATCATGGTGATTAAGTGTGAGGTGTTTACTTCATACTTAAGGTATTCTCAGTACCCCTAATCAGAGGGAAGATGTGATGAGTTTACTAATCCTTGGTTTAGGCTTAAGCTCATTTTCTTATGACAAACTCCAAAAAGAAATAAAAGATTGAAAACACAAAAACAAACAATAATCGTCTCCTCCGGGATTCTTTTCTCACCTTATTCACTCATAAACGAGAACTCGCTTCTTCCGTCTAATGCAAGACAGTTTGCACCTGAGCCAGACAGGTCATACACTTGAGCATAGGCAAGTGAGTAGTTCACAAGTCAATTTATCTTTCAGTCTCTTTGAGTCGAACTACGGTGTTCTGACTTCCTCATTGCACGAGAGGATACGTAGGCATAACTTAACTGTTATCGAACAAAAGTCTCTGTTCATTCCCCCCTCTTCCAGCATTATCCTTTAAGCCTCATAATCCTGAGCATTTCATTCTTGTTCTTACACTGACACTTCTCTTATACACCTCACATTTCTTTTACACTGACACTTGCATTCTTTCCAGCATTGATACACAGACTGCACTGACACTACCCCTTTTAAACACAAATCTTTCAAGCATGGATCCCGTCGAGTACGACGGACAATCTGGGTGCTAATACCTTCCCAGGTTGTAACCAACCCCCTTTCTCAGTTTCTCTGGTTCGCGGTCGTCTTATCCATATCTTTCTAGGTTTATGCAGCATTACCTTTCCTTCGGGATAAAAATGCCTAGCTGGCGACTCTATTCATTCCTTCTCTTTTCACCGACCGTTCGCGTCTGTACGCCTTCTGACCAGGTGTCATCAGGTGGGAGCGACAAACCTCATTTTCTCTCTTTTCGTCGACCGTTCGCGTTTGCACCGGGATGTAAATCTTTGGGAGCGACAATTTGTAACCTCACTTTTTTCACCTTATCTTTACCTCTAAAAGACTTTTCAAGAAACCCCATGCTTCTTTTGCAAATTCAACATCACTAACTTTTTCAAAGTTATTTGGATCAACACATTGATGAATTATAAAGAGAGCTTTATAATCTTTCTTCTTCAGTTCTTTGTGCGTAACATTTTCTTGATCTGTTACGTCCTCTACAAGCGTTGTTACTTCTTCCTTCACAAGATCCCATAAATCTTGATATCAGAAAAAAAACTTTAATCTGCTTGCACCAATTCTCATTATTATCTTTCTTGAGAATTGGAAGGCTTGCTAGATAATGCCCATTCAGATGATTCATCTCCATCACTTTTGCTTCCCATAAATTGTTGAAACTGAGGCTCTAGATACTAGATGTTGGAATTTACTCAAAACCTATGAGAATTCCGAACCTTTCTTTAGAAAGGTTCTAGCGGAACAATTTAACAAAGAAAAGAAGAAATATGAAGTAGAAAAGAATTATGGTTCTAAGAGAATTCAGAGAGAAAGTTTTGCTACCCACAAACTATGAGATTTTTCTTTCTAGTCACTTGCAACTACAAATTGTGAATTACAATATGTTGGAATTAATTGATTACAAGAGGGATACTCCCTATTTATAAAAATAAGTTTGCTTGCACCCAAGGCAAAAGCCCAAAACTATAAAATTCCAAAATATCTATTTTGAAACTAAATTAAATTTAGATTTAAATCTAAATCAAATCAAATCTAAAATCAAATATGACATAATGAATTATACTTTCAACATTTTTAAGATACCAATTAATAATGGTATAACACACTAAGCTATAAAACTTACTAGTATCTTTAATATTCTAATTAATAAAATTTATACATGATATATGATTTCATAAATACATGAATGAATGAAAAGATCACTGGAAAAATTATATGGTCCGAGAGAAAAATCACCATTATGGTAGATTATGGCGGTTGAAACTGCCACAATAGCACTAAATAAATAAATAAATAATAAAAATAATTTTTAAATTTTTAAATTTTTAAATTTTTTTTTAAAAAAATTAATAAAAAATCTACGTGGAATTTAAAAAATAATAAAAATTTCACGTGGCAAAAATATTGCTTATGTGTCATTTAAAATAAATGAAAAAATGCCACTCATCATGACACATAAGCGTTTGACATATGTTAGTTTATTAAAAGATTTAAAGTGACAGAATCTTGGAAGGACAATGGTATTTTACAAAACAATTATAGGGGGAAAAACCTAGACATCTATATGGCAGAGGTTAAAATGCTATTAACCCTAAAATAAAATAAATTGACGAATAAAATTAAATCATTTAAATTCCTTCTTGGTTCATTACTTGGTAATTTGATACTATTTCTTACAATTATCTCTTAAGAATTACGACAAACTAGCAACATCACATCACATGAATTGAAAACTGTGTAGAAGTGTTCAAAATGGAATGAATTTATAAAAAAAATTGTAAAGGAAGCATGGTAGGTACGAAGATTTACAGAAGACTATGCGAGGTTTTTATCTTTGAGGGAGACTCTAGTAAGTGTTCTTATAAGAACCTTTAGTTTGAACAAGTATATATTGATTTAAACTTTAAGCTAAATAGATTATGCATTTTGAGCGAGTACCCATGTGTGCATTGTCCTAATTCTTTCTAAGTTAGTTAAATTGCTTGAGGAAAAATAATGGTTTAAGTTTGTGGGAGATTGATAAGTTTGTTGTTAGTAATGTTTTTTTGTTAATTTTCGTGTTTGTTTTTTGTGATTTTATCTATTTTTTCTTTATTATTTGCTATGATTTGTTTGCATGTTTGGTATTTTAAGAAAACAATGGTTGTTAGGTGAACCTAAGTCATGTGTAAAGCCATTGGAAGCAAAAACATAAGGCAATAAAAGAAAGATTAGAAAACTGAAGGAAATAGCTCAAGACAGTGCATATCATAACCAAGGTATAATAATTATTATGAGCGTAATTTGTACCGAGTAAAAGATCGATTCTCTGTGTCAAGCAACAAGAATTACAACCAGCGAGTAATAAAAATTACTCTCGCAATAATTATTATGGAAAGCCGTAATTCTTATTATGTGCATAATACTCCCAGTAATAGTTTTGGCTTTTCGTTTACTGAATTTTTCAAAATTAGTGCCCTTACCAAAAAATGTGTTAAACCTAAAGGGATTTGGACCCTATATACTGCAGAACAACCAGACAATGATTAGAGATTTCTCGGGCTAAGGCCCATATGTAACACCCTTCTAACCCAATATAATGTACGCGGTAAGTACAGTTAAAAAAATCAGAGTTCACCGTAAACAGGTGTCACATTCGTCATTAAACAACTTAACAACAATCCTGCGCCGTAATCATAGGTTTTCAAAACCATTTTAAAATAATAATTTCTTTAGTAACATCTACCACTAAATTTCAAACTTTGCAAATCAGAATCATAAATTTAAATATATTCTTTATCTCATCAAAACATCAAAATCTTTGCGTCATTGTCAACAATTGTCACCAAATAAAATCAATGTATAGGAACTCATTAAATGATTCTAACTACAAGACATAATAATCCCTTAAACGTATTCCCACCCGATGTTACATATCTCAGAGCAGGACACCCTAGCTACTACTAAAGCGATAAATAACAATACTCTGAGGCTACCTCCTCCAGCACCACAATCTGCTCTTGGCTATCTACAAGTTACCCACAAAAGAGGCAACATTTCCAAGAAGGCAGGGTGATAAATCATAATTCATTATAATAATACAAGGATATAGAATTTAAATAAATTAAGCACAACCACATCATAGCATCATCAACAAAATTCAGCACAACACAATCACGAATACATTCTTTTAAATGTGATGTCAACTATAATGAAATGCAAAATATGCATGTGGTATTGATTTTCTCCATGCAATGGACACTGGCCATCAATCCTCCACAAGGAAGCACAACATAATCACCAAATCACTTCAATCCGCACAATGAGATTGAAACTACCAATATGCCGAAGCCCCATCATAAAATGCTATGAAATGCAATGATGCTAGTTCTCCTCATTTCATCAAAAATCAACATACGCAACATTCATTTCATATTCAACAATAATCATCATATAATCATTTCTTTCATCATGACAACACATCGACAATACTTCATTTATTGATAATACAACAAAACAACTTCTTTGATCAACAATACAACAAAACAACTTCTTTTTATCAATAATCATCAAATCGTCAATTTATAATTCAAACCATGTTTATAAGCATAAAACCTATTCCAAAAATACAACAGAATAACTTCTTTTATCAACAAGACAACAAAATAAGTTCTTTCATCAACAACATCAAATCATCAATTTATAATCAAACCACATTTATAATCATAAAACCAATTCAACTTTTTCTAAATATTCAGCACTGAAAAATGTCTCACCTCACTCATTTTATTTCATAAAATTAAAGTTCATCTCGTTAGCTTTCCAACGCTTCGAACGGGACTTCAATCGGAGTTACGGATCAAGAATTATGGATTTTTCAAAATTAAAAATATTGCCTATGCGTTAACCGGTTAACACATAGGCATTAACCGGTTAACGCCTCATTTTTCTACAAAAACACGTATTTTTTACTGGTTAACTGGTTAACGCATAGGTATTAACCGGTTAACACCCGCACAACAACAGTTTTCTGCTGTTTTCACGAATTTTGCACTAAAATACTCAAATTCTTCCTACGAATTTTACCCCATTGCAACCCAAAACTTCTTCCAATCAAACATTAATCGTATACAACAACAATTCATCAAATTAGACATCAATTACAACATTCTAAATCATTTTATCCATCCTAATTCATCAATTCATACTCTTATAACTCAATCTATGTCATCAAACATAACAATCACCCAAAATCACACAAAACCTAATCTATTCACAAACCAAACCCTATAAAACTATAATAAGTTATGAAAACTCCTCATACCTTAGAGAATTCCTTAGTTTTACAATCTTCTCCAAAACTCTTAGCAATCCTTCAAGACCCTAAGTTTCCTCTTCTCCTCCTCAGAGCTCTTCTTCACAAAAACACGAAAAGTAAGAGTTTTGATCGTATTCTCCTTTTTGGTAAAATTATCCCAGTTTATGATTTTCCCAACTTATCCTTACTCTTTTCTCATAAATACCACCTTTCCCTTTCTTCAATATATTTTTATTAATAATAATAATAGTATAATAATACACTAATTATTTTTATTATCTAAAAATACTCTTATACTCCCAAATGACCCACATAACCTCCATACTCCCACTTCTGTTATTTTAAATAATAAACCATAATTCAAATAATACTACATGATTATTCTTATTATTAATATTATTAAAATAATTTCTCCACAATGCATCGTGCCACATAACCACCTATTGCGAAAATCATATATCCTCAAATAAGCAACAATTACTCGTAATCGAATTTGGAGTGTTACAAATCTCCCCCTTATAGAATTTACGTCCTCGAAAATTTATCCGATTCAACTATTTCAACTACTTACTCCATCCAACTAATCAACTCTCGACTCAGAAAGGAAACTCCACATATAATACAAACCATAACTCATAACATCAACGACAACAACAATAAAAATACTACACAAGTGATACACTTGACAACTAGCATTGCAACACAAGATAGTATCCAACTCAAGAATTCAATGATTGAAGTATTAGAACACCATAATATAGGGACACACAACTCCAACACGACATTAATACAACCAACCACAACATCATTGTTACTCACGTTACGAGTAACTACACTACGCCACGCATTGGCTGCGCACTCTGATTACTTGTAAGGTAGTAACCCCACCAAAACTTCCAACTTCCAATCACCCAAAATCGATATAGTAAAAGACTTCGACTTAACTCCTCAGAAATTTTGTTCCAACGGGTATTCTAACTCTTGTAGTTATCGAATATTTCCATCTTAGGTCCATAAAACAACAACTTTGAACGTCCAATACAATTACAACCGCGATCACTTCCAAATCTTGGACAATATATACCTATACTTCTCATTAATTTCCAATTATCCTCAACACAATTACAACTTTACCATTTTTTTTAACAACACGTCCTTCGAAAATCATCTTAACCGCACAACATCATTGCAACAACATAAGGCACAAGGGTCCAACAAATTCCCACAAGATAACTTATATTATTTGCTTCTAACTAATTCAACATACAAAATCCTCAATTCGCACTCATACTGACACATTCCTTCGCAAATTCTTATTCAAATCAACACAACAAAACAACTCTTCTTGTTCCAACCTAAAATCATACTTTAATAAACCAACTCATAATTCACTTCTTCTAACAGTTTGCAACTTAACTCTGTCCGACATTCTTGTCAAATCACGGTCTTACATTCCCATCTACTTTCCTCTCGAATCATCTCAAGAAAACTTCAAGTCTCGCGCCACTTAATTCATCACCAAAGCAACACTCCAATTATCTAAAGTTCAACTATGAGTTTCCATATTACAATTCAACCCCAAATGTAACTTCATGCTACCATCCTTAAATCTAACTAATACTCTCATATAATAACCTGCATCGACAAAATAAGCAATACTAAAGCACTCCGCTCAACTCCAACCAACTCAACGTACATGCTATACAAGTTGGTATGACACATCTATCCATCAATTATGATTTCATCTACTATCAAGAATAGATTAAGGGTGATCAGTTCCTCAATTTGTCAATAGACATCCGACGATCATAACAGTGACATAAATCATCATTACCCAACACAATAGCATACTTCAACTAATGCCCAAAGTCCATAAGCACAATTCTCCATCAACTCTCTAAGGCTTAGAAACTTCTCCTTAGTCTCCTTAAATTTCGACTTCGTCAATTATACCAACGCATCCAAAAATCCGATACATAATCTCTTATACACGCTCGTAGTATAACAAAACTTTAATTTTTTTCAAACACCGAAGTCACTACAATATCGAGTACAATCCAATTCGGTTCGCTCCAATTACAACTTTCTTCCAATCTTAAAATTTCTAACAACACTAATCAAACATCCATCTTTCTCTCAATATTACCATCATATAACATCGTCACTGCCACTCCCGGGATTTTCATCCTAGTACAAACGCGAAAGTGGCACGAAAAAGGTAGAGTCGCCAGCCATGCATTTTATCCCGAAGGAACGGGAAAGGTAATGCTGCACAAACCAGAGGAAGAAGGAAATGACAAGGTCCTGCAAACAAAAGATCTGGGTTCGGGAGTCGGTTACGACCTGGGAAGGTATTAGCACCCCAGACCGTCCGTCGTACCCGACGGGATCCATGCTTGCTTGTTTGTTTCAAAGAGTGTGAAAGAATAAAGCTGTTGAATAAAACTGCTGGATGAAATAGAAATGAGAAAGGGAATTGGAAGAGAGAATGGAAGGAAAAGGGGAAATGTAGGGAAAATAAAGAATGTGCTCGAATGAGCCCTACCTCACTTCCTACGTACCTCATCGGGAAAATGAGGATAAGAGTCGACGTAGCTCGCCTAACTAAGGCGAGAACTTGTTTTTGTTTTTTAGGATGACGTTGCCATAGCTCTAGCTCAGGTGTTACCGGCTCAGAATCAAGGGTGTTTATCGTATCGCTGTTTAAACTGTCGAGGCAAGTCGCATTCGTTCGCAAAGATTTGGAGATGAGAAGAGAAGGCGCGATGTATTTGTTGATTGTATTTTATGAGAATGTTTTGAGTTTATTGTTTGTGAACATCCTCATACTAAGACTTATCCATCATGGTAGATAACTTACACCTCGCCCCGAAACGAGACATGCATAAGTAATCCGCAACAAAGTCTCATGTCGTATGGGAACATTCAACCTTTATTAGGTATTTTATTATTTTCTTTATGATATGAGAAAGAAGGACTCAATTGGAAATAAGGACAAAACTAGGGGGACTAAGACACAACCCTAATTTAGTTATCATATAAAAAAGGGAGATCCTAATGGTTTGTGAGGTTTTCTAAACCTAATAAGCAAAAGGAAAAGAAAAAGGAATAGAATGAAACTTACTTCCTAAGGAAGTTAAGTTGATTCTAAAGAACAAAGGGGAATCTTACCAAACACAAACATGAAAAGTAAAGGAAATAAATGCATAAAATAATTAAAAGGATAAGGTGTAAGGAAACATACCTCAACCTCCCTACAAAACAAGGGTTAGTGGTGTACATTTAATAAAAAGGAATGAGGTAAACACATACCAAATAATTCCTAAGGCAACTTGGACCTAAACTAGACTCAATCTTAAGTTTAAGGGTGCCTACACTATGCTAAACTAAAATTCAGCAGCTATTTACAGCACTTAAGCACACAATCAGCGATGAATGACAGCACACAATACAAACAACATACAACAACTATCAAACAACATGAAAGTAGGTGTAAAACGTCACAAACAGCATGAACTACACAACAAACAACATGCTTTTAAAACCACTGCTTCTAAAAACAGCTATGAAAAACAAGACAGATTTGGCTCATTTTTATGCACAAGATGGATAACAACTAATGCAAATACTCCACATATCATGATTAACAAACATAAACATGCATAATTGGATGAACATAATATTTCTATGGATGCTCATGAACAAAAGGTATACAAAACATTGAACACAATTATACACTTTCAAGTATTTGATTACATAATCATATGAACATGGAATATGTGCATGTGTCAACAAGAATCATTAATTAAAACATGTTAATTGGCACAAAAAAATCATTAAGATCAAATGGAAATACAATCAAAAATGCAATCAAGAATGCAAGAAAGTGCACATTTATGTTCATACATCATGTAATGCAATCATGAATCATGCCAATGTTTATGGATCACGGAGATGAAGTCAAAACAGAATGTTAAACACATGTAAGCATGCTACATGAAAGGCTTGAACTTGGCAACAATGATTTACAAGTCAATTAGGCATAATTAACAAGTAGAATGCAAGAATATGCAAAGGAGACGGAAGCATATCGAAACAACTCGAAATGGAGGAATGTGATGTCAAAACTAAACTTAAAATTCCTTAAAATCAAGACCTATCAATCTATGGTTGTAAAGGGGGAAGTAATGCCCAAGAAAATGAGGGAAAAAGCACTTCTTGCAATCGACTTATTTCCTAAAGCTCATAATGCAACTATTATCTAGTGAGCACAAATTTTACACCTAAAAGCCATAATCTAAACCTTAATGGCACCTAGGATAAGCTATAATTGTAACTACGAACAAAAAAAGTGATCAAATCATAATCAAGACGAAATTAAACGGTCAAGCGCATACACAACGATAAACATACGAAGAATGTTGTCATGGAGAGATGAAGAGAATAAGTTAAATCAAGAAGCGGATTTAGATCACCAACCTACGAAGCGGAGGATTGCTTCGGTGAGTGTTGCGATGTAGATCGGAATGCAAATGGAGAAGAAAATTGGAGAGTCGAAGCTTCGATCCGCGAACGCACAAAATAAATGCGGTTGATGGTGCTTCTTGATGAACACTTGATCAATAGCCTCCAATAGGCTCAAAACTCATCAAAAATCAGAATTGATTCTTCAAATAAGCTTCACAATGAGATGATTAATGGGGGTTTTAGCTTCAAGTCCTTCAAATTCCAATGAAGAATTTGAAGAACTTTTAGAATGAAGCTTTGGTGAGAGGTTGAAAATGGTGGAAACGTTTGAAAGAAAAATGAAAGAGATGAAGTGAAAATGAAGAAGAATAGTGAAAAAAATGGGAGAGAGCTTTCCTTTGGGATGGTTTAAGTTTATATAATGTGTAGGCTTGGGATGAGGTTTGGGAATGGAGGTTTCTTGGGAGTTAGGTTAGGTTTGGAGTTAGTTAGGACTCTAGAGAGTTCTAGAGTATTCTTCGGAATATTCCTTAGAATATTCCTTGGAATATTCTTTGGAATAATCTAGAAGGTGGTAGAAGATGGTGAGTTGGCTCTTCTAGAACTTTCACACTTTAGCTGAATCCAATGTGCATTGGAGCATGTTACTTGTGGTGAGGATAAGTGGAATGAAGGTGCCTCCTGTTTGCAACTCAATTGATCAATGATTGATGCCTCAATGTTTTGCTCAATACATGACAATTATGGTGGTGGTATTTGCAGCCAATTGCAGCCCATATGCAATGCCTTTTGATGCCAAATGCAATTATAACATGAACCAACCATAAACCAGCTTAAAATTCCATAAAATGCAGAAAAATGCAGAAAAAATTGGTTTTTCTACAGCATGCGTCGATACATAAGCTTATGCGTCGATACATAGCCTCAAGATGCGTCGATACATAGCTCGGATGCGTCGATACATAAGTTTTGGAGTTCAGTATGTATCGATACATAGGCTTATGCATCGATACATGGGCCCTTTATGCGTCGATACATAAGTCGTATGCATCGATACATAGCCTGCTGTATTGCCTTATTTTTGCCAACACTTTGAATGATCATATCTCTCTCAATTTTGATCCTATGAAGTAGTTCCACATATGGATTTAAAGCTTAGGATGCCCTATTTCATTTGCCAAGGTAGAATTTTCATAGGCCTCTTATTTTGGGAAAAAACCTTTCTTGAAGTGGCTGCAAAAATGACCAAAACTTTCCATTTTTGGACACCTAAATTTTCCAAAAATGGTAAGTTTTAGTTTTCTTGATTTTTCATGATCCCTCCATCATTTCTTGATCAAATTTGAACCATAGGATCCTTGTAACCCTAATTTCATGATTTTGATCTCAAAAAGTCAGGAGTTGACTTTTTCTTCAGCATGGTTGACGTTTCCCAATATCCCTGATTTTCAGTCATCTGGCCAATTGAACCTCTTCCAAAATGAATTTGTGGATGAAATTTGAACCCTTTGCACAATGTTGAGAAGCTTTGTGGCCCATTGATTTCCTTTGTATAGCCTTCAATTGCTCCAATCATTGATCATATACCAATGCCTTAGCTATGCTACACATGATGCAATGTTGTTGGTTATTTTATGAATTTATGTATGTTAAATGCTCTGCAAAATGTTGAGGGAATGAGAGGGAAAATTTTGGGGTGTTACAGCTACCCCTATTCAATCATTGTAGACTTGAATGGATGATTGCAGTTGCTTTCAGATGTTTGAAGTATACAGGGATTGAATATTAAAAACAACCAGAAAATTTGCACTCGATGGAAGAAGAAAAGGGAAATAAACCCAACCATTTGAACTTTGCTTGGGGAGACCTCTGATGTGAAGAATAGTGAACCAGTGAATATTTTGGAATAACGTTGGGAGATTATCGATTTTCCATGCTACGGGTGGACTTTTGCTGGGCTATTAATGACGTGCCACACAACGGATGGTCTTCTGAATGCTTTGCCACACTACGGGGACTTCAATACCTTTCCACTCCATAGGGGCCACTACTCGCTACGGGAGACTTTTGATAACTTACCACCCTAAGGATGGACTTCTGCTCACTCTACGGGGATACTCTGCCCGCTACTGGGGACTTCTGCTTGCCACGGGAGACTTTAATAAATTTTGCCACACTACGGGGGCACATTGCTCAGCTAAGGGAGACTTTCAGAAAATTTGCCACACTACGGGGGCACATTGCTCAGCTACGGGAGACTTCTGCTCACTACATGAGACTTTAATATTTTTCCACACTACGGGGGTTGTTGCTCGCTACTGGAGACTTTTGCTCACTACAGGAGACTTTTGCTCACTATGGGAGACTTCTGCTCACTACAGGAGACTTCAATATTTTGCCACACTACGGGGGTTGCTGCTCACTACAGGAGACTTTTGCTCACTACAGGAGACTTCAATTTCTTGCCACATTACGGGGGCTGTTGCTCGTTACGGGAGACTTTTGCTCACTACAGGAGACTTTGGCCCACTACAGGGGACTTTAGAAATTCGCCATACTACAGGGGCAGATTGCTCACGACGAGAGACTTTAGCCCACTACGAGAGACTTTTGCCACACTACGGGGGACTTTAGCCCACTACGGGGGACTTTGGCCCACTACAGGGGACTTTTGCCACACTACGGGGGACTTTAATTTCTTGCCACACTACGAGGGCTGCTGCTTGCTACTGGAGACTTTGGCTCACTACAGGAGACTTTTGCTCACTATGGGAGACTTTTGCCACACTACGGGGGACTTCAATTTCATGCCACACTATGGGAGCTGCTGCTCGCTATTGGAGACTTTGGCCCACTACAGGGGACTTTGGCCCACTACGAGGGACTTTTTCCACACTACGGGGGACTTCAATTTCTTGCCACACTACGGGGGTTGTTGCTCACTACTGGAGACTTTTACTCACTACAGGAGACTTTTGCTCACTATGGGAGACTTTTGCCACACTACGGGGGAATTCAATTTCTTTCCACACTATGGGGGCTGCTGCTCGCTACTGGAGACTTTGGCTCACTACATGAGACTTTTGCTCACTATGGGAGACTTTTGCCACATTACGGGGGACTTCAATATCTTGCCACACTATGGGGGTTGTTGCTCGCTACTGGAAACTTTGTCTCACTACAGGAGGCTTCTTCTCACTACGGGAGACTTTATAAATTTTCCACCCAAAGGATGGACTTTGGCCACTCTACGGTTGGACTTTGGATAAATTGCCACGCTGTGGGTGGACTTTGGATATCAACCTTGGATTGAGCACGCATATGTTGAACTATATGACATGATGCCCCATGACACTGGGAGATAGGTATAAAGGGAATTCCTGACGCGGAAATAACAAACCCTTGCTGACTCTGTGGGGAATACAGATGATTGCCGATATTTCTGCTGGAGAAGAGTGTGATAAGTCTGTCTCGACTTATCACTTTTGCCAAAAATAAATTGGACTTTTGATTTGATGGCCCTGCTAGGGGATGCCTCAACTGCTGGGGATTGAATCTCACTCAAAAGACTTAGCAGGTGATCTGCAACTCTTTAACTTAGCTGGGGAAAGTCCTACCAAGGCTCTACTGAGGAGAACTCTCTTGTCTACCTGAATTTTCCAAACCTCTATGGTGAAGGAAACCATTCAGCTGACTGTTGGGAATACTTGAATTCTTGTAAGAAGTGCTTCACTAAGGGAAGATGACTCTTGCTAGGGGTAATACTTATTGCTCTGCTGGGGAAGAGAAGGATTTGGTTTGAGATCTTCTGGGAACTAAGATCAAAGAAACCTGCTGAAGAAAAGTTTGGCGACTTTATTGGGGATAACTCCCATGTGCCCATTGGGGATAACAAAGTTGAATCGCGTCCTACTAAGGAGGAAAGATTTCTCGTAGTCTCATGCTAGGGATCATTTTCTTTTATTCGGAATTTACCTTAAAAGGATTTTACAAAAGACTGGGTGTATTTAAACTCTTAGGTATCGTAGTGATTTCCTGAATTGGCGTAATAACCTTGCTGAGGAGGTAACCATTGTCAACACAGATGAGCTTGGAGCTGTCGAAAGCGTTGAACGAGATAATTGGCTTGATGAGCGACCGCTAGATGGGTAATATACTCAATCAGTAAGAGTTATGACAAGAGGGTGACATAGAAATTCTTTGAGAGTATAACTATCCCGGTACTCTGAACTTCGGGTAGATGCTTCCGATTGTCTGTCTTTGGGAAAGAATGAATTCTTGTGCGATTGGGGTGGCTTGCCCCAGTATGAGTCTTTGACCAATTACTCTAGGAGAGATCTGAATCTCGAGTGATTGCCCCAGTTTGGCTGAATTTTGAAGAGATTACTCGATGTAATTTCCCCAGATTGGTTGGCTCTTACCATGACTGGTTAGGAAAGTCCTAACTCAATGGAGCTTTCTCAAAAAAGTGCACCTTGACTTGACTATCTTTCAGAAGTTTTAGACTTCTCAACTTGGCAAGCTTAAGCTTCTGGACTGAATTTACGCCTGTGAACTTTTTATGATGCCAAACAAATGTATGCAAGCAAAAAATGTTTATTCTGAGAATGAAAATTCTAATGCAATACACATGTTAATCTTGAAGTTTTGAAAAGGGGTCGTGAACCTTTGTGAGAAAATCACTGGTAAAGATACGACCTCGTTTTTGAATAAATGAAAGTATGTACAAGTAATACCAACAAGTATCTTTTAACACAACTCATTGGAGTCAGGAACGCGGCCTCGTGGTAATACGCTCTCAAAATAACCCTGCTTCAGTTAGGACTTTTGAGGGTTGTATCGTGGCCTGGTTCACGGTTATAGAAACAAAGGATATAGGCTCGGAGTTTATTTGTGCCCACCCCTCTTCATGATGTCCTCCATTCCTATGTTCATCTAATTTTCACAAGCGCTCACCTTTCATAAGGGTTTTGTGTCGGTTGAGGAAACATTGCTGCTATCGGTTCAAGCACCAATCAGGTTATTGTTTGGAGTCAGTCACCCCTTGGTCCTTCGTGTATGTGCCACACAAATTTGTTCTTGCTCGAGGATTTTTCTTGTGTAATCCTTTTCGTCTTTCACTTTTGCATTATTTTGCTTATACCTAACTTTTTCCTGGACTGATTCTTGTGAATCTTTGATTGTTGAGTCCATCGGGATGCCCTAATTTTTGCCTAAGTCACTTGTTTTCAAGTTTTGACTTAGCAGGCTTTTTCATTTCTCTCTTTTTTTGAACAAATTGTGTGACACTGCTTGTCGTGATTGCTTTGTAAGGGCCGTGACTGCCTCATTCTTTGGTTGATGAAGGATAGCCATTGTGGCTTCCAGTCTTTGGACCTCTTGATTTGGATAACCATTGTGGGTTCGGGTCTTTGGACCTCTTGATTAACATAGTAGAATGTAATGGGTCCTCAAATACACTCCTTTATGAAAGCCTGAACGCTTGGTCCGATTAGCTGACATCTACCCTTCCCCTGGGTTACATGTGAGGGTTTTTTCATGCGAAAAGAAACTCCTACTTCAAGGCTCAAAGGGGTTAGCAAGGGTATATCTTCCTTATATCTCCAGTGTTTAGGGATTTGAAACAAAGCCTGTACATCGTCGACATGGCCTTACTCAAGAGCACACAATTAGAGATTTTGCATTTTTGTTTCGCCATTCTCCTTCATAGAGTTTAAGCACGACAATTGGTATTGCAATGTAAATATGCAAGGTTATAAGTGAATGTGAATGAATTACTTAAAGAAAAACATGTGAGTTTTATTATTGCTAATATTCAAAAGCAAACAAATTTCATACATGTAGACAAATGTTTAGCACATAAGAGAAACTACAAATGGAAATGCAGTAAAGAAACTGAGTATTGCCATAGTTGAGGAGGCTTGACTCCGTCTGGACCTGTCAGTCTTGGATACTTTCAGTGATCAATAGCTCTTTCATAGACTTGTAATCTTCAATTTGCAGCCGTATACCCAACCATGCCAATCATACCTCTTCTTCTAGCTATTCTGACTCTGACACGAGACATCTGAAGGAAAGAGTGAAGCTGGGGGAGTAAAGTTGCCCCATAGGTTGCTCGGAAAGACCTGGAGATCTTCTGCCTACGTATCTCCATTGACCAGTGACCAATGAAGAATCAGAGCAACGTAGTTCCCCTCAATAGGGAAGAAAATGCATTGAAGAAAAACAAACAAACAGTTGCCATTGCTGAGAGTATCTGAATACTGATGGCTTTATTTGCTTCCTGAAGACTCCTGCTTAATGTGGACCATCTGGTAAAACAACCGTGACACCGGCTCCGTTGTGATTAGGCATTGGGTTTTGGATTACATTTGGGCGAGGAGAAAAAATGATCGCTTTGGAGTCAATTAGGTCATGTACCTTGTTCTGAAAAGCCCAACATTTCTCAATACAGTGCACCTGGGCACCTGAATGGAATTCACATCTGGAATTTGCATCAAAATTTGGAGGTAGATTATCAGGAGAAGGAGCTCTCATGGTACGAAGCTCGACCATGTTCAACTTTAGCAGCTCTGGAAGTAATACAACATATGGGCATAGGATGGGATCAAGTCTGCGGTTCCTCACTCTTGTTCTTTCCTGATTTGGTCTATGTGCCTGATATTCTTGACCTTGAGGTTGCTGAACCTGTGGCGTAATAGTCACTACAGCTGTTTGGTAGTAACCTTGTGAACGACCTCTGTCTCGGCCCCTATATACAATATTGGTCTCGCCTTCTCTTCGTCTTTAGCCATTGCCAAAAGGCTTTTTCACACCCGAAGAACCAGCACTGCTTGCATCCTGGATCTTTCCTAATTTCAGGAAGTTTTCTATCCTTTCTCTAGTGATGACAATATCAGTAAAACTGATGGATGGGCAAGCGGCCAGACGATCCAAGTATGCACCTTGCAAGGTTCCCATAAACATGTCTTCCATTTCCCGATCAAGCAATGGAGGTTGAACCTGTGCGGCCAGCTCACGCCATCTCTGAGCATAGTGCTTAAAACTTTCCTTGGGTCCTTT
Source organism: Lathyrus aphaca (assembly GCA_963966055.1). NCBI lineage: Eukaryota > Viridiplantae > Streptophyta > Magnoliopsida > Fabales > Fabaceae > Lathyrus > Lathyrus aphaca. Next base: position 238,707,646 of record OZ014525.1, read on the forward strand.
AGACAAATTATGCAACTGAGTGTGGTTTGGAGCCATATCAATGTTGTATTGATACTGCTTGAGAAAAGCTTCAGCTAAATCTTTCCAGCATCGGATAGAGACCCTGCTCAGCTTCATGTACCAGCTCAATGAAGCTCCAGATAGACTATCTTGGAAGAAATGCAACCAAAGTTTCTCGTCATCAGTGTGAGTCGAGATTCTTTCAAAGTATGCATGAATGTGAGTTCTAGGGCACGTTCTACAGTTGTACTTGTCAAATGATGGCACCTTGAACTCGGGAGGGATTCTGACTCTTGACACTAACCCAAGACTGGTTACATCGATGCCCAGGGAATTCTGACATTCCATGGCCTTAATCTTCTATGCCAGCTCTTCATACCTTCGATTGTTGACCTCATTCATATTACCCATATCAGCATCCAGTAGAGTGAACTGGTCCTCTTGCGTGTCTTCATTACGGGCCGTAGTCCCATTTAGATTTGGCCCTCCGTTACGGGCAGCGTTGGGATCCACATTCTCAGTCAGTGTTCCAGTATTAGCATTCCCATGGGGTTACTCAACCACAGCCTGAGACGCTCCTGGTTCTGGGCCATGCCAGTCATCATTTCCATGAACTGATCAATCCTCTGTCGGAGTTCATTGAGATCAATCTGCATTCGTTCAACCATTCTTACTTGGTTTCTTTTTGTAGGATACCGATGAACGCGTTGACCAGTTATATTGCCTGAAGTTGAATAAGTTAGGAAGTCCGAATAACCTGTAAAAAATGCAAAATATGCAAATCGTGCAGTAAATGAGTATGCTATGTTCATGAGGATGCGACATGCGACCCTGCAAATGAGTAAACATGTGTTAGTAATGCAAGCATGCAGAGGATGTTATGCAATGCATTGTCATGTGATCAAAGGTCTGGCGATCACTGGTCTAATGTTGGTGTTGAGAAGACATTCATATGCTATTGAAGAGTCATAATAACAGTAACACTGAAATCCCGGATTTCAAAACCAAAGGACCATGTAGAACCTGATCATTATACTGAACAATGCTGGCAAAGCGGGTATGTTGGAAGTTTCAGGGTTCCTGCAAACCTGTAAACCCCTCCCATCCCACGGGTATGCTACTCCGAGTCAACATCACGGACTCTCAAAGCCGAGCAGCAATAATACGTTCACCATTTCCGAGAAATGGCTCATGACCAATCAGGGAATCGGTTTGGCATTATATACTACACAGGGAGGTCTCAGCTGAGTACGGGGAAAACAAGCATCCCTCATAAGTCCCCAACTTCAAGCACTGAATCGAGAAACAATAGTACATTCATCCCGAAGGGTACATTATTATCGTCATACGAACAGTTTGCCTTGACTGGGTTCCTATGAGAGAACCAGGCCATCCTATGCGAGTTCCCAGTGGGCCCTCAGATGCGAGTGGGTTTGCCAACAAATGTGGTCTGCCACTGTCATCACTAGAGAGGGATGTTTCCACAAAGGTTCTCAATGATCGGTCCCCAACTGCACATAACTATCAAGATCGTATCTCGAAGTGGGGCAAAACCCCCACACAAGATAGTTCCAAAACGGTCGCAACCTGGGTGTGGAACACATCGCCACTCATCATGTAACCATGCGAGTACAACATGTTCACGCTAATCCTAGGGTGCACTCAAGCTGGGTATTTGGCTTATCTCACAGTAACTCCAATCCCGCAGAAAAAATGAAAACCAGCACAACCAGACAGTCCAGTATATATATGATGCATCTGAAAATAAATACTGAAAACAGTAAATAAATGTTGTAAAGTAAAAAATTGTAAATGAAAACGGTAAATAAACACATAGCATCACACACATAAACACCCAAGTGAAACAAAAACAAACAGGCGCTAGGATTGACTCTACAAGGGAAACCATAGATTCTGGGTTCGGTCCCCAGCAGAGTCGCCAGCTGTCGCTCCCGGGATTTTCATCCTAGTACAAATGCGAAAGTGGCGCAAAAAAGGTAGAGTCGCCAGCCATGAATATTTATGCCGAAGGAACGGGAAAGGTAATGCTGCACAAACCTGAGGAAGAAGGAAATGACAAGGTCCTGCGAACCAAAGATCTAGGTTCGAGAGTCGGTTACAACCTGGGAAGATATTACCACTCCAGACCGTCCGCCGTACCCGACGGGATCCACACTTGCTTGTTTGTTTCAAAGGGTGTGAAAGATTAAAGTTGCTGAATAAAACTGCTGACTGGAATAGAAATGAGAAATGGAATTGGAAGAGAGAATGGAATGAAAAAGGGAAATGTAGGGAAAATAAAGAATGTGCTCGAATGGGCCCTACCCCACTGCCTATGTACCTCATCGGGAAAATGAGGATCAGAGTCAACGTAGTTCGCCTAACTAAGGCGGGAACTTGTGTGTGTTTTTTAGGATGACGTTGCCATAGCTTTAGCTCAGGTGTTACCGGCTCTGACTCGAGGGTGTTTACCGTATCGCTGTTTGAACATTTGAGGCAAGTCGCATTCGTTCGCAAAGATTAGGAGATGAGAAGAGAAGGCGCGATGTCTTTGTTGATTGTATTTTATGAGAAGTATTTTGAGTTTATTGTTTGTGAACAACCTCATACTAAGACTTATCCATCGTGGTAGATAACTTACACCTCTCCCCGAAACGGGACGTGCATATTTACTCCGCAACAAAGTCTCGTCGTATGAGAACATTCAACCTTTATTAGGTATTTTATTATTTTCTTTATGAGATGAGAAAGAAGGACTCAAGTGGAAATAAGGACAAAACTAGGGAGACTAAGACACAACCCTAAGTTAGTTATCATATACAAAAGGGAGATCCTAATGGTTTGTGAGGTTTTCTAAACCTAATAAGCAAATGGAAAAGAAAAAGGAATAGAATGCAACTTACTTCCTAAGGAAGTTAAGTTGACTCTAAAGAACAAAGGGGAATCTTACCAAACACAAACATGAAAAGTAAAGGAAATAAATGCATAAGGAAATGCATAAAAGAATTAAAAGGATAAGGTGTAAGGAAACATATATCAACCTCCCTACAAAACAAGGGTTAGTGGTGTACATTTAATAAAAAGGAATGAGGTAAACACATACCAAATAATTCCTAAGGCAACTTGGACCTAAACTAGACTCAATCTTAAGTTTAAGGGTGCCTACACTATGCTAAACTAAAATTCAGCATCTATTTACAACACTTAAGCACACAATCAGCTATGAATCACAACATACAATACAAACAACATACAACAACTATCAAACAACATGAAAGTAGGTGTAAAAAGTCAAAAACAACATGAACTACACAACAAACAACATGCTTTTAACAACCACTACTTCTAAAAACAGCTATGAAAAACAAGACAAATTTGGCTCATTTTTATGCACAAGATGGATAACAACTAATGCAAATATTCCACATATCATGATTAACAAACATAAACATGCATGATTGGATGAACATAATATTTCTATGGATGCTCATGAAAAAAAGGTATATAAAACAATGAACACAATTATACACTTTCAAGTATTTGATCACATAATCATATGAACATGGAATATGTGCATGTGTCAACAAGAATCATTTATTAAAACATGTTAATTGGCACAAAAAACAACATTAAGATCACATGGAAATGCAATCAACAATGCAATCAAGAATGCAAGAAAGTGCACATTTATGTTCATACATCATGTAATGCAATCATGAATCATGCCAATGTTTATGGATCACGGAGATGAAGTCAAAACAGAATGTTAAACACATGTAAGCATGCTACATGAAAGGCTTGAACATGGCAAAAATGATTTACAAGTCAATTAGGCACAATTAACAAGTAGAATGCAAGAATATGCAAAGGAGACGGAAGCATGTCAAAATGACTCGAAATGGAGGAATGAGATGTCAAAAATAATGTTGAAAATTCCTTAAACTCAGGACCTATCAATCTATGGTGGTAAAGTGGGAAGTAATGCCCAAGAAAATGAGGGAAAAAGCACTTCTTGCAATCGACTTATTTCCTAAAGCTCCTAATGCAACTATTATCTAGTGAGCACAAATTTTACACCTAAAAGCCATAATCTAAACCTTAATGGCACCTAGGATAAGCTATAATTCTAACTACGAACAAACAAAGTGATCAAATCGTAATCAAGATGAAATTAAACGGTCAAGCGCATACACAACGATAAACATACGAAGAATGCCGTCATGGCGAGATGAAGAGAATAAGTTAAATGAAGAAGTGGATTTAGATCACCAACCAACGAAGCGGAGGATTGCTTCGGTGAGTGTTGCGATGTAGATCGGAATGCAAATGGAGAAGAAAACCGGAGAGTCGAAGCTTCGATCTGCGAACGCGCAAAATAAATGTGGTTGATGGTGCTTCTTGATGAACACTTGATCAATAACCTCTAATAGGCTCAAAACTCTTCCAAAATCAGAATTGATTCTACAAATAAGCTTCACAATGAGATGATTAATTGGGGTTTTAGCTTCAAGTCCTTCAAATTCCAAAGAAGAATTTGAAGAACTTTTAGGATGAAGCTTTGGTGAGAGGTTGAAAATGGTGGAAATGTTTGAGAGAAGAATGAAAGAGATAAAGTGAAAATGAAGAAGAATAGTGAGAAAAAAATGGGGGGGAAAATGGGAGAAAGCTTTGATTTGGGATGGTTTAGGTTTATATAATGTGTAGGCTTGGCATGAGGTTTGGGAATGGAGGTTGCTTGGGAGTTAGGTTAGGTTTGGAGTTAGTTAGGACTCTAGAGAGTTCTAGAGTATTCTTCGGAATATTCCTTAGAATATTCCTTGGAATATTCTTTGGAATAATCTAGAAGGTGGTAGAAGATGGTGAGCTGACACTTCTAGAACTTTAACACTTGAGCTGAATCCAATGTGCATTGGAGCATGTTACTTGTGGTGAGGATAAGTGGAATGAAGGTGCCGCCTGTTTGCAACTCAATTGATCAATGATTGATGCCTCAATGTTTTGCTCAATACATAACAATTATGGTGATGGTATTTGCAGTCAATTGCAGCCCATATGCAAGGCCTTTTGATGCCAAATGCAATTATAACATGAACCAACCATAAACCAGCATGAAATTCCATAAAATGCAGAAAAAACTGGTTTTTCTACAACATACGTCGATAAATAATCTTATGCATCGATACATAGCCTCGGGATGCATCGATACATAGCTCGGATGCATCGATACATAAGTTTTGGATATCAGTATGTATCGATACATAGGCTTATGCGTCGATACATGGGCCCTTTATGCGTCGATACATAAGTCGTATGCATCGATACATAGCCTGTTGTATTGCCTTGTTTTTGCCCAAACTTTGAACGATCATATCTCTCTCAATTTTGATCCTATGAAGGAGTTCCACATATGGATTTGAAGCTTAGGATGCCCTATTTCATTTGCTTAAGGTATAATTTTCATAGGCCTCTTATTTTGGGAAAAAAACATTTCTTGAAGTGGCTGTAAAAATGACAAAAAAATTGCCATTTTGGACACCTAAATTTTCCAAAAATGGTAAGTTTTAGTTTTCTTGATTTTTCATGATCCCTCCATCATTTCTTGATCAAATTTGAACCATAAGATCCTTGTAACCCTAATTTCATGATTTTGATCTCAAAAAGTCAGGAGTAGACTTTTTCTTCAGCATGGTTGACTTTTCCCCAAATCCCTGATTTTCAGTCATCTGGACAATTGAACCTCTTCAAAAATGAATTTGTGGATGGAATTTGAACCTTTTTCACAATGTTGAGAAGCTTTGTGGCCCTTTGATTTCCTTTGTATATCCTTCAATTGCTCCAATCATTGATCATATACCTATGCCTTTGCTATACTACACATGATGGAATGAGAGGGCAAATTTTGGGGTGTTACAGTCACTTTTAACATCCTTATTCAACATAATGAACATCTCTATGCATTCTCCGATTACCTTCGCATTCCTTCTAATACCAACATTATATTCCTTATCAAGATTTCACACTCATCTTCATCTTTCTCAATTTTCAGAAAGGATCACTCAACTTCAACCACATTTATATCTTCCAATACATACCTCACAATCACAAAATGATATTCCAAAACAAAATGAATTTTGTGCAAATTCCATAACTTCAAGAATCATTCAAATTCGTTTTGCAATGGGTCTGGTTCAGAATTCCCGCATGCTGAATTTTCCAAAAATAAGCAGTAGACCCAACTATTAAAATGTACTTATCTCCCTCATCACAAACCTCCTTGTAACACCCCAAAATTTTCCATCTTATTTATCACGGGAGTGATACTCCTAAATGCAAAACTTATATGCAATCTGTAGGGAATTTCATAAGCTTTCCAAAAAGTCCCGAACCGCTTTAATCCGAATCACGGGTAAAACGTTATGCCTCTTTTACTGACAAGTGCTCCAAAATTCCAAAAATCAGAATTTGAGATTGATGAACATAAGTTCCATCTCTCTCCCTCTTTCCTCCAAGATCTACCAACATCTTTGCTTTCATCCAACTACGAAAATTACTCGCCTTTAATCCAACTATACTCAATGCATATGATTTACCGACTTGATCCATCAACTTATCATTTCCATTGGAATAATCTCTTATTCTTAATCAATTCCTCATCCTTAATTTACGCACATCACAAACTCGACCGACACGAATTCATGAGTTCATACTCTCAACGGTCCGTAGTAACATCGCTTCGACAACCTTGCACTCTTGCAATCAACACCAACTTAATAAACTTCTACATACCAACAATCACGTCGGGAGCAATCATCTCCCCCATTTAATTCCAAACCAACTCCTGCAGACAACGAGTAGAAACCAACAAACAAGTACCGTCAGTGTTTCACACACATGTCGCGTACATAGGAATCAACGACATTAGACAACATTGGCTGGACGAACCGACCTGCTATGATACCACGAATGTAACACCCTTCTAACCCAACACAATGTACGCGATAAGTACAGTTAAAAAATCAGAGTTCACCGTAAAAAGGTGTCACATTCGTCATTAAACATCTTAGCAACAATCCTGCACTGTAATCACAGGTTTTCAAAACCTTTTTAAAATAATAATTTCTTTAGTAACATCTACCACTAAATTTCAAACTTTGCACAACAGAATCATAAATTCAAATATATTCTTTATCTCATCAAAACATCAAAATCTTTGTGTTATTGTCAACAATTGTCACCAGATAAAATCAATGTATAAGAACTTATAAAATGATTCTAACTACAAGACATAGTAATCCCTTAAACGTATTCCCACCCGATGTTACATATCTCAGAGTAGGACACCCATATCTACTAATAAAATGATAAATAACAATACTCTGAGGCTACCTCCTCCAACACCATAATCTACTCTTGGCTATTTGCAAGTTACCCACAAAAGAGGCAACATTTTCAAGCAGGCAGGGTGAAAAATCATAATTCATTATAATAATATAAAAATATGAAATTTAAATAAATGAAGCACAACAACATCATAGCATCATCAACAAAATTCAACACAACACAATATCAAATACATTCTTTTAAATGTGATGTCAACTATAATGAAATGCAAAATATGCATGTGGTATCGATTTTCTCCATGCAATGGACACTGGCCATCAATCCTCCACAAGGAAGCACAACATAATCACCAAATCACTTCAATCCGCACAATGAGATTGAAACTACCAATATGCCGAAGCCCCATCATAAAATGCTATGAAATGCAATGATGCTATTTCTCCTCATTTCATCAAAAATCAACATACGCAACATTCATTTCATATTCAACAATAATCATCATATAATCATTTCTTTCATCATGACAACACATCGACAATACTTCATTTATCGATAATACAACAAAACAACTTCTTTGATCAACAATACAACAAAACAACTTCTTTCATCAACAATTATCAAATCATCAATTTATAATTCAAACCATGTTTATAAGCATAAAACCAATTCCAACAATACAACATAATAACTTTTTTTATCAACAAGACAACAAAATAAGTTCTTTCATCAACAACATCAAATCATCAATTTATAATCAAACCACATTTATAATCATAAAACCAATTCAACTTTTACTAAAAATTCAGCACTGAAAAATGTCTCACCTTACTCAGTTTATCTCATAAAATTAAAGTTCATCTTGTTAGCTTTCCAACGCTTTAAGAATTATGGATTTTTCAAAATTAAAAAAAATTACCTTTGTTACAGTGGTAACCGGTTAACACATAGGCGTTAACCGGTTAACGCCTCATTTTTATGCAAAAACACGTATTTTTCACTGGTTAACCAGTTAACTCATAGGTGTTAACCAATTAACACCCGTACAACAACAGTTTTATGCTTTTTTCACGAATTCTGCACTAACATACTCAAATTCTTCCTACGAATTTTACCCCATTGCTACCCAAAACTTCTTCCAATCAAACATTAATCATATACAACAAGAATGCATCAAATTAGACATCAACTACAACATTTTAAATCATTCTATCCATCATAATTCATCAATTCATACTCTTATAACTCAATCTATATCATCAAACATAACAATCACCTAAAATCACACAAAACATAATCTATTCACAAACAAAATCCTATAAAACTATAATAAGTTATGAAAACTCCCCATACCTTAGAGAATTCCTTAGTTTGACACTCTTCTCCAAAAATCTTAGCAATCCTTCAAGACCATAAGCTTCCTCTCCTCCTCCTCAGAGCTCTTCTTCACAAGAAAACGAAAAGTAAGAGTTTTGATCGTATTCTCCTTTTTGGTAAAATTATCCCAGTTTATGATTTTCCCAACTTATCCTTACTCTTTTCTCATAAAGATCACCTTGCCCTTTATTCAATATAATTTTATTAATAATAATAATAATAATATAATAATAATACACCAATTATTTATATTATCTAAAAATACTCTCATACACCTAAATGACCCACATAACCTCCATACTCTCACTTCTATTATTTTAAATAATAAACCATAATTCGAATAATACTACATGATTATTCTTATTATTAATATTATTAAAATAATTTCTCCATAATGCATCGGACCATTTACCACCTATTGCCAAAATCATCATATATCCTCAAATAAGCAACAATTACTCATAATTGAATTTGGGGTGTTACACCATAAACTACCTCAACCCTTCTCCTCTTCCCTCTTCCCACTTAACCGATAATAGAACATGATCCAACTTTCTCATATAGATCCCATTAGAGTGAAACTAGTTAATCCTCATACCTAGTAGAGGCAAATCCATTAAGAGGAAAGCTCCAAACTCTAGGGACTTCGCAAAGGACGAATCCTGACCTCTCACCGAAACACCCTTTCACTCGACTCGATTAAAAATCACATTGAAGTCCCCCAAAATACCCATGACAAACCCAAAATGCCGCTTATGAGATCGAACCAAATAATCCCATGTCACTCTTTTCTCTACCAAAGAGCACTTAACATAACATTAACAACAAAATAAGGTCGAATGGTTACCCCCCAGTAAATAAAAACCCTAAGATTTCATGGCCAAGAGAATGAGAATATCATTTTCCCTTTCAGAATACACCATATCGAGATAATCCCACCACTAGCACCTACTGTATGGGAGAAACTCCAGCCACATGTCGAATTACCCCACAAAGAACTACACAAGAGATAACTCACCTTCCTAAGCATAATCTCTTAAATGGCAAGAAAATTAATTGAAGATTTCTAACCAGCTCTCTCACATTCCTCTTCTTAATACTCTCTTAAACCTCTAACATTGAAGGAGCCAACTAATAATTTAAACCTACACCCCTCTCTCTCTCTCTCACACACAACCAACTTAGTCACAAGCAGTTTATCTTACGAGAAATAAATTCGAACCTCTTTAGACTTGAATAAGACCTAGCAAACATCCTGGTGATTAATTATTGGCCTCAAAAGATTAAACCTCTAAAACAAAAAGCTTGAATGTGTAACTGAAATTGAGTTGAAATAGAATATATATATATATATATATATATATATATATATATATATATATATATATATATATATATATATATATATATATATATATATATATATATATATATATATATATATATATATATATATATAAAGTTAAAATAATTAATAAATATTGATATTTTAAAAAAAGTACTAATTAGTAACAATTATATTTTAAATAGAACACTTAAATTGAGATGGAGAGTACTAATCTCCACCGAATAATCTTATTGGACCGACACATGTATTTGAGTCTTCATTCAAGCCACATTTTATTTATCAATAAAATTTATATAGAAAATATATGAGTTCAGTTTCTCAAAGAACATAATACAATTTTGGTTTTCTTATGTAAATTATAAAAGGCTAGACAAGAAGTGAAATAAATATGAAAATTTGGTAAAAATAAAATAAAATAACAATTATTCGATGTGAGTTTGGTTCCAAGATCAAGTGATCAGTTACATGAGCTAAAGGGACAAACATGATCTCAATGTACTTTGGAGACATTTAATAATTATTTTAATTTTGTTTGAACATCCGTTATTCTATTTTTAATGAAAAGTTTCTTGCAAAAAAAATATAATAATAATAAAAAAATTCAATTAAAGTTAAGATAGCATAAGGTATTTTACTATATGAAGTGATCAAATAAGTTTTCATTTGTTACATGCATAGGTCCAAAAATGGCTGAAATTCGCAAAAGAATTTATACTATGATTCTTTTTATTTCCATATTTGTTGTTGTAGTAGAAGTTGGTGGTAAACTCATTCTCATATTTTGTTTTAATTATATACAAATATATGATTTCTTTTAATAATATTTGTTTATTGTTTTTGTTTCAGGAAGAAGAAGGAGGCATGCTCCTCCTACCGTTGCACCAAAAGAGATTACAAGAACGTGTGATTCTGACGCAAATTGTCTATATTTTCCATGTTACATTCATTACTCTATGAAGTGTGTTGAAAATGAATGTGTCTGTGCTCACAGTTAAGTTTAACAATAATTCTCTATCATGTCTATTCTTATAATTTTCTTTGTTGAACATAATGATTTTTACGTAATTCATGTATGTGTTTTGATCTTACGGTGCAGCTGTTCCACTGGTTGTTGGTTACACCTAGTATCGTCGAGCAAAAGATATTGTCACATTATGAGAATTACTATTTGATGTTAAAATGGCTTATTATTTGAGGTTTTGCTATGATCGGTTACATTTTGGATTAAGAATTAATGTATTTTGTTTTGTTGATACTGAGGAAGTATAAACTCCATGAATGAAAATTGACACCTTAGAGAAACTCAAAATGGAAACTTAGTACAAACTCTTAATTTTTAAGGGACAAAAATCTATCGAACTTTAATCTTTGGTTAGAACAACAAGTTAAGATTTATTTGGGCAATGCTTCACTTTAATCTTTCTTTGATTTACTTGCTCTCTTAAGAAATAAAATTTAGCTTCAATGTGTTTGATTCTGCCATGTAGAACTGGATTCCTTGGTAGGTTGATGACCGACTTTTTGTAAAGTTGTAAAACAAGTGGCTTTCTAACTTGGACATGTAACTCAGTAAGAATTGATTTTATCCAAATGGCATGACAAGCTACATGGTGTTCGATAATATAGTTTTCCTCACACGAGGACAGTGCCACAACATGTTCTTTTTTAGAACACCATGAAAATTGGAGATTAAACACTTGAAAAAAGTAACCAGATGTGTTCTTCCTGCTAGACTTGTCTCCACACCAATCTCCATTTGAATGACAAGTAATCATTGCATCATATGAGTAACAACAAGTCATATGTTGTTCAATGCCTCTTCCTAACACTATCAAATGAATTTATTTTAGGACTCCCCCTAAATATGAGAACCCCTCTCACTTTCTCTCAATCAATAAACTCTAGTGATTGGTGATTCGTCCAATTATCGATGATGAATATTACAACTCAACTAGACAAACCTTCTATGCCAAGTTATGAAAACACAGAGATGTACATAACAATGTTGAATTTACAACTAAGCTGGACAAACCTACAACTATGCCAAGTTACTCAAATATAATGTAGTGCACATAAAATAATAAGGACTCTTTTAAACACTAGTACTCTAAAATATTCAATGTGAATTCTTGCTTTCCAATGTAAGTTTGAGTTCCTAATATAGTTTAATAACTCTGGGATTTTCTCTTTGGATATTAGTTTTAATTTCGTTCATAATAAATCAGAATCTATTGGATATTATGTGTTCCATAAATCTCTCAAACAAGATATGATTTGTTTCAATTTAAATTCAAAATTAAATCTTCATTTAAATCAGAATCAATCTTCATCTAACTATAAAAAAAATCACCTAATCATATTACTAAGCCAATTAGCAATAAAATTTGATCCAATCTTTGATTATAAAACCTTCCAAAATGTAGTAGTAACGAAATATTGTGCAAGACCCAAATATCGTACCAACATTCTTTGACGTCACGTTCAACATGTGTCCCTTATGCACCTTCATACAGCTTAAGCAGACTAGATTAGTCTTGAACACTTTGAATACTTCTAGATGTTTTTGTTTTGTAAAATGCAGTCAATCCAAAATGAACAACAATGAAGGATGGTGGTGAGTCCAAAGATCCTCTCCCAGAGAGTGTTGTTGAGAAGGATATGCCTCAGGAGGAGGAATGGTGGTTTTCTTTTTTCTAACCCATAACAACTTCATGTTTATTTTGTATTATTTTTGGTATTTTGGTTGTACTTCTTTTCCCCTTCGACTTTTATAATCATAATGAACAACGAGATGCTCCTATTATGTTAACAACCCTTATCACTATCTTTATCTATAATTCTCTGTGATTTTAACCCTTTAGCATTTAACTATGTGTGTTTGTCGTCATCAACCCCTTTGTAATAATTTGAGTGCTCACGAGGGGACTTGACAAGGATCCTGTTTTAGGAACTTGACATTGTGGTTGCCTCTAGAGACGACAAGGATTCCTACATAAGGGTTCAACAATTTTTACCGCCTTTATGAGCGACAAGAATCCCACTTAAGGGTCCAGTGATTTTCATCACCTCTATGTGAGGCAAGGATCCCTACCTAAGAGTCCAATTGTTTGATTGTATCTATGGGCGACAAGAACCCCTCTTAAGGGGTCCAGCTGTTTGATTGCCTCTATGACTAGGGAAAGTTATTGATCACCTATCCATTCGGGAGTAATGATGGACTACCTCTTCCTTGACTAACATTTTTACACACATCATCAATGCCCTAGATGAGTCCTTAGGTTATCTCATAGGCGATACATCTCTTAGGCGAGAGAGCCCTAATTTAGGATGCTCAAAAATATAACATTACATTGTTCTAACATATATGCGAAAAAAATAACACTGATATGTTGTTATATTTGTGGGTAATTTTGTTGTGTTGAATTCAAATGAGAGTGATTAAGTCTCACATAAACCTGAAGTGGAGAAAATGTTGGATATATAAGAGATATGACTCATATACTTATTTTCTTAAAATTTTGAATGGACATGTAATGTCAAAGTCTCTTAGGTCTTAAGCGTTTAGCCCTTGGTCACTCCAGACGCTCCTCAGACTCTCCCCAATATGTGGGAGGCATTTCTCAGAATCCTCAACAAGTGGAATCAGAGTATAGGTTCCTCATCGGGAAAGTGGAAGTAAGATCCTAACGTAGATAAAGGCTAGTGATGACGGTGAATCACACTTATTGTATGGATTGAATTCAAATGTGAGTGATTAAGTTCAATATTGATTAGAATTGAATGAAATATTGGATATATAAGAGAAATAATCTCTATACCGGATACCTTAAGGTTTCAGGTGGATATGTGGCGTTAAATTATCTTATGTGTCATGAATCTTTAGCCTATTGCTCTCTTGACACTCCACGGACTCTCCATCAAATGGTAACAAAGCATATGTAAGGCTTGGTGGGGGAGTGTGAGTGAAATTCTAGTATGGATTAAAAGTCTAGTGATATGACTTGCTCAGACTTGAAGGGGCGATGTGAATTGTTAGAATTTAAGTGTGAGTAATTAATTTTAATATCGACTTGAAATAGAGTTGTTGGATATGTATAAGAGATAATCTATATATCTAATATCTAAATGTTTTGAATAGATACGTGGTGTTTAGTCCATTGTCACTCATGTAGCTCTTCAAACTCTCTCCATCAAGTGGTATCCGATCTTTGTGTTTTCTCTATGGGGAAATAGGATTGAGTTCTTAATGCATATCGATATTGGTGATGTGGGAGACTTATACAACTGGTATCTGAGCTTTGTTTCATCTCTCTGTGGTGACTAATTAATTGATGTATTGCAGCTTTATTTCTAAAACTATATTTGCATTGTTGAACTCTATGATATTTTTTTTATTTTTTTTTTTATTTCACCCCTATCAATCATGATGAACAACTAACAAAAATATCTTTAAATATTGACAAGGGGGGAGTAAACTAAATGGACAGACAATACATCAATTAAAAGACATTATATAATAATCTAATATTAAGAAGGGTTTTTACAATTACACAAGAGCTAAAAAGAAGTATCTAATTGAAGTAAAGAAAGGAGCCATTTTTTTACATTAGAAAGTGAGAGAATGATTTTCTATTTGTTACATCTATAAAACTCCAACCCCAACCAAACTTTGTTTAAATCATTATAGACCAATTTAACTTTGGTTAAGTGGAAATCTCGAAAGGTTGGTAAATCAAAATGATTTCTATCTAATTAATATCAAGTGATCAATTGCTTAGCTAAAGAGACAAATGTGACACATCATTATACTTTATTTACATAGTGAGTTTTATTATATATAGTGATTGAACAACTTTCTTGTTATACATGCAAAGGTTGAAAATGGCTAAATTTCTCAAATTTATTTATGCTATGATACTTTTTCTTTCCTTGTTTCTTACTTTATTCCAGATTGTTGGTAAACCTTTTATACTTATTTTCATTTTTTTCCCTTTATTTTATACATAATTTTTCATACATTTTCACTAACTTTTCTTTACTCTTATTTTACGTTACAGCAGGTGACTGTGTTGCTGATTGTGAAGCCATGTATAGGTGTGAGTATCCTAATAAAACTATGAAGTGTTTTATGTATATATGTGTGTGCTGGTGGTAACAACAGTTAAGTAAAAAATAACTATTCTTGAGTTAGTTTGATAGCATAAGCATTTGAAGTAGTGTATGTTGAGCATTTAATTATCATCCATCATATCATGTGATATACTAACGATCACTTATTTTTATATGCAGATTATTCTCTATGGTTATGAGAAGCAATTAGTTGAGTTTTACTGGTGAAAGCTGAGTAGAAGATTGTGCCTAGCTTTGTTTTTTTTGTTGAGATTTTTAGTATAGTATGACAATGTGTGTATTATGTAACTTAAACTTCAACCAAAACACACAAACAATGATGATGTGTTGCAATTAATGTAAAATAAATAATAATAAATCCGATAGAACAATTATTATACTAGCAGTTACAACATTATAAATTGTCTGCACATTACAAATATTACAACGGATACACTATAGTCTATCTTTCTAAGAATCACACTAATAGTTTTCCCTCCCTACTCATTTGGTCTATAACTTTATCTGGATCTTATTTCTTTCTATAATATAGTCGTATCTCATTCTTATATTTTAATTCTTAATGTTTTTTTTATAAGCAAAATTCATTCATCAAAGAGAATTAGGGGTATTCCAATTCAATGTACAAGTTTAACTGTATCACCATAAAACTACAAACCCCTATAAATAGTTAATAGTGTTCATGCTTAAATATTTACAAGACGAACTATATAGGAGAGGGGCGTTTTCTCGATTCGGATGGTCTCACAACATGTCATCCACGGATCATGCATAGTGCTCAACCTGTCTCTCATGAGGTCGGGTACCCCATCATGTCGAGTCTTGCTTCCGGGTACTCTTAAGTTCGGCAACTGGAGATATGTAATGGTTCTGGTGCATCAATATGGACTATTACTGAATCTTCAATGCAAACAATGATGAGAGGAGTTATGAAGTAAAGGTCTGCAACGACGGAAGAGGGAAGGACATCACTTAATGACTTCTCCTTAAGAAGACGACTATATAAAGGGGCTCCCACCTGAGTGATAAGCAAAAGACCTTTTATTGAGATTTGCTTTCATAGCACTGCTCTCAAATCCCCAAACTTACGAAACAAAATAGACGACATAACATTCCCTTATCCCTATAAGGGAGAGCTAACACCTTTGGTGTTCTGATAAAATTTGGCCAGAACATTTGGCGCCCACCGTGGGGCCTAATAAAACTTTTCCCAGGTTACAAACAACATCATTAACATGTCAGGCGACGACAATGATCCTCCACCTAAAGTGGCCCAACTTTTGGCCATGATGGAGGAAATGCACCAGCAAAATGAGGTACTACAGGACAATCTACACACACTTCAGCAAAGAATGCAAGTTGAAGACGGAATGGAGGAGGAGGAGGTGCTCGAGCTACAACCTTTGTCTCAAGAAATTTGGGACGATAATGTCCCCGATAACTTCAAGGCATCCTCACTGGTGACATATGATCGCAAGACAGACCCGCAGGAACATATTATAGTTGTAAATAATCAAATGGCTATAGTATGGCCATAGACTCTCTAAAGTGTAAACTTATAGTGGGTACATTCAAGAATGTAGCACTCAGATGGTATATGAGCCTTCCCCGCCTTTCAGTTATTAGTTACCAGGACTTAACCAAAAAGTTGGTACAACATTTCTTAGCAAGCAAACTCCGGAGGGTATCTACCACTACTCTATTTGATGTCCAGCAACTACACATTAAATCACTCAGGGAATATCTTGCTAGGTTCAATGAGCAAACTCTTAAAGTATCTCATCCCAATCAGGAGCTGTTTGTGGGGGTTTTTCAAATTGGATTATGGGTCGGACAATTTAACGAGTCCCTAGCCCAAAATACAGTCACTAACATGGATGAAATTACATCCCGGGCGGAATGTTACATAAAGGACGAAGAAAGTAATCAGGAAAAAAGGGATCGAGATGGCACGAAAAGAGTCAACAACAAAGAGGAAAACTCAATTCAGAAGAAGGAACCTTCTCGACCGACCATCCAAGAACGATATTCTCCCGGACCGTACAAGACTTTACCTACATCAGACAAAAGCTACACTCCCATAAATACACTGAGAGGAGACATTTTGAAAGAAGTCGGGTATCTGAACCTATTACTAGAGCCTACTCGACCAAGGAGGGCAAATGTCAGCATGGGAAGAGATCATGAGGCGTGGTGCAACTATCATAGAATCAATGGTCATCACACAGAGGATTGTCAACAACTAAAGAGGGAAATAAAAGCTTTAATCCATAGACGACATTTTTATCCTATGTGAAGGATTCACGTTTACAAAATGATAAAAGGAGTTTTCGGCGTGACGACCCGGGTTCTGAAAAAATTTCACGGAAGAAAAGCTCGGACGCTGGCGTGGATCGTGAAACAAAGGTCGTCCATCACACACTAAATACAATAGCTTGAGGCTTTGGTGGGGGAGGTGAAACTAGCTCAGCTAGAAGGAGATATGCTAGAACGGTCATGCACATTGAACAACCTATGTCAGGAAAATTGGATGAAGATCCCATAACATTCACGTTTTCTAAGCAAGATGATATAGGGGTCCTAGCTCACGAAAATGATCTCATGGTCATAAAAGTATCCATGCAAGAATGAAGTGTGAAGAGAGTATTAATAGATCTTGGAAACTTAGCATATGTGATGTATTGGGACGCTTTTAGTGGAATGGGGCTTGACACCATGAAGCTCTTACCATTTAACGAAGTCTTGTAAGATTCTCAGGAGAACAGGTGCATGTACTGGAAAACTTGGTGTTACCCACCACTTTTGGTAACTTAGACAATGCAAAAACTATTCAGGTCAGATATCTCATTGTCAATGATACCTCGCCTAATATTATCATAGGAAGACCATCGTTCAATGCTTTGGAAGCTTCACTCTCAACCTTATATCTCACTATGAAGTTCCCGCTCGTCAAGGGTCGGGTTGGAATAATCAGGGGCGACCAGAGGTTAGCAAGGAAGTGTTATAAAGATAACTCGAGTTTAAAGAAAAAAGAGCCTCAAAGTGAGGCGGAAATCAAGGCAGAACTTAAGGTTCACATGGTAAAAGTTTGTGTACTCGAAGACCTAAAAGCTAAGGAAAGTTTGAGGCAGGTTTCATTGTTGGAGATAACATCTGAAAGGAGTGGGAAGAGGCTAGAGGTTGTTCTAAAGGATAATGTTCTGGGCATAGTACCTGATATTGACAAATTGACATTAGTATTTCCTCTATGTTTAAACTTTCAGGTTCAAGGTCGTCAGGTGAAACTTAACGACCTGATGGTCGTGATACTGTCTGTAAAGGAGGATGAAACCACCCGCTGCCTGATTGTAAGACCCGTAATTTTAAAATAAATAAATAAATTAAGTTGATTTCATATTCGCTCGTTTATATTATATTAGGATCAAATTTGAATTTAAATAATTTTTATAAATTGATTCAAGTTTTACTAATATATATATATATATATATATATATATATATATATATATATATATATATATATATATATATATATATATATATATATATATATATATATATATATATATAAAATAGGATTTTTTATTATTATTTCAAATATGGATCACGATATAAATTTTCTAAAAATATCATTTTCAGTCTCTTTAGCATTCGGTAAAGTAACCACCTTAATTTTTGAAAACAATTCATTTTTGTAAACGAAAAATCAAGGATAGAATAACAAATATTATTCATAATAGAATTATAAAATAAAAATATTTTCTCCGTCTGAAATAATTTATGCTCCCTCCGATAAACGATCGCTTAAAATTTTAAAAATAGTCTCGGTTCCAAACAAAATTTTATTAATAGAATCACAAAATAATTTCCAATTAATTAATAATAATAAATAATAATTTTTATTTTCTCGACCGATTTTTATTTTATATCTCATTATAGAATAACCAGAAGAAAAATTTTATTATCAGTAAAAAAATATTTTGGACATTTTATAAGTGTCAAATAACTAGTGATAAAGTAAATGAGGTCCGCAGGATCATGATGATATAAATTAATTAGAAGTGACATGTGTTAATGAATTTAGTTACTAGTTGTTGGAGCTTGAACTAATTTGTGAAACTCTAACGAAATGATATATATATATATATATATATATATATATATATATATATATATATATATATATATATATATATATATATATATATATATATATATATACTACTATCATACTTGCTTCTATACTCTGAAAGTTTGGCTTTGAGAATATCTTTAAAATCCCTTACATCTTTCCAAAAGAAAAATAAAAAAAACACACCACTAGATCTTGCTAAACTTTCCACCCACTTCATTAAGGTATATGAAGCTATTATTTTATATTTTGTGCCTTCAATATACCTACATACTATGTAAGACTACAAACTATATTTTCTCTACCACATATCATTATGTTCCAACTTCATTTAAGTGTTGGTATTTAACGATTTATTTTTCAACATATATCTTGAATTGATAAAGTTTCTCTTAAAAATATTTATAAAAAAAAGTATATCAAAACTATTTTGATTTGAAACTTAAAAACAAAACAAAAATTAAGTAGTTTCAGAATCAAATATTAATTATATTTAATATTTTGGAATATACCATTATCATAATTTTGATTTGTCTTTAAATTTAATTTAAAGTTAAAAATAGTGTTTAATTTGGAACTAATATTCTATTGAGATAGTTTAATTTAATTACTGATTTAAAATAATTAAAGAAAGTGATATTTATATTTTTGTATAACTTTTTTTTAATTTACTAGCTTTAAGCGTAGAAGATTTCGGTATAAGATAGATATAAATTTTTGAAGCTATGAGATACAACTTTTATATTTGTTGAAAATGAGACTATGATGGATATTAGTTAGAACAAATGAGTTGAATATAAATTGATATGAAAATCTTCTGAGAGAAACTAAACTTTTATGATGGACATTGTCGTCTTCAGAATCATAGTCTAAGTGGGTTCTCTAAAACTAGCACAAATAATATATTATAAATTATTATGTTTTTTTTTAAAAAGAAAAGAAATTGAAGTATAATTAGTGTCATGGATGAACTTATTAAACTTTATAAATTAAGTTATGAAATTATAATAAACTAGTAAATAGAATATTTTCCTCACATAATAAAAAAAAATATAACTTTAAGTCTTACAGAAAAAATAAATTGTTAAAAAGAAATAATAAACCGAATGACTATAGAGTTTTCCGTGTATGGATATATTATATATTAAGTTCGTTCTAATTTGATTCATTTGGATAAAGGTGCACGACCGACCGACCAACTTTAAACTTCAGTTTTCCCGACTTTAGTAATCGTAATGGCATCTCTCCATTATTAAATATTTCTTTTGATAAAAAAAATATTACATATTTATATTTGTGATGTAACTTATTACGTATTTATTTTGAAGGTGACTAATTGTGAAGGTGAAAATATATTTGTTCAAAGATTTGATAAATTGTCATATATGTGATGTGGTAATGTTAATCATATATTGAAACATATATACATATGGGGAATTATATGCTCATACATTTTATGGTTACGTGGCTACCGGTGTGGAGTCACGAGGTGCACACCGGAGAGGTTGCAAGATGTACGTGTCCAAGAGAGAACAACCTTATCCCATTGTGGATCATTGAGTCTAATTGATGGGTCGATACTCATCACTTTAGTGGCGCTAAATTCTGATGCAATACCATGACCCTTGCGAAGGGTTTAATATTCCGGAATCATATGCATCGACATATAGACACTATATCAGGGATGAGTCCTGATTATGCTATATGTACTATTATTGTAAATGATTATATATATATATATATATATATATATATATATATATATATATATATATATATATATATATATATATATATATGCGTTAGAATGAGATCTTTAGCTATGTATAATGTATTCTCTGTATATGCTTGTTGCTCCGTTCTTGTATATTTGTTATTTTCGGATTGATGACCTTTTCACTAGATGTGTGGGCGAATACGCCAATAGATCATGACGCCACCCGGATATGTGGAGATGCCGCCGTTAAAGACAACGAATTTCAGCTTCCCTGAAGGTTGGACTGAGAAGTCCTGGGGGTTCGACCCGGTCCTAGGACAAATCTCTTATATCGGGATTGTTTTGGAGACTACCACTGTCGCTGGTAGGGATCCAAATATTGCTTGTTCTCGTCGAGCTCTGACTTTTCAGATTCCCGCTTCCCTAGTCATTTCCAGCTTCATCGCTGGTACGATTGATCGCTTTAGACTATTGATTCCTTCCTTCTCCCCATTTGGACCATTGCATACTCCAGCCTTAGGAGGAGTTCCCTTTTCCATGACTTATCTATGCCATATGTAGACTTAGGTATGTCACTTGGACCTTCCTCCAAGTTCACCAGTGATGTGTTTCCTGTGGACGAGCCTCTCCACCTTGACCTAGTATGTTTGCCATCTTTGGAGCTAAACGTAGGCGAGAATGAGGATACTGATACTGAGGATCCATCTTGTAACATTGTGGGAGAACTGACTTTTTATTTATGTTGCGGATAGCAAGAGTCGCCACCGACTTTTATTTTATCCATATGGAAAGGGCATAAAAGAACAGGAAAGACCTATTTTTAAAAGACTTGAGTTCGGGGGGTAGGTTATAGAAAGGGAAGGTGTTAGTACCCTCCCCCTGAAGTTTAGTTGGTTCATCTTGTCCTATAAAAGTAACTAGGTTCTAAGGGATCTCAATATCACTGATCCTTCTCAAGGGTTGTTGTTCAGTAGGCAACTTACTTGCCAACCAAAACCCCCCAAGATTAGGATCTCAATGAGCGTAGCATCGAGTATCAACCAACTTTAGACTTCTCCAAAGCCATCTATCTCACTACTTTCTAAAGGCCAAGATGGGTCAATTAAGGTTCTAAAGGGTAGTTAGTGTTAATGACAACGTATGGCAGTCCCATATTATCCTCAACTTACTTAAGGAACATAAGCACCAACCAAGAAGTCACACTAACTATGGCCACCAGATCAACCATATCGGTATACGTCGTATAGTTTCCTTGGTCTATTGCCATTTACCTAGGGTACACTAGATCCAGGTTAAGATTTTTCACACATAAACCCAACAAATAAATATAAAGCAAGTAAGTCAAATAGTAAGTGATCCTAATTCCTAAGGTAACCCCTCTTTAAGTAATCCCCAGCAGAGTCGCCAATTCTGTAACACGGTAGGAGAACTAACTTTTTATTTATGTTGCGGATAGCAAGAATTGTAACACCCCCTTTCTATACCCTCAAATAAACAATTAAATCATTTAGGCACATAATAAAAATTTCATCAGAGTATATATTGAAAACATGGTATAAAAGGGACATGCCACATTATACTTGAAATTAACACATACAATACTTGCTCATTAAAGATATGCAACAAACGGGGTAACTTGCAAACACTAAGGATTTCATCCTTACACCCGTATTCATTAATTCAATAAACAGCAGAAACAAACATAACAATTTCAAACTTATATACTTTTCATAAATATATCCACTAGTTTGAAACACCAAAATATTTCATGTTTACATAAAATATTCATCACCAAAATACATGTACAAATGTATCACAAAAAGGCATCAAGCCGACCCTAGCTACCCGATGCTACATATCAGAGTCGACCGACCAAAAGATGAAGACGAGCTTCAGAAAAAGACCTCCAGCAACCTACTCTGCAATGCCTTATAGAGCATCATTAAACAGCAGAAGGGTGAGAAACATTATCATAATAACATTGCATATAATTATATATCTCAACATATAAAATGAACATAAAACGTTTTCTCACTACAAATCATTCCTCATCACCTATATACATTACAATATATACATACACTAATCAAGCATATTCATCATGCTCCAATTCACTATTCACATTTTTAAACATAAGCATTTACATTCGTGTTTATTCAACAATATCAATCACTCTAATAAACATACATCATTCATGTTTATTCACCAACATCAATTATAGATGATAAATGCAAATCATAGAGACCAACTCACGACTCTATGCAAATACAATGCGGTACCGACTCAATCATCAGCAAGTTCACTCAGGAACTAATGGAACCATCGCTCGTTACCTAAAGTAACTCCCCGTCGGGCATACAATGTTCATCCATTGCTCACACCCCACATGGGCACACAATGTTTATGGATTTCTCACACCCCACACGGGCACACAATTCGATTGCTCACACCCCACACGAGCACACAATCAATGTGAATAAATCACCCATCGCTCACACCCCACACAGGCACACGATGTTTCTGGATTGCTCACACCCCACACGGACAGACAATCAGATCGCTCACACCCCACATGGGCACACGATCGTGTTGTAGTCATCGCTCACACTCCACATTAGCACACGATGCTACAACGGATTCACAAGGAATCCCCCAACACAAGAATGCATACATTATGCTTCACATGCAAAATAACACACAACATTCTTGAAAATGCATACATTATTTACAATATAATTATGCATTCAACTCATCATTTAGCATAAATTGACATTCAATTCAAGCAATGTATTCATTTTCCAACCGTCCACACCATCACATCAAACCCACATTTCCATAATTAATTCATTTACGTTTTATCGGAAAAGTCGGGTGAAAGTCGGCTAAAAATTACATTTCTTAGCATCAATAGTTTCTACACATTTCTAGCTTCGAATCGATATAAAGAACGCCTAGAACGGATAACCGAAACTAAAGCTATGGATTAAAAACACAAATTCCTTAAAAACCTACAGGCTGGAATTCTCGCTGAGCGAGGGATAGCTCGCTAAGCGACAACTGCGAATTCCAAAATTTCTCAGGTGCGTAACAGACCACCAAAACATCTCAAAATCCCCAAAATACTTCCATAAACATGATCAACAACATATACTAGCTATCATACTTCGATTATAACGATTTCTAACCGATTAATCTACCAATTTTCTCACATTTTCACTAAAACCCTAACTATTTATCTTCTCTAAACTTCATCAAACCAAAACCCAACCATTCATACACATACATAATCATACACAATGATAAGATAATAATATTTCATACCCTTACCTGATTATTTCGATTCCTAGGAGCAATCTTGAAGAATCCAAGCTTTTCCTCTTTTTCTCCTTTTTTCTCTTCTCTTCCTTTCTTTCTCTTCTATTTCCTTTTTATTCTCTTTTCTTTCTCTTTCTCAAACTTATAATATTTTCTCTCTATTTATATTCTTTCCACCAAAGATCATTTTTCTCACAAAAATACAATTCCATCTAATTCTAACTTATCACTAATTAGTAAATGTCTAAAATACCCTCCAATCTAATTTTACCCGAAAATTCACAAAACGGTAAAATCACATATCATATCAACATACCACATCAACATATCATATTATCATGTTAATTTCACAAATGAGACAATTATCACACAAATAAAATAAAAGATTCGACAAAATTGGGAAATATCGAATCAGGGCGTTACAACTCTCCCTCACTTTAGAAATTTTCGTCCTCGAAAATATTATCTGATTCAAACAACTCCGGATACGACTCGCGCATCCCACTCTCTAATTCCCAAGTCATATTGCCTTCCGCAGTGCCTCCCCACGCCACTTTCACAAGCGCGATATCCTTGCCTCTTAGCTTCTTGATTTCACGATCCAAAATCCTAACTGGCAAATCTTCCACGGTAAGGTTATCTCTTACTTCAACCTCGTCCATAGGAATAACATGTGACGGATCCGGAACATACTTCCGAAGTTGCGAAACATGGAACACATCATGCAAATTCGAAAGATTCAGAGGCAACGCCACACGATAAGCCACAACACCAACTCTTGCAGTAATCTGATACGGTCCAATAAAATGAGAAGTCAACTTCTTCGACTTCAAAGCACGACCCACACCCGTAACCGGTGTAACTCTCAAAAACACATGGTCGCCTTCCTGAAACTCAAGATTTTTCCTTCTCTTGTCATGATAACTCTTCTGCCTACTTTGAGAAGCTCTCATCTTCTCCCGAATAAACTTCACTTTTTCGTCGTTTGTTGTACCATCTCTGGTCCAACTACCGTTCTCTCTCCGGTTTCATGCCAACAAAAAGGTGTTCGACATCTCCGTCCATATAGAGCCTCAAATGGTGCCATACCTATACTCGAATGAAAACTGTTATTGTAGGTGAACTCAATCAACGCTAAATAACTATCCCAAACACCACCTTGTTCTAGCACACAAGCACGCAGTAAATCTTCCAACAATTGAATTGTCCTTTCGGTTTGACCGTCCGTTTGCGGATGGTAAGCCGAACTCAATCTTAGCTTAGAACCCAAAGCCTTTTGCAAACTTTCCCAAAACCTCGATGTAAATCTAGGATCTCTATCCGATACAATACTCTTAGGAACTCCATGTAACTTCACAATCACAGAAACATAAATCTCGGCTAGCTTCTACAATGGATAACTAATATCAATCTGAATAAAGTGAGCAGATTTAGTAAGCCTATCTACAATCACCCAAATAGCATTATGAACTCTTTGCGTATTCAGCAAACCCGTAACAAAATCCATCGATATACTATCCCATTTCCATTCTGAAATATCTAACGGTTGCATTAAACCACTAGGCTTCTGATGTTCCAACTAAGACTTCTGACAAGTCAAACACGCATACACAAAATGAGCTACATCTCTCTTCAATTTGGACCACCAAAATATCCTCTTCAAATCTTGATACATCTTATTCGCTCCCGGATGAATAATTAAATTACTTCGGTGTCCCTCTTCCAATATCATCTTTTTCAACCCCACATCATCGGGAATACAAATACGACCACGGAATCTCAAAACCCCAAAATTATCAACCTTGAAGTCCTCATTCTCATTCATCATCAAATCGACAAATTTCAAATCCAACTTTTGCTTTTCACAAATGGTTGCAAGAAAATCATTCGTAACATGTAGCATACTAAGTCTCACACTTCTCGACGTTATTTCACAAACCAAACCAAGTCTCTAAGATTCTCCAAAAGTTTCCATTCTCTTATCATCAATGCAGACATATGTAACAACTTACGACTTAAAGCATCGGCTACAACATTCGCCTTTCCCGGATGGTAATTCAAACCAAAATCATAATCCTTCAAAAGTTCTAACCACCTCCTTTGTCTCATGTTCAACTCCTTTTGATCGAATAAATACTTCAAACTCTTGTGATCACTAAAAACATCAAATCTCGCACCATAAAGATAATTCCTCCAAATTTTCAAAATAAACACTACAGCCGCTAATTTCAAATCATACGTAGGATAATTCTTTTCATGCAGCCTCAATTGTCTTGAAGCATAAGCCACAACTTTTCCATCTTTTATCTAAACACCACCTAACCCAAACAATGAAGCATCACAAAACACCACAAATGGTTCCGTCGAATTTGTCAAAATCAAGATTGGAGCCATTGTTAACCTTCTCTTAAGTTCCATGAAACTCTCTTCACAATGAATATCCCAAATGAAAGCCTTTCCCTTATAAGTCAACTGCATTAACGGAAGTGCCAACCTTGAAAATCCTTCAATAAACCTCCGATAATATCCCGCCAAGCCTAAAAAGCTTTAAATATCCGTAACGGGTCTAGGAACTTCCCATTGCATTACCGCATCAATCTTGGATGGATCCACACTAATACCACCATCGGAAATAACATGCCCAAGAAAAATTACTCTCAACAACCAAAACTCGCACTTTGACAACTTAGCATACAATTGCTTCTCTTTCAAAATCTGTAACACCATCCTTAAATGCTTTTCATGCTCCTCTTGAGACTTAGAATAGATCAAAATGTCTTCGATGAACACAACCACAAAATGATCCAAATGTTCATGAAAAATACGATTCATGTATTCCATAAACATACCCGGCGCATTAGAAACTCCGAATGGCATCACGGAATACTCGTAATGACCATACCGTGTTCTAAAAGCCGTCTTTTGAATATCCTCTTCTTTCACACAAATCTGGTGATATCCTGCTCTCAAATCAATCTTACTAAAAACACGCACACCAACCAATTGGTCCATCAAATCATCGATCCTCAGAAGAGGATACTTGTTCTTAATTATCACCTTGTTCAACTGTCGATAATCAATGCATAACCGCATACTTCCATCCTTCTTCTTTACCAACAATACCGGCGCACCTCAAGGAGAAACACTCGGCCTAACAAATCTCTTATCCAACAAGTCATTCAACTGCTTCTTCAACTCTACCAACTCTAAAGCTGACATACGATACGGTGCCATCGAAATCGGTCTAGTACCCGGAACTATATCAATAGAAAACTTAACTTCTCTTTCCGGCGGTACATCCTTAATATTGTCCGAAAACACTTCTGGAAAATTACACACCACTGGGAACCTACTGAGCTCCACTCCGCTCTCCACCGACAACGATGCAAACAGACCAAACAATTGAGCTTCGTCCACTAAAGGTTTCTTCTACTCTTTTGTGGATAAGAAACTTTCATCTTCACCATCATCCAAAGAATGAAACCTTACTAACTTATGATAACAATCTATATGAACTCGATTAAATTGAAACCAATTCATACCTAAGATCAAGTCCAAACCCTCCAACGGCAAACAAACTAAATCCATAAAAAAATCTTTACCATACATGGTCAAAGAACAACTTACACACACCAAAAAAGTAGTTACCGACCCTGAAGCAGGACTCTCAATAACCATCTCACCACCCTAATAAGACATAAACAAATTCAAACGCTTAGCGCAATCAAGAGAAATGAACGAATGAGTCTCTCCCGTATCAATAATAGTAACTAAAGGTGTACTATTAATAAAGCATGCACCTTTAATCAAACGGTCTGCACTAGTAGTGTCCTTCCCTGCTAATGCAAACACCTTTCCGCCCGTCTGAGCTTGCTTCGGCTTAGTACACTTAGTACTAATGTGACCAACTTCTCCACAATTGAAGCACTTCACAACATTCCTTCTACACTCGGTAGTAGTATGTCCAAGCCCTCCACAGTTTGAACATTTCACGATATTCTTCCCACACTCATGTCGCTCCCGGGATTTTCATCCTAGTACAAACGCGAAAGTGGCGCGGAAAAGGTAGAGTCGCCGGCCAGACATTTTTATCCCGAAGGAATGGGAAAGGTAATGTTGCACAAACCTGAGGAAGAAGGAAAGGACGAGGTCCTGCGAACCAAAGATCTGGGTTCGGGAGTCGGTTACGACCTGGGAAGGTATTAGCACCCCAAATCGTCCGTCGTACCCGACGGGATCCATGCTTGTTTGTTTTGTTTCAAAGGGTGAGAAAGAATAAAGCTGCTGAATAAAACTGCTGACTGGAATGGGAAATAAAAATGAGAAAGGAGCTGGAGAAGAGAACAAAAAGAAAGGGGAAATGTAGGGAAAATAAAGAATATGCTCGAACGGGCCCTACCCCGCTGCCTACGTACCTCATCGGGATAATGAGGATCAGAGTCGACGAAGTTCTCCTAACTAAGGCGGGAACTATTTGTTTGTTTTTTTTACAGTTGGAACTGCGTATGTCTATGTTCAGGTGTTGCATGCTCGTCTGGTACGAGTGCGTCTACCGTCTTGCAAATGAGACAGGTCGTCGCGAGTTTGCGCTGAGAGTGAATGAGATGAGAAGAGAAGTTCCCGCAGGATAGTTGCTTGTTATTTGTTTTTGGATTTTATGAGAAGTGTTTTGAATTTGTTTGTGAACATTCTCATACTAAGACCTATCCATCGCGGGAAGTATTTACACCTCGCCCCGAAACAGGATGCGTATAAGCACTCCGCAATAAAGTCTCGTGTCGTACAAGAACGTTCAACCTCTATTAGGTGTTTTATTGCTTTTCTTTATAAGGTGAGAAAGAATGACTCAAGTCGGAAAAAGGACAAAAAAACTAAGGGGGACTAAGACCAACCCTAAGTTATTTATTATTCACAAAAGGGAGATCCTAATGGTTTGTGAGGTTTTCTAATCCTAAAGATCAAAAGGAAAAGAAAGAAGGGAAAAGATGCATCTTACTTCCTAAGGAAGGTAAGTTGGTCCTAACAATGGGGAATCCTACCAAACACAAACATGGAAGGAAAAGATGAATTAAAATGCATAAAAAATAAAAGGATAGGGTGAAGTAAACTTACCTCAATCTTCCCCACTACAAAACAAATGATTAATGTGTATTTTTATTAAAAAGAATAAGGTAAACACACACCAAACAATTTCTAAGGTAACATGGACCTAAACTAGACCCTATTTTAATCCTAAATGAACTAGAAAAATGCTAAAACCAAAATACAGCACCTATTATAGCCCCCTAATACCCAAACAGCTATGAAAACAATGCATAATACAACTCAGCTTTTTACAGCCAGCATGCAGCATGAAAAAGTAGGTGTAAAAGGTTACAAACAGCATGCACACAAACAAACAGCATACATTTTACTGCACTTATATGCAAAAACAGCTATGAATTGCAAAATCCAGAATTGATTTTCTTCATTTTCTAATGCACAAACTCAATGCAAAAATGCTAATCTCATCATGCACATGTATTTGGACATGGATCAACATACATAAATGGAAGAACATGAACATTTTGGATTATTCAAGGATGCATCATATGGATTATGCAACAAGTAATGCAAAAATGAATCACATGAACATGGCATATGAACATGATGATCTTTGATTATGAATATGCAATATGATAGCTCAACAAACACACTAAACTTAATGAAAAATTCAGAATTAATATGATATGGATGTTATGATCAAACATGTAAGCAAATGCTACCAAATGCACATACATATGATTATGCAATATGCAACATACATCAACAATGAAATGCAAAAATTATTTAATGCAATATGAACATATAAAAACAGAATGCAACATGATTATTATATGCCAAATGATGCATGAACATGGCAACCAAAATGCAAGAACTTAAGCTATGCACAAAGAACACAAAAATGCATAAAACGTAACATGAACGGAATCGTGTCGAAACGACTCGAAACGGGGGAATGAGCTACTGGAAATAGACTCAAAAATTCTCTAAAATCACTACCCAAACATGTATGAACATTAGAGGCACTAGAAATTAGGAATGAGCAATCAAATAAGCTAAAAAGTCAAAAATCAACAGCGTTAACCGGTTAACCAAATGGGTTAACCGGTTAACGGACCTAAAACAACAGCAGTTTGGCTAAAAACGCACACGTTAACCGGTTAACCAAATGCGTTAACCGGTTAACGCTGAACAAAATTGAAAAAAAAAGCTTTTAAATAAGTGTTTTTGGCCACAATCTTGCTTCTAGTGATCCCTAACATACCTAGGAACATGCTACCACTAATTTCTACTTAATTTGAGCTTATTTACACATGATAGAACCTATATCTATTAACACCTTAAATCCAAATTCAACCAAAATCACAAATCACTAGCAAACCTAATCGAAACGGAATTGATTTTAAACAAAGCGAAAAGCACTTAAAGAATGCCAAAAGTGGCGAGATGAAGAGAATAACTTAAAGAAGAAATGATTAAGATCACCAACCTACGAAGCGGAGGAGTGCTTCGGTGATTGTTGCAAGAGTCGGAACTTGATCGAAGAGAAAACCGAAAACCGAGAAATCGCAAAATAAATGCGTTCTTGACGTTTTGATCTTCTTGCACTTCCGATAAGCCGAAAACTTCAACAAAATCAGTAGCTTATCCTTCTTCAATCCACAAAATATTAAGGTTGGAGGCTTAAGCTTCAAGATCTTCAAGTTTCAATGTGAAACTTGAAGAGCTTATTTGAAAAGCTTTGGTGAAAAGGGTGAAAAAGGAGGAAAAGTGAGAGAGAAAAAAGTGATTGTCAAAGAGTGAAAAATTGGAAAATGGTGTTCAACCCTTTTCAATGAAGTGATCAAGGGTTATATAGAGACTAGGCTAGGAGCTAGGTTTGGGTTTGGGGCCCAAAAATTAGGTTTGGGATCCAAAATTAGGTTTGGTAGTTAGTTAGGGTTAGGGTTGGAAAAGGGAATATTCCTTGGAATATTCCTTGGAATATTCCTTGGAATACTCTAGAAGATGGTAGAAGATGGTGATAGTTTCCAAGGGAAATGGAGTTGAATTGGAGTGGAAAAACAAGATGGAAAGAATGAAAGGAAGTGTGGAAAGAAAGTGGAAGGTAAGGTGGAGGGAAATGGTGAAACTAACCCCTTTTCAAATGATTTTTCTTTTGATTTTTTCCTTATGATTCCTCCATCATTCCTTGACCAAATATGAACCATATGATCATTGTAACCCTAATTTCATGATCTCGATCTTAAAAGTCAGGAGTCGACCCCTTTTTACCTAGCTCGAATGCCTTTTCCCCGATTCCTCGATTTTCCGTCGTCTGGTCAGTTGAACCCCTTCCAAAATGAATTTGTGGACGAGATTTGAACCTCAGGAACTTGACATCATATATAAGACCAAGGAGTCCACTTTGAATCGAAACTTCATGCCGAATCCCAATAGAAGTGAAACCCTAATTCGGCCATTTTCCTCAAAAAATATAGCATTGCTCGCCTCTTTTGATCAAATCAAATCTTTCCATGGCTCGTGGCTTCAAATGAAGACTTGTGGGATATTGTGAAGCTTTTTGCACAAGGTTGAGAAGCTTTGTGGCCCTTCGATAGCCTCTTCATAGCTTTCGGTTGCTCCGATCATTGATCACATACCCATGCCTCAGCCATGAAATGTTTTTGGTTATTTTATGAATCCATGAATGTAAAATGCTATGCAAAATGTTGAGGAAATGAGAGGGGAAATTTTGAGGTATTACAGCTGCCCCTATTCAATCATCTGCAGGCCTGAACGAATAATTGCGAGAGCTTTTAGACGTTCAAGGTATGGAGTGATTGAATACTTGAATAAAACCTGGAAATTTGAACTCTGTGGATAGTAGGAATGCCATCTGTTTTTTTTTCTCTATTTTTTTTTTTTGGATTAGTATTGTTTTTTTTTTATTGGTTTGGTATTGTTTTTTCGTTTTGACCTCTGAATAGGTAGCGAAAATAGAACTTGACAATGTGACTGCTGGGCAGGACCAATCCACAAAGAAAACACGCGAATGCTGGGCAGGCCCAAGCCGCGGAAGGTGCCTTTTAGCGAAACAGGACTTAACGCAACATCAACCGATTTGCGACTCAAATAAGATCAACCGATCTATCATGGAGATGGTATCAACCGATCCACCCCGAAAAGCGAGAATGTAATATCATCCAATTTACAACTCGAAGAGAAATGATATCAACCAATTCATAACTCAAATAAGATCAACCGATCTATCATGGAGATGGTATCAACCGATCCATAACCAAGAAATGCGAGAATGTAATATCATCTGATTTACAGCTCGAAGACAAATGATATCAACCGATTCATAACTCAAATAAGATCAACCGATCTAACATGGAGATGGTATCAACCGATCCATAACCAAGAAATGCGAGAATGTAATATCATCTGATTTACAGCTCAAAGAGAAGTAATATCAACCGATTTACAACTCAAATAAGATCAACCGATCTAACTAGGAAACGGTATCAACCGATCCATTATCATCGAACTGAGATGAGACCAAAAGGAACAAGATCATTGTACTTAAATGATAACCCGAGACGCGACCGTTTTACTTAAACAGAGACGCGAAAGAAATGAGACTGTTGTACTGAAACAAGACTCAAAGACGAGACCATTGTACTTAAATGGAGACTCGAAAGGAACGGGATCGTTGTACTTAAATGAGAGCCCGAGACACGACTGTTGTACTTAAACAGAGACGCGAAAAAAATGAGACTGTTGTACTAAAACAAGACTCAACTGGGGATAACAACGAGACTTGGTAGAAATAACCACCCTGGGAAACGAAGTTGCATTCTGTGGGGAATACTCCAGTCTGATTGGAGATGTAACGGGTCTTATGTAATATACCTCAAAACTGGCCCATGTTGGTATGCATATGTTTGGATTTTGGCGTAATGCTCCATGGCAATGGAAATGCTATGCTTTTGAGGATGCAAATGTAATGACGATTACTAAATGCAAATGCAAATGCAAAGGGATCTCCCGATGAGGAGACTGCAAGTATCCCAGGTGGCTTGACTGGGGAAATGATGATCACTGGATTGATCTGGTGAGTCCTTGTGAAGAGAGGATAATTCTGCGGGGAATGTTGTTGATGATACACAGGCTCTGAACTGCCATTATTGCCAAAAATAAATTGGACTTTGAAATTGGAACGCCAAGACCCTGCTAGAGACGAACTCTTCTTGCTAGGTACGCTACCCGTTGAACTCTGTTGGGGAAGTGAAACCTTCTGACTTGGCTGGGGAAACAGATGTATGATACTGCTGAAGTAGCAACCTGCTAGGGAGGAAAGAAACTCCTTGCACTGCTGGGGATGGCCCCTATATTGAAAGGAAGTCTCTGCTTGGGGAGGACGCCAGCCTTCTGTTTCCGTGTTGGGGGAGATTTCAACTTCCAACTCTACTGGGGATGACGGATGATGTCAATGATAAAGCTTCCCGCTGGAGATAAAAGCTCAAATTGCCACTTGCTAGGGATAAGAGACGATGATACCCTTCTGCTCAAGAAGTAACCTTCCATTTTCCGCACTACTGGAGAAGGGATTGTCTAATGAGACTTGCTAAGGGATTCTGATCAATGAAGTCTACAGATGAAACAACTCTTGAATTGTTGTGCTGATAATGGCTTTGC
Organism: Lathyrus aphaca; assembly: GCA_963966055.1. Lineage (NCBI taxonomy): Eukaryota > Viridiplantae > Streptophyta > Magnoliopsida > Fabales > Fabaceae > Lathyrus > Lathyrus aphaca. The sequence continues at coordinate 238,741,729 of OZ014525.1, forward strand.
TTCTAGCCTCTAGGTTGGTAGGTTGCCAACTAATCATGAGTGAACAATGGTTCTTTGCGATTTTCAAACTTGCCTCAGATTAAGGTCCATCAGAAGGAAATGCCTCAAGAGGATTTTATAGAAAACATGACATACGAAATGCCTCAGTGTCTTCAAACTCTTGGAGAGATTCGTCGGATCTAGAAGTAAATGCCCCAGCCTGCAGGGTCTGTACCTCATATCACTGTGAGATATTCTGCCCCAGTATATTGAACTCTAGATAAGTGCCTCTGATTAACTGTCTTTGAGAGAAAGTAACTTCTAGTGCTCTTGGGGTGGCCTGCCCTAGTACGAGCCTTGAAGTGACCACCTATGACTGACTGTGCTTTGAAGAAAATACCTATACTGCATACTCCTGGAGAGATTTGAATCTCGAAGTGATTTCCCCAATTTGGCTGAATTTTAAAGAGATTGCTCGACGTGATTGCCCCAAATTAGTTGGCTCTTACCACGACTATTGGGAAAGTCCCCACTCAATGGAGTTTCTTGGAAAAGTGCATCTCGACGTGATTGTCCTTCAGAAGTTTTAGACTTCTCAACTTGGCAAGATTAAGCTTCTGGACTGAGGTTCCATATGTGAACTTTAATGATGCCCAAAAGAAGTATGCAAGCATAAAATGTTTATTTTGAGAATGAAAATTCTAATGCAACACACATGTTAATCTTGAAGTTTTACTATAAAAGATGTCGCAAGCCTTTGTGAGCGAATCACTGGTTAAAATACGACATTGATTTTTGATAGAAGAAACATGCATATGCAACACTGTCGCTCCCGAAGATTTGCATCCTGGTACAAGCGCGAACGGTCGGCGAGAGGGACAATGAGAACACACAGCCGTGAACTCACTGGAGATGAATAGAGTCGCCAGCTGGGCATTTTTATCCCGGAGGAAAGGCAATGCTGCATAGACCTAGAAAGATACGGATAAGACGGTTGCGAACCAGAGAGACTGAGAAAGGGGGTTGGTTACAACCTGGGAAGGTATTAGCACCCAGATTGTCCGCCGTACTCGACGGGATCCACGCTTCAAAGATTTGTGTTTTAAAGGGGTAGTGTCAGTGCAATCTGTGTATAAAATAGCTGGAAAAGAATGTACAGGTGTCAGTGTATAGTGTGTAAGGACAATGTGAAGTGTCAGTGCAAGAACAGGAGTGAAATGCTCATGATAATGAGGCTAAAAGAAATGAGCTGGAAGGAGGGGGGATGAACAGAGACTTTTGTTCGATAACTGTTAAGTTATGCCTACGTATCCTCTCGTGCAATGAGGAAGTCAGAACACCGTAGTTCGACCCAAAGAGACTGAAAGGTGAATTGACTTGTGAACTGCTTACTTGTCTATGCTCAAGTGTATGACCTGTCTGGCTCAGGTGCAAACTGTCTTGCATTAGACGGAAGAAGCGAGTTCTCGTTTGTGAGTGAATGAGGTGAGAAAAGAATCCCGGAGGAGACGATTATTGTTTGTTTTTTGAGTTTTCAGTCTTTTATTCCTTTTTGGAGTTTGTCATAAGATGATGAGCTTAAGTCTAAACCAATGGGTTAGTACACTCATCACATCCTCCCTCTGATTAGGGGTAATGAGAATACCTTAAGTGTGAAGTCAGATTCTCACACTTAATCACCTTTGGTGTAGAATTAAGGTCATTAACCTACTTGTGATTATTTAGATGTTTTTTGTGATTTTGTTTAGTGTTGAGTAATGAGGTTAAGCCATAATCAGGGATTAAACAGACTCATTATACCATCCTAATAGAAGGATAATAGATGAGAATGTTTAAGCTGAGGAAAGCTCCTCAACTTAATCCATGATTAGGGATTAAACTCATGACAAAACAAGCCTTTGATTAAGTGGATTTTATTTAATGGTATGATGATGAAGTGAATTTTATTGTTTGTAAGACAACTTGAGGGGGACTTGTCCATTAACACTAGGGTTAATCCTTCTTAACCACTTAAGGAAGAATTAGAACCCTAATGCAAGGCCCAAGTTACAAGTGTGATGTCTTGATAATTATTAAGTGAATTGATTAAGAGATTTAAACAACTTAAGGGTTTAATGCTTAGGATTAAAGTTATACACTCCATCCTAAAAGAAGGATGCAGGCATAAGCTTAATCACAAAGTCTTAAAACCTTTAGGGTTTAGTCTCTGATTATGAGGTGAGGAGAGAAGACTCAAAGAGAGACACAAAGGTAAAAACTATGAAGGGGAACTAATCAACACCCTAATTCATTATCATGCTTGGTTGTCCCTAGAGTTTGTGAGGTTTGCAAGAACAATCTTCAAAGGAAACCACCAGGAAGCAGATGAACAAGATCAAGAAGCAAAGTGACTTGCTTCATTCAAGAAGTCAAGTCACTTGAAGAAAGAAAGTGGGAGAAGTAAGAATGAGCAAGATCAAACTTAAGCACAAGTAGAAATGCAGCAATGGATGCAAGAGAGATGAGAAGAAAAGTTATGAGAAATGAAGGCAAATTCACTTCCCAGTTTTACTTACCACCTGAAATGTTAGAAAGGAATGCAATGTAATGCAAGATGAGATGAAATGGCATGATGCTAGACCAAACCAGAAGCATGTACATGATGATTATGATGTTATGAGATGCTACAAACATAAGGCAGCATGTGGAGATGCTCATACAAGATTATGGATGCAAATGATGCAAGCTAAAGAGCATGAACAAGCATGAAATGTTATGAAGCATACAAGGCAAATGACATGGCAAATATGTGATGCAATGATCAATGATGCTTTCTACATGTCTTAAGATGTCAAATGAATCACAAGAATGCACAAAATGCAATGACAAGTCAAGTTATGCAAGGAAATGCAAGAAGGATGCAAAAGAAAGCCCAAAATTAGGGTTCATGGAGCAAACATCAAACACAAACCAAAAACAGAAGCAAACCTCATGATAAAAAAAAGGAAAATGGCACCCAAAGAAACCCTAAACCTATGATAGGCCACTGCCCAAAGGGGAGCTCTCAACTCTCAACCAAACTCAAGATATGATTTTTACAAGTTATTAGGGTTTTTTAGGGTTCTTAACAAAACAAATGCCAAACAATTTGAAAATGCAAGAACAATTCATGGCCTTTTTATCCTTGAAAATACATGCAAAACAAAAGACAATGCAAGAAGAATCAATGTCTCAATCTTCACCAATTGGCAGAAATGAATTTTTGAATCCATGATCAAAATAATGCATAAAAAATGATTTAATTCAATGAAAAATTCTTAAAATGCATCAAGATCAAAAAAGAAATTTGGTTTGAAGGTTGGACAATGTTTCTAAATGTCTTAGAACATTTCATGAATTTTTTTGTAATTTTTAAATACTTAAAAGTATTTTTAATTAATTAATTCCAATTAATCAATTAAAAATAATCTTTTAAATATTTAAAAATACTTTTTTTAATGATAAAAAATAAAATAAAAATTCTTTTGTGTCATAAAAATTAATAAAACCTTAAAGAAAAAGTTTCATAATTTTTATGATTTTTTTTAACTATTTTAAATAAATTGTGCAATTTAAATGAAATAAATATGAATAAAAATAAATAAAATGAGAAGTAATCAGGTTGGATGGCTGGGATTGAAGCTGGGTTCAAACATGTTGACTGCGCGCGCTAGTGGAGGGCCAGGATTGCTTCTGGTCAGATTAAATTAATTATGGATTAATTAGACCTAACACGTGGATTAGGGCATAAACAGCTAATCTGGGCCATTCAAAAGAGAGGGAAGTCAGCAGGTCAACGCTCATCAACGCTCAGCATTCAAACTTGACTTAATTACGAAATTAGGGCATAAACATTCTCAGGTGGCCGGAGAAGAATTCCGGTCGTCTTCTCCGGCCAGAAGCTCACCTGAAAATTTCAAACTTCCTAAAAACGTAACAAAAATGAAATCTATGAGTTGGGAAATGATCCTTATCCTCTCACGAATCAAACCCCTAACCTAAAACAAATTTATTCTACCTAAATAAGCTGAATCGAAAGAAAGAAATTCTAGGGTTCGTAAGCTTCAAACACAAATTAAATGCTCAAATCACAATCATTTCAAAAACTAAAAGTACCAGAATGATCAGTGCATCATGAAGAACAAGTTTGTAACATAAAAAACCATTTCTGGAAAAATTAATTTCGAGCTACCTGAGATTTGGAGCTTTCAGTTTTGGATCTTTCTGGCCACTTCCCTTAGTGCAAGCTGCTCCTCTTGGCCCCCAGATGATGTTTGAATGCTCAAAAACAATTTATGCTGGCTGGATAGGGAGATTCGACAGCTTCTGCTCAAGCTTGCTCAACAATGGCAATGGAGTTTCAGGCACTCTCAGGTCATGGTGATGGGTTGTTTGAGGTCTATGCAGTGTGTAGAGAAGATTTGTGGTATTGGTTTGTGTGTTTGTGAGCTAGGATGGAAGATTCGAAAGTTTTTGCAAACTGAAGTAAGAAATGGCAGTGGGATTTCTTGGCTGTTTTAGGCTTGTGCTTTGGGTGCTGGATGGTCTGTGGAGTAAGGTGAGATGATGGATGATGTTGGCTTGAGTGTTTGATGGCTATTGAAGCAGATTCGAAGCAAGTTGCAGTTGAGAGTGTTTGTGTGAATGTGGTGGTTGGTTCTGTTTCAGCCTTGGTCCTTGATGTCTTTAGCTTGTAAATTAATAACATATTTTAATCCAAGTGGCCAGAAGATGTGACTTGTGCAGCTGTGATAGGTAAGTTTGCTTTTGCATAAAAGGTCAACTTTGTGTAAGATAGGGCATGGGCAAGGTCTAGGCAAGTACAAGGCATGGCTGGCGCAGCAAAGGTGAGGGAGAGGCCTAGCAAAGCTCAGCAGCCAATGCACCAAGTTGTAGGAAGTGATCATGAGTGTTTTGCAAGTTGGTTGGCTTATGTTTCACATGTGATCCTTTGCATAACCAAACATGAAACCAAGGGCAAACTTAGTTCAAATCTGATTTTTGTAACTTAGAGAATGTTTACATGTTGATTTGAGATGAACTAGAGGCTGCAATGTGTTTTGATCCAAGACTTTGCAAAATTTCCACTTGGTGCATAACTTGAAAATAAGTGATTTTTGGCAACTTTGCATGGTCATAACTTTTGATCCAAGAAGAATTTGATCATGTTCTTGTACTTTTTGAAAAGGGAAAGATGAGATCTACAACTTTCATGACCAAAGTTTTTTCATTTGAAGCCTTTTTGGATCATGAATCAAGGCTTGAAAATTGACCTAAAATGGTGCATTCTTGAAAAGTCAACTATGCCCAAAAAGTCAACATTTGCAAAAACTCCAAATTCTTGATTTTTATGAACTTCAACCTTCTTCCATGATCAAATAAAGATCATATACACTCAAAATGATGAAGATCACCCATTGGTTGGGTCATTGGGGGCCTCAGATGCCCTGATTTTGCACTGACTTGTCTGAAAAGTCAACTCTTGATCAGATGACTTCCCCATGGAATTTCTTCATGAAAATTGATATGCATACTCCCTATACCATATAGAGACCAATGGAAACAAGAATGACCAAAAAATTTGGGGTTATGGCCTCTGAAACCAAAACCCTAATTTTAGGTCAACTGTGCAGTCTATCCTGGCTCTGCATCCACCCAAACCCTAGTTCTTGTGATTCCTCTGCAATTTGGACTTTGTGAGGATGTAACATGATACAAGAACACACATGGACCTCTTTGAGTTGATTGGTGGCCTTTGGAATGGCTCAAGAAGCATTGGGATTGCTCAGATCACAAACCCTAAGTGCAGATGACTTAGAAGCTATGCAGTGAATCAAAAATGTACTATGAGATGATATGATGGTGTTTATGCATATGAGAATGGTCACAAGCCATGGTGAATGGGTGAGGGCAAATTTGGGGTGTTTACAGCTGCCCCTATTCAAACATGAGTTAGCTGTGCAGGTTGTAAGCGACGGCTTAACAGGCAAACAAGATAACTTGTGGTTGAATACCAAAGACAGTCCAAAATTTGCACTCACAGAAATGAAGAAGAAAAGGGATATAGATTGTAAAGGAAATAAAGTATATCGTAAAGTATGGGGGACGGAGGACGACCGTCGAGCAGAGGACGACTGCTGGGTAAGGTGGTATGTGAAGCAAAGCGATGACGGGGACGGCCGACATGCTGGTAAAGCAATGACGAGGAAGGCCGACATGCTGGGGATAAAAAGTAAAGCTAAGACGGGGACGGCCGACTAGCTGGGAAAAAAAAAGTAAAGCTAAGACGGGGACGGCCGACTAGCTGGGGAAAATAAAATATCATGATGGGGACGGCCATCAAGATAAAGCTGCAAAATTCTGAGGATTAATGAAACATGACGGGGACGGCCATCAAGTTCATAAGGGTAAAGTAACCAACGATGGGGACGGCCATCGGGCTAAAAAGGAAAAGGGACCACGACGGGGACGGCCATCGGGTTAAAGAATGAATGAAATAACAGATGATGGGGTACGGCCATCAAAGGTGAAGGACGATCACCTAGCAGGGGACGGCTGCTCTGTGGGGAAAGAAGATATGATGGGGACGGCCATCAAAGGTGGAGGACGACCACCTGGCAGGGTACGGCTGCCGAAAATATCAACGATGGGGACGGCCATCGGATAGAAAAGGATAACGATGGGGACGGCCATCGGACGAGCAAGATGGAGGACGACCATCAAGAAGTGGAGGACGACCACTCAGCAGGGGACGGCTGCTCTCGAGGTTTCTCATGACATAGGACGAATGTCAGATAACCAAAATCAACAATGCGGACGGCCATTGGATAAAGTGATGAAGGACGATCATCAAAAGGTGGAGGACGACCACCTAGCAGGGGACGGCTGCTAAAAAATCAACGATGGGGACGGCCATCGGATGAGCATGATGGAGGACGACCATCAAGAAGTGGAGGACGACCACTCAGCAGGGTACGGCTGCTCTCAGGACGAGTGTTAGATAACAGAAAGTTTGTTGGTGATCTGCTGGGGATAGTGAACACGGACGAGCGTTCACAACCAAGAAAGGAAAGTATAAGTGTTTGGTATTTGCGTATAGATTGAAGATGCGGACGAGCATCCTTAGACTATGATACGGACGAGTATCATGTAGAAACAAACTGACACATGTTCAGAGATGATAATACGGACGAGTATCAACTGGTTAACAAAGAACACGGACGAGTGTTGCATCTGAAGGGACCCTTCTGGGGAAAAGTAGACACGGACGAGTATCTATATCCAAGAAAGCATAAGTGTTTGACACGGTGTACGGATTAAAGATGCGGACGAGCATCCCTAAGACTATGATACGGACGAGTATCATGTAGAAACAAACACTAGACGCAATGTTCTGAGATGATGGTACGGACGAGTACCAACTGGTTAACAGAGAACAAGGACTATTGCCGAATCTGCGGGGACATGAGTGGTGACGTATACAAGATACGAACGAGTATCTGTATAAGCGTACCATGAGTAGTGAATATTGTTTTGTATAGATGAGTGTTTTAATTGCTGGGGAGAGTGACACGGACGAGTGTCAAGAGAGAAAAGTATAATATGAACAAGTGTATGGGTGATGAGGGTGTACGCGACTGCGCTGGTGATATGACACGGACGGGTGTCGAAAAGGGTGTATATACAAGGTATGTGAGTGCAAAGAGGATGTCTTTGGCTTTTTGCTGGTGGTTTGACACGGACGGGTGCCAGAATGTATCTGTAATGAGGGTGATTTGTTTGTAGAGTGTATTCAGGCGACCTGTGGGGAAAGATGACACGGACGGGTGCCAAAAGGTGTATATACGGGTGTTTGTGAATATGAGGCAACTGCTTTTGCTGGGACTCTGATGGGGACTCTTGGGGAAAGTAATCTGTATTCTGATGAATGGTTACTAATCACAAGCGTTCAATTCACAACATGACTTATGATTATGCTATGCATTTGATTTTTGCCGTAATGCTCCGTATTAGACGGAATGCTACGCTCTGGGGGGGTGAATATGATGCGGATGCCATGATTATGCAAAGAGGCGCAGATCCGGGGTTCGGATCCCGTTGCTGCGAAGATCTCTGGTCGATCTGCTTGAAGTGAACATCCCAGCTGGGGACGAGATCGTTGGTAGATCTGGTGAAATGATTCTGCTTGGGGAAATGGGTCAATGATAGACCCATTCCCGTAAATGAAGGACCCAGCTGGGGTTTGTAGAAGCTTCTGTACTCTGTTGTGATCTCTTCATGCGTTGCTCTTCTGGATAAAGGCTTGAAGCTCTGTGGGGAGATGATTCCCTGATTTCTGCATTCTGCTGAGGAAGAATAGCAACTCGGCTGGGGAAGTGAGAGGCAACTCAGCTGGGGAGAGCAATGGGGGAGCTACTCAGCTGGGGAAAGAGCACTTCAGATGCTGAGAGTGAGTGTATGCTGATTCGGCAGCTCCGCTGGGGAAATGGGCACCTTCTAGTGCCATGTGGAAGATAGACCGAGTTGATAATGATTTGCCTACTTGCTGAGACGTTGCTTGCATGCCTCAGGTTGCGTTCTGGATACCTGCAATCCTGCAAAGATAATGGAACGTACAAAAGGTCCCGAGGTATCCCTTACCGGATTCCGTCATAGGAGTTAAGTACTTTCGAGAATAATCACATTCCCTGTAAGCATGTGTTTTCATCTTCAGAGAAATGCATCTGTACTTATGCAGTTGTATTTTTTAGAGATATCAGACGACTCTTTGCAAAACGTAAATGTAAAAAACGAAACATGACTGAAAAATTTGATTTTATTAATTCATGTGCCCTGAATTGGCAAAGATACAGTCAAGGAAACATATCTCCTGAAATGAGGAGATTGTTACAAATTGAGAAACAAAGTGTTGGCAGTGTTGATGACGCTTTGTGGAGCTTCCTCTCCTGCTATGACTCGTATGACAATGACGTTCTTCTCGTCTTGCTTTCTGGAGAAAGTTGATTCTGATCGGAGCTTGATTCTGTCAAAACTTTCCAAGTTGTAAGTGATACGGACGAATTCAGAGTGCAGTTGCTCGCTTATTCCCTTATTTTGCATGGATCGCCCTTTCGGGTTTTCAATCCATCGGGATACCCATTTTTGCCTGAGCTGTCCAATGCGGCTTTTCAGCTCAGCGGGTGTACATTTTTTATTTATTTCCCTTATTTTTGCCCGAGTCTTTTATTCTGTTTTTGACTCGCCGGGATGCCCTATTTTTGCCCGGACTTACATTCTGTTTTTATGTCCAGCGGGTCATTTTACACGAAGTATTTTTTAACTGCATCTGAATTCACAGGGGATGGAAAATCTTCACCATCCATGGTGCTGAGCATCAGTGCTCCACCAGAGAAAACTTTCTTGACGACGAATGGTCCTTCGTAATTCGGAGTCCATTTGCCCCTGTGGTCTGTATGAGGAGGGAGGATTCTTTTCAGCACAAGATCTCCTACTTGGTACTCTCGGTGCCTGACTTTCTGATCGAAGGCTCTCTTCATTCTTTTCTGATATAACTGCCCATGGCAGATTGCAGCCAATCTCTTCTCTTCGATCAGACTTAGTTGTTCGAATCGGGACCGAACCCATTCTGCTTCACTCAGTTTAACATCCATTAATACCCGTAACGAGGGTAGTTCAACTTCAACAGGTAGGACTGCTTCCATACCATACACAAGCTGATACGGTGTTGCCCCAGTGGATGTTCTGATTGATGTGCGGTACCCATGCAAGGCAAATGGTAGCATTTCATGCCAGTCTTTGTAGGTGACTACCATCTTCTGCACAATCTTCTTGATATTCTTGTTTGCCGCCTCGACAGCGCCATTCATTTTTGGCCTGTAAGGAGAAGAATTGTGATGTTGGATCTTGAAGTCCCGGCACAGTTCTGCCATCATTTTGTTGTTTAGGTTGGAACCATTATCAGTAATGATTCGCTCGGGCACTCCATACCGACAGATGATATCTCTCTTCAGAAATCGGGCTACCACTTGCCTAGTAACATTTGCATAGGAGGCTGCTTCAACCCACTTGGTGAAATAGTCAATGGCGACCAGGATGAATCTGTGACCGTTTGAAGCAGTTGGCTCAATCTTGCCAATCATGTCAATGCCCCACATAGCAAAGGGCCATGGTGAGGACATGATGTTCAAAGGATTGGGAGGCACATGCACCTTATCCGCATAGATCTGGCATTTATGGCATTTTCTGGCGTAAGCACAACAGTCTGCATCCATTGTGATCCAGTAATATCCTGATCTTAGCAATTTCTTAGCCATGGCATGCCCTCCAGCATGGGTACCAAAGGAGCCTTCGTGCACTTCATGCATCAATAAATCTGCTTCCGTCTTGTCAACACATCTGAGGAGTACCATATCAAAGTTCCTCTTGTATAAAGACCCATCAGCGTTCAGGAAGAAACTACCAGTAAGCCTTCTTAAAGTCTTCTTATCGTTGGAAGATGCCCCAGGTGGGTATGTTTGATCCTCCAAGAAGCACTTAATGTCATGGAACCAAGGCTTATCATCTTTAACAACATCTGCTGCAAATACATATGCTGGTCTGTCAAGTCTAGATACTGAAATCTGAGGTACAAAGTTAGCAGCTTGAACTTTGATCATGGATGAAATGGTAGCAAGAGCATCTGCAAACTGATTCTCGTCTCGAGGGATATACTCAAGCTTGACTGTTGTGAAGAAAGTCAGTAACCTCCTTGTACAATCCCTGTAAGGTATCAGATGACCTTGGTGGGTGTACCATTTCCCGTTGGTTTGATTGACTACCAAAGCTGAATCTCCGAATACGGTCAATGTCTTGATCCTGAGGTCAATGGCTTCCTCAAGGCCCATAATGCAAGCTTCGTATTCAGCTTCGTTGTTAGTGCAGTTGAAAGTGAGTTTTGCCGAGAAAGGCATGTGAACTCCTTTAGGTGTTATGAGTACTGCACCAACACCACGGCCATTCATGTTAACAGCCCCATCAAACATCATAGTCCATTCTTCTTCCGGGTCAGGCCCTTCAGCGTGAATAGGCTCTTCGTGATCCTTTGATTTAATGAACATGATGTCTTCATCAGGGAAGTCAAACCTCATTGGCTGGTAATCGTCAATGGGTTGCTCAGCAAGATATTCAGATAGTACACTGCCCTTGATGGCTTTCTGAGATGTGTACTGTATGTCGTATTCTGCGAGAATCATCTGCCATCTTGCAACCCGTCCGGTAAGAGCCGGCTTCTCGAATATGTACTTGACTGGGTCCATTTTTGAGATTAACAAGGTAGTGTGGGTCAACATATACTGCCTTAGTCGGCGAGCAGCCCACGCTAAAGCACAGCAAGTTTTCTCGAGCAGTGAATAACGTTGTTCACAGTCGGTAAACTTTTTGCTTAGGTAGTAAATTGCATACTCTTTTCGACCAGACTCGTCATGCTGGCCCAGCACACACCCCATTGACTCTTCTAATACTGTCAAGTACATAATCAGAGGTCTTCTTTCAACTGGCGGCATAAGGATCGGAGGTTCTTGCAAATACTCCTTGATCTTGTCAAAAGCTTTCTGGCAATCTTCGTTCCACCTGACCGTTTGTTCCTTTCTTAACAGCTTGAACAAGGGTTCACAGGTTGCCGTGAGGTGAGATATGAACCGTGAGATGTAGTTCAATCGACCTAAGAACCCTCGAACCTCTTTCTCAGTTTTCGGTGCAGGCATCTCTTGGATGGCTTTGACTTTATCAGGGTCAACTTCAATCCCTTTCTCGCTTACAATAAAGCCCAGCAGCTTACCGGATCGCACCCCGAATGTGCATTTGTTGGGGTTCAACTTCAGCTGGTACTTCCTCAGACGCTTGAATAATTTGAGCAGATTCACCAGATGTTCTTCTTCAGTGAGGGACTTGGCGATCATATCATCCACATAACATTCTATTTCCTTGTGGATCATATCGTGGAATAATGTCACCATAGCCCGTTGATACGTTGCACCAGCATTCTTCAGTCCGAATGGCATCACTTTGTAACAGAACGTGCCCCAAGGTGTGATGAATGTCGTCTTCTCCATGTCTTCAGGTGACATCTTGATCTGATTATATCCTGAAAATCCATCCATGAAGGAGAATACCGAGAACTGAGCCGTGTTATCTACCAATACGTCAATGTGAGGTAATGGGAAGTCATCTTTCGGGCTGGCTCTGTTCAGATCCCGGTAGTCAACACACATTCTTACTTTGCCGTCTTTCTTAGGCACAGGTACTATGTTAGCGACCCACGGCGGGTAGCTAGTCACAGCAAGGAACCCGGCGTCCCATTGCTTTTGTACCTCTTCTTTGATTTTCATAGCCATGTCTGGGCGAGTCCGGCGCAGTTTCTGTTTAACTGGTGGGCATTCTTCCCTCAGAGGCAGCTTGTGCACAACAATGTCGGTATCCAACCCTGGCATATCTTGATACGACCAAGCAAACACATCAACATACTCTTGAAGCAGATCTATCAGCTGTCTCTTCACTGAGTCTTGCAGGCAGGCCCCGATTTTAACTTCTTTCACATTTTCTTCCGTACCAAGATTGATCACTTCAATCTCCTCCTGGTGAGGAGTAATAACCTTTTCCTCCTGTCTCAACAACCTAGCTAGCTCTTCAGGAAGCTCATATTCTTCATCAACCCCTTCATCAGCTTGATTGATCGGATTGTCAAAGTCATACGATGTCATAGCCGTGCTGTTGTCGGTGCAGTCTGGAAGGTACTCTCTGCAAGGGTTAAGTTGGTTCATTTTAGTGATTTGATTTTAATCTTGCTTTAGAAAAAAGTGAAATGAAGTTATCATTTTGAAAACACCGCCATTTATTTTTGTACAAAAAGAAAAATGGAAAAACAGTGAGCATAAAAGAAAAAGACTCGTTTGCAAAAAGATGTCTGATACTTCATTAATTTAATCTTGTTTGCACAAAAGTACAGATGGCCCTGGTTACAAAATGAGTCTTGTCATCTTGGGCAAGATGCAAGACTTGGATGCATGCTATATAAAAAATACAGGAAATAATAATTACTCTGCTCGAGTAACACTTATAATTTCCTGGGAAGACCAGTTCGAGACACTGCTCCCCGGGATCTTTGGACGAATCCAATTCTCCAGATTGCGCTCCTCTTCCAGCTCGTCTTCCAGACAGTTGATAGCATCAGGGGTGAGCATTCCCCCACTGACAAAACCGGGCTCTGCAGCAGTCTTCGCTTGATGTTGAGTTGGTCTGTAACCCAACCCAAATTTGTCCTTCTTCTCCTCCACAGCTAAAACCTTGCCCCAGCCTAGGGCAGTTCCTTCTTCAACAACCTTCCGGGCTTGTTGGTAAGATGACATTGGAGTACCAGATACAGCAGATGCTTCATTCACATTCAACGCTTCAAACCCCTGGCTCATTGTTTCATGGATCTCTCCATCCATTTCAATGTATTTGTAGGTTGCCAGGTGGCTAACAAAAATGTCCTCCTCTCCACAGATTGTGACAACTTGACCTTCCCACTCAAATTTTAACTTTTGGTGAAGGGTAGACGTTATTGCGCCGGCGGCGTGAATCCAGGGTCTACCCAACAAACAGCTGTAGGCGGGCTGAATGTCCATCACATAAAAGATAGTTTTAAAGGTCTGTGGGCCAATTGTCACAGGCAGCTCAATCTCTCCCAGAACCGATCTCTTAGAACCATCAAAGGCTCTTACTACCAGGTTGCTGGGTCTCAATGCCAATCCATCATATTCAAGCTTCACCAGAGCCTTCTTTGGTAAGACATTCAGGGAAGAGCCTGTGTCCACCAGCACATGAGAAAGGACAGCTCCTTTGCATTCCATGGTTATGTGCAGGGCTTTGTTGTGGTTGCGGCCATCCGCTGTCAAGTCAGAATTGGTAAACCCTAGCCCATTGCTAGCAGTAACATTTCCAACAACGGTTTCCAATTGGTTGACAGTAATCTCCTCAGGCACGTAAGCTGCGTGCAGGACTTTAAGTAGTGCATTCCGATGGGCTTCGGAGCACATAAGCAGTGAGAGGATAGAGATTTTGGATGGCGTCTGGTGAAGTTGATCCACAATTTTGTAGTCACTCTTTTTGATGATCCGCATGAACTCATCAACTTCCTGATCAAATGGAGTCTTCAGGGTTTCTTTGGCAGCTGGATCTTCCTGCACCGAGCCTTTTCCTTTTGCCTTGGCAGCAGCTTCTGCTTCGGCAGTAGGTTTTTGAACTTGTGAGGCGAAGAGACGTCCGCTTCGAGTGAAGCCTCCGCCTCCCCCCACATTATCTACTTGTGGTGCAGGTGCTGTTGTTTCCAGAGTGATTCTTTTCCCTTCACAGTACACGTCAGAACCATAGTGCCAAGGGATGGCCCTATTGCTTTCGTATGGTATTGGTCCAGGCACCGTGACGGTGACTGGACTGATGGCTGCTGCTGAAGGGACTGTTATTGTTTGTGGATCATAAAAGATTGTAACTGGTGCTCTGGCGGGAGCAGCACCTTCTGAATGGTAGGTGGAATTATTTTCAGGATCGTAGAATATGGTAACAGTGGAGACATCTTCATGATTGATTGCTAGAGTTGTAGGAGGTTCTGTTGGAAGGACTGTTGTTGTTGTTGATGGAGAGTCGAAATGGAATGAAGCTGAAGTTGTAGCAGGAGAAACTGTTAAAAACCGATCATTTGGGAGGACAGGTGAAGTACTTGTTGATGTTGCTGATGAATTGTCGGGAACAATAGTTGCTGCAGTTGTAGGAGGGTCTGAAACCGTTGCCGGTGAAGTTGCCGGATTTGTCGGAAATGATGTAGTGATCTGTAGCAAGCCACTCTGAATAAGGCTGTCAATGCCATTCCTTAAATCTTCACACCCATTCCATGAAATATTGCAGTATGGACATCCTAGTTCACATCCCGGAAATATATTGTTTTCACGGAGTTGAGCTTTGATTTCCACCAATGGTGTCCTGATCTGATCCACACTAGTTATGAAATAAGACGGTTGGTCTTCTTCAATAGCGTTAATTCGAGGACCACCATGATTTGGCATTGGGTTTTTATTGACATTGGGCGGAGGTGCAAAATTCAGAGCCTTGGAGTCTACCAAGTCTTGTACCTTCATATGCAGAGCCCTGCATTTTTCTGTACTGTGACCAGGTGCGTTTGAATGAAAAGCACACCTAGCATTAGAGTCATAGTTTCTTGGTAGGCTATTGGGATCCGGAGGTGCCAACGTTCTTAGCTCAACTAGGTTGAGTTTCAGAAGTTGTGGCAGCAAGGCAGCATATGGCATTGGGATCGGGTCGATCACTCGGTTAGCTTGAGATGGCCTTTGTAGGAATGGCCTCTGTTGGTTGTTGTTGTTGGAGTTGTTGTTGTTGTAGTTTCTTGGAGGATACTGATTCTGAAGATACTGGGGTTGTTGTTGGAAGTTTTGTTGAGGAGGTTGATAGACTGGCTGTGGATGAGCTGGAGCAGGGATAGTGACTGCTGCTATTGATCTCTGAACATACTGGGGCCTACCCCTGTTGGTGTGAATGGCATTGGTCTCGCCAGTTCTTCTCGGGCCTGCAAAAGGCTTTCTTGTACCACTGGACGAGCTTGCACCGTTGTCTGAGATCTTTCCCATCTTTAACAGGCTTTCGATTCTCTCCCCAGCTATAACAACATCCGCAAAGCTAGTGGAAGAGAAAGCAGCTAACCTGTCAATATAGGTTCCCTGAAGAGTGTTCATAAACATGTCTGCCATTTCTCTTTCAGACATTGGTGGTTGAACGGCAGCAGCCAATTGTCTCCATCTTTGAGCATATTCTCTGAAGCTCTCCCTCGAAGACTGTGACATTCCCATTAGGAGGGTCCTGTTGGGTGCCATATCTAGATTATACTGATACTGTCTGATGAAGGCCTCTGCCAGGTCCTTCCAGCATCTAATAGTTGCCCTTGTCAGATGGGAATACCATTCCCTCGACGCTCCAGTCAAGCTATCTTCAAAATAGAACATCCACAATTTCTCATCCATTGTATAGGCCTTCAGCCTTCCCAGAAATGATTGCAAATGAGTTCGGGGGCACGAAGTCCCATTATACTTTTCGAAACAAGGAGGCTTGAACTTATGAGGGATCCTGACCCCATCAACCAAACCCATGTCCATGACGTCGAAGCCCAAAGAATTTTGAGATTCTAAAGACCTTAACTTCTCAGCTATTTCATCCAATCTCCTATCATAAGCATCCTCTCCAGCACCCATTACTGTAAATTGGTCCTCCTGAGGATCTTCTTGAAGTACTCTGGCTGCAGTAGCTGTTCCTTGGATGTTGGCAGGAATATTAATCTCAGGATGTAGATGTGGACCAAACACAGGGGGATTCACATGTGGTTGCACCCTTTCATTGTTACTGGTGCCTGCAGTTCCTACATGAGGTTCCTCTGGATTTTGCCTCTCAACCATAGCCCTTAGTCTCTCCTGGCTCTGAGCCATGTTGTTCATAACCTCCATGAACTGCGTCATCTGTGTTCTCATCTCCAATCTTTCATTGGCTAGCTGATTTCGGACATCAGCAAGATCTTGTTGAACTTGATCCATCTGGACTCCCGGAAGGTTGTTTCTGGTTAGGTACCTGTGTGGCCTGTTGAGAGGAAATACCCGGCGGCGAGCAATAATTCCTGAATATCACAACAGAGGTTAGTAACAACAAAACAAAAACCTACAAAACAAACAAAAGGGTTAGCATGCAATGCAGTTATGCTTATTTGCTCTCAAGGTATCCGGTTTGGCCTTCAGTTTTGACCCTTCCAGACCCTTGAAGATGTTGCTGTTGAAGTTACTTTTGATGTGAACCCAGATAGAGACCAACACACATATATTACAAAGGTGAAGTAATACAACTTGTTCTTTTACAACACAAGCCCCTAAAGGGGTCAAAATACATCACAAAAAGCAAAAGTACATGGAATGGGAAAAAACAACAAGCAAATGATCAAACTCCAAGGCCAAACTCATCCTCACGAACTTCCTTAAGAAGTGCTTCGGTCACAGGATCAGCCGGATGCTCCGTGAGACTTCTGATGAGAAGGTTTCTTGTTGCAACAGCTGCAGTCAACTTCCTGTTCTGACTTTGGTCCTTAGACCTCTTCACTCCAGCTCTGATTTCTAGCTCTGATATTTCCTTCTGGGCTGCTGCCAGGGCTTTTTCCATCTGCTCCATCTTGTCTTGAGCTCTCTTGTCTTCTAGAGTACGGGCCTCAGTGATCCGGACCCACCTGGCCTGACTCTCTTTCAAATACAAGTCTGTTCTTGCTCTCTGAAACTGGGCTTCTTTACAAGCATTCTTCAGAATCTGCTCACCAGCTTTAGACTTGTTGATATACTCCCCAGACTTCTCAATCTTAGTCAAGTGTTCCACCCTCAATTTCTCCAATCTCTCAATCTCCCTCACACCTTCACTCCTCTCCCTGAGGGTCTTCTGCAAGGCTTGGGTTAACTTTTCATTTCTTTCCTTCAAGATTTCAAACTCCTCCAAACTGATAGTGGCAGGGGGTGGTGCTGAAGATGACTCAGGCATGTCTTCTATGGTAAAGGGCATTCCAGAGAATTGGGCCCTAGCATGGGACCACTCATAATATTGGACTGATGCCACATTATTGCACTTCCCCAGAATGATGATTCCCTTGGTTTGAACATGATCCCAGGCCCAGGCAGCTTGCCTAACAGTTGCCAGACTAATCTTGTTCTCACAGTAGAGGGTCTCAACCAAATCTTGTTCCCTAGGAGTATGGACCAGTGCATAGCCTAATTGCCTTTTGAACAGCAGAGGGTTGTAATTGATACTTCCCTTGACTCCTATTAAAGGCACATTGGGAAAGTGCCCACAGCTTGTGATGATATCTCTGCCCTTGGTGCTCTGAGTGCACCATCTGATGTCTGCTGAAGTTAGGACAGTGAGTCTCTTAGCCCAGTTGCTTTGCTGATGAGGATTGAGAAATGCATCTGTCCTGGGTAGATGCCTGAGGAGCCAAGTATGGAATAATGGAGCACAAATCCTCACTAACCTTCCCCGCTGCTTCTCATTTCTCTGATGGACTGAGTAATAGAGATCACCCAGTAAAGTTGGCACTGGGTTCTTCAAGATAAACAAGTGGATTGCATTTTTGCTGATGAATCGAGGCTCATCTGCAAACAGCACAATTCCATATACACTTAAGGCCAACAGAGCACAAACAGCTTTCCACTCCCCCAAGGAGGCCTTCAAACTAGCTTGAGAAATCAGGAAGTCCAGATGAAATCCAAGGATCCCAGCTTTAGAGGTCAAGTGTTGTTCAATCAATACAGGTTCCAGGTGCAAAGCTTTTGCTATCTCTCCATTGCTGGGAAGGACCATTTCAGGGTTGAAAGGGATTTCTCTTTTGATAGGCAAACCAACCAAATATGAGTATTCTTCCAGAAGAGGCCCCAACTGAAAGTCTTGAAAGGTGAAACATCTCAATGGAGGATCATAAAACTGAATGCAGGTGTGGATGAGGCTCCTCTGTGAAGGGTCCAGATCCATAACCATGTCCAGTATATCTCCATAGCTTTCCCTGAACAAGGGTATGTGACCTGGAGTGATCAGGGTTTGGATCCTCCTGATGTCTGACAAGTCTGGTTGGAAGAAATGATAGGTGATGTTGCTTTTCTTTGGAGCCATGATGCTGAAGACTGAGTAGAGTGCTGATGAAGATGCTGAAAGAATGAGCCACTGATTGGCTGGTGCAAGTAACTGAAGTATGGCTGACAAGCTGAAGCAAATGCTGGTGGAGACAGGTCAAAACTGCAGATGGGGTCAAAACCAAAACCAGATGAATGTGGATACCCTGAAACACAAATAAGCACATGTTAATATGATGCAATGAGTATGTATGCAGATGATATGCAAAGGGTTTGTGACTGAGCCGGATCTGATTAACTGCCTTGGTATAGATCCATGTGTGTTCAAGAATTCCAGTTGGAGGTCTATAAATCCAGTAACCAGGGTAGGGGACTCAAATAAAGAGCCACATGTCCAGGGTTTTAGAATCACAAGAACTGTCCAACATGGAGCACTCTTAACAAAGTCAAAATAACAGGGTATTCTGAGGTCAAGGTACCTGCAAACCTGTAAACAGCCCAACCCCCTCACAGGTGGTGATCTAAAACAAGGATCCTCAGACTTGGATCAGTTATGGGAAGTGTAAACACTTCCAACCCGGAGGTACAGTGTTTACAATAACCATAAAAAATCCTCCTCTAATTCACCTCAGTTTCTGAAGGTCAATACTAAAAGGTCATCCAGACTTAGCAAGCTTCCCAGATAGCCCTAGTATTGCAGGAAATCCGCAACACAGAGTTCTCAAGAAGAAACCCATATCTGAACCGTGTTTCATATTCCCGCACCAGACCGAAATGGAATGGGAAAGAATATGATTCACTCTAGCCTAGGTGTCACTCAGGTCCCAGGTATAGGACCTTAACTCTCAATGAAACACCCACCCACCAAAGAAAACCAGATCCAGCCAGCACAGTATGACAGTATGAAAAATATTAAGCTATAAAGAAAGCAATAAATCAACTGTACATAAAGCAATAAACAAAACAAATATACAAGCACAGATAGCACATAACACCCCAGTAAACACAAATCAAACAAGCGCTAGGAGGAACCCACAAAAAGAACCAGAAGCCCTGGTTGCAGTATAAGGGTCCCCAGCAGAGTCGCCAAGCTGTCGCTCCCGAAGATTTGCATCCTGGTACAAGCGCGAACGGTCGGCGAGAGGGACAATGAGAACACACAGCCGTGAACTCACTGGAGATGAATAGAGTCGCCAGCTGGGCATTTTTATCCCGGAGGAAAGGCAATGCTGCATAGACCTAGAAAGATACGGATAAGACGGTTGCGAACCAGAGAGACTGAGAAAGGGGGTTGGTTACAACCTGGGAAGGTATTAGCACCCAGATTGTCCGCCGTACTCGACGGGATCCACGCTTCAAAGATTTGTGTTTTAAAGGGGTAGTGTCAGTGCAATCTGTGTATAAAATAGCTGGAAAAGAATGTACAGGTGTCAGTGTATAGTGTGTAAGGACAATGTGAAGTGTCAGTGCAAGAACAGGAGTGAAATGCTCATGATAATGAGGCTAAAAGAAATGAGCTGGAAGGAGGGGGGATGAACAGAGACTTTTGTTCGATAACTGTTAAGTTATGCCTACGTATCCTCTCGTGCAATGAGGAAGTCAGAACACCGTAGTTCGACCCAAAGAGACTGAAAGGTGAATTGACTTGTGAACTGCTTACTTGTCTATGCTCAAGTGTATGACCTGTCTGGCTCAGGTGCAAACTGTCTTGCATTAGACGGAAGAAGCGAGTTCTCGTTTGTGAGTGAATGAGGTGAGAAAAGAATCCCGGAGGAGACGATTATTGTTTGTTTTTTGAGTTTTCAGTCTTTTATTCCTTTTTGGAGTTTGTCATAAGATGATGAGCTTAAGTCTAAACCAATGGGTTAGTACACTCATCACATCCTCCCTCTGATTAGGGGTAATGAGAATACCTTAAGTGTGAAGTCAGATTCTCACACTTAATCACCTTTGGTGTAGAATTAAGGTCATTAACCTACTTGTGATTATTTAGATGTTTTTTGTGATTTTGTTTAGTGTTGAGTAATGAGGTTAAGCCATAATCAGGGATTAAACAGACTCATTATACCATCCTAATAGAAGGATAATAGATGAGAATGTTTAAGCTGAGGAAAGCTCCTCAACTTAATCCATGATTAGGGATTAAACTCATGACAAAACAAGCCTTTGATTAAGTGGATTTTATTTAATGGTATGATGATGAAGTGAATTTTATTGTTTGTAAGACAACTTGAGGGGGACTTGTCCATTAACACTAGGGTTAATCCTTCTTAACCACTTAAGGAAGAATTAGAACCCTAATGCAAGGCCCAAGTTACAAGTGTGATGTCTTGATAATTATTAAGTGAATTGATTAAGAGATTTAAACAACTTAAGGGTTTAATGCTTAGGATTAAAGTTATACACTCCATCCTAAAAGAAGGATGCAGGCATAAGCTTAATCACAAAGTCTTAAAACCTTTAGGGTTTAGTCTCTGATTATGAGGTGAGGAGAGAAGACTCAAAGAGAGACACAAAGGTAAAAACTATGAAGGGGAACTAATCAACACCCTAATTCATTATCATGCTTGGTTGTCCCTAGAGTTTGTGAGGTTTGCAAGAACAATCTTCAAAGGAAACCACCAGGAAGCAGATGAACAAGATCAAGAAGCAAAGTGACTTGCTTCATTCAAGAAGTCAAGTCACTTGAAGAAAGAAAGTGGGAGAAGTAAGAATGAGCAAGATCAAACTTAAGCACAAGTAGAAATGCAGCAATGGATGCAAGAGAGATGAGAAGAAAAGTTATGAGAAATGAAGGCAAATTCACTTCCCAGTTTTACTTACCACCTGAAATGTTAGAAAGGAATGCAATGTAATGCAAGATGAGATGAAATGGCATGATGCTAGACCAAACCAGAAGCATGTACATGATGATTATGATGTTATGAGATGCTACAAACATAAGGCAGCATGTGGAGATGCTCATACAAGATTATGGATGCAAATGATGCAAGCTAAAGAGCATGAACAAGCATGAAATGTTATGAAGCATACAAGGCAAATGACATGGCAAATATGTGATGCAATGATCAATGATGCTTTCTACATGTCTTAAGATGTCAAATGAATCACAAGAATGCACAAAATGCAATGACAAGTCAAGTTATGCAAGGAAATGCAAGAAGGATGCAAAAGAAAGCCCAAAATTAGGGTTCATGGAGCAAACATCAAACACAAACCAAAAACAGAAGCAAACCTCATGATAAAAAAAAGGAAAATGGCACCCAAAGAAACCCTAAACCTATGATAGGCCACTGCCCAAAGGGGAGCTCTCAACTCTCAACCAAACTCAAGATATGATTTTTACAAGTTATTAGGGTTTTTTAGGGTTCTTAACAAAACAAATGCCAAACAATTTGAAAATGCAAGAACAATTCATGGCCTTTTTATCCTTGAAAATACATGCAAAACAAAAGACAATGCAAGAAGAATCAATGTCTCAACCTTCACCAATTGGCAGAAATGAATTTTTGAATCCATGATCAAAATAATGCATAAAAAATGATTTAATTCAATGAAAAATTCTTAAAATGCATCAAGATCAAAAAAGAAATTTGGTTTGAAGGTTGGACAATGTTTCTAAATGTCTTAGAACATTTCATGAATTTTTTTGTAATTTTTAAATACTTAAAAGTATTTTTAATTAATTAATTCCAATTAATCAATTAAAAATAATCTTTTAAATATTTAAAAATACTTTTTTTAATGATAAAAAATAAAATAAAAATTCTTTTGTGTCATAAAAATTAATAAAACCTTAAAGAAAAAGTTTCATAATTTTTATGATTTTTTTTAACTATTTTAAATAAATTGTGCAATTTAAATGAAATAAATATGAATAAAAATAAATAAAATGAGAAGTAATCAGGTTGGATGGCTGGGATTGAAGCTGGGTTCAAACATGTTGACTGCGCGCGCTAGTGGAGGGCCAGGATTGCTTCTGGTCAGATTAAATTAATTATGGATTAATTAGACCTAACACGTGGATTAGGGCATAAACAGCTAATCTGGGCCATTCAAAAGAGAGGGAAGTCAGCAGGTCAACGCTCATCAACGCTCAGCATTCAAACTTGACTTAATTACGAAATTAGGGCATAAACATTCTCAGGTGGCCGGAGAAGAATTCCGGTCGTCTTCTCCGGCCAGAAGCTCACCTGAAAATTTCAAACTTCCTAAAAACGTAACAAAAATGAAATCTATGAGTTGGGAAATGATCCTTATCCTCTCACGAATCAAACCCCTAACCTAAAACAAATTTATTCTACCTAAATAAGCTGAATCGAAAGAAAGAAATTCTAGGGTTCGTAAGCTTCAAACACAAATTAAATGCTCAAATCACAATCATTTCAAAAACTAAAAGTACCAGAATGATCAGTGCATCATGAAGAACAAGTTTGTAACATAAAAAACCATTTCTGGAAAAATTAATTTCGAGCTACCTGAGATTTGGAGCTTTCAGTTTTGGATCTTTCTGGCCACTTCCCTTAGTGCAAGCTGCTCCTCTTGGCCCCCAGATGATGTTTGAATGCTCAAAAACAATTTATGCTGGCTGGATAGGGAGATTCGACAGCTTCTGCTCAAGCTTGCTCAACAATGGCAATGGAGTTTCAGGCACTCTCAGGTCATGGTGATGGGTTGTTTGAGGTCTATGCAGTGTGTAGAGAAGATTTGTGGTATTGGTTTGTGTGTTTGTGAGCTAGGATGGAAGATTCGAAAGTTTTTGCAAACTGAAGTAAGAAATGGCAGTGGGATTTCTTGGCTGTTTTAGGCTTGTGCTTTGGGTGCTGGATGGTCTGTGGAGTAAGGTGAGATGATGGATGATGTTGGCTTGAGTGTTTGATGGCTATTGAAGCAGATTCGAAGCAAGTTGCAGTTGAGAGTGTTTGTGTGAATGTGGTGGTTGGTTCTGTTTCAGCCTTGGTCCTTGATGTCTTTAGCTTGTAAATTGATAACATATTTTAATCCAAGTGGCCAGAAGATGTGACTTGTGCAGCTGTGATAGGTAAGTTTGCTTTTGCATAAAAGGTCAACTTTGTGTAAGATAGGGCATGGGCAAGGTCTAGGCAAGTACAAGGCATGGCTGGCGCAGCAAAGGTGAGGGAGAGGCCTAGCAAAGCTCAGCAGCCAATGCACCAAGTTGTAGGAAGTGATCATGAGTGTTTTGCAAGTTGGTTGGCTTATGTTTCACATGTGATCCTTTGCATAACCAAACATGAAACCAAGGGCAAACTTAGTTCAAATCTGATTTTTGTAACTTAGAGAATGTTTACATGTTGATTTGAGATGAACTAGAGGCTGCAATGTGTTTTGATCCAAGACTTTGCAAAATTTCCACTTGGTGCATAACTTGAAAATAAGTGATTTTTGGCAACTTTGCATGGTCATAACTTTTGATCCAAGAAGAATTTGATCATGTTCTTGTACTTTTTGAAAAGGGAAAGATGAGATCTACAACTTTCATGACCAAAGTTTTTTCATTTGAAGCCTTTTTGGATCATGAATCAAGGCTTGAAAATTGACCTAAAATGGTGCATTCTTGAAAAGTCAACTATGCCCAAAAAGTCAACATTTGCAAAAACTCCAAATTCTTGATTTTTATGAACTTCAACCTTCTTCCATGATCAAATAAAGATCATATACACTCAAAATGATGAAGATCACCCATTGGTTGGGTCATTGGGGGCCTCAGATGCCCTGATTTTGCACTGACTTGTCTGAAAAGTCAACTCTTGATCAGATGACTTCCCCATGGAATTTCTTCATGAAAATTGATATGCATACTCCCTATACCATATAGAGACCAATGGAAACAAGAATGACCAAAAAATTTGGGGTTATGGCCTCTGAAACCAAAACCCTAATTTTAGGTCAACTGTGCAGTCTATCCTGGCTCTGCATCCACCCAAACCCTAGTTCTTGTGATTCCTCTGCAATTTGGACTTTGTGAGGATGTAACATGATACAAGAACACACATGGACCTCTTTGAGTTGATTGGTGGCCTTTGGAATGGCTCAAGAAGCATTGGGATTGCTCAGATCACAAACCCTAAGTGCAGATGACTTAGAAGCTATGCAGTGAATCAAAAATGTACTATGAGATGATATGATGGTGTTTATGCATATGAGAATGGTCACAAGCCATGGTGAATGGGTGAGGGCAAATTTGGGGTGTTTACAAACACCAACAAAGATCTTTCAACACCACTCATAGGAGTCAGGAACGCGGTCTCGTGGTAGTACGCTCTCAAAAATAACCCTGTTTCAGTTAGGACTTTTGAGGGTTGTATCGTGGACTGGTTCACGGTTATAGAAACAAAGGATATAGGCTCGAAGTTTATTTGTGCCCACCCATCTTCGTGATGTTCTCCATTCCTATGTTCAGTTAGCTTTCACAAGCGCTCACCTCTCAAAAAGGGTTTTGTGATGGTTGAGGAACTAATTACACTAACGGTTTAAGCACCAATCAGGTTGTTGTTGGGAGCCAGTCACCCCTTTGTCTTTTGTGTTTGTGCCACACGATTTTGTTCTTGTTTAAGGATCTTTCTTGTGTAATCCTCTTCGTTTTTCGCTTTTGCATTATTTTGCTTATCCCTAACTTTTGCCTGGACTAATTCTTGTGAATCTTTGATTGTGAAGCCCAATGGGATGCCCTAATTTTTGCCTAAGTCGCTTGTTTTCAAGTTTTGACTTAGCGGGATTTCTCATTCATTTTTTTGCGATTCCTTTTTTTTTTGAGCGAATCGTGTGACACTGGTTGTCTTGATGGCTTTGAAAGGGCCGTGACTGTCTCACTTTTCAGCTGATGAGGGGTAACCATTGTGGTTTCCGGTCTTTGGACCTATTGATTGGGATAACCATTGTGGTTTTTGGTCATTGGACCTCTTGATTTGGTACAACTGAAGGTAACGGATCCTCAGATGTGCATTCCTTTTTGAAATTTGAACGTTCGGTCAAATTAACTGACGCCTACCCTGCCCCTGGGTTACATGCAAAGGGTTTTTTCATGTGAAAAGAAACTCCTACTTCAAGGCTCGAATGGGTTGGTGAGGGTCTATCTCCCTTATATCTCCGGTGTTTAGGATTTAAAACAATGCATGTACATCGTCAACAAGGTCATTCTCAAAAGCACACGATTAGAGATTTTTGCGTTTTCATTTCGTCATCCTCCCTGATAGAGTTTAAGCACAACAGTTGGTATTGCAATGCACATACGCAAAATTATGAGTGAATACGAATGGATTACTTCAAGAAAAACATGTGCATTTTATTATGGTTAACATTCAAAAACAAATAAGTTTCATGCATGCATACAAATGTTTAAACAAACAATAGAAACTACGAAGGAAATTGCAGTAAAGAAACTAAGCATTGCCATCGTTGAGGAGACTTGACTCCTTCTGGACTAAATTAGTCTTGAGCGCTTCCTATGACCAGTAAATCTTCACGGACTTGTAGTATTCAGGCAAGTGGTCGCATATCCGACACGAAAATCATTTCTCATCTTCTAGTTATTCTGTCCATGTAGAAAGTAACGCTGAAAAGTAAAGTTGACACTTAAGGTTGCTCGGAAAGACCTGACGATCTTCTGCCTACGTATCTCCATTGACCCAAGACCAATGAAGAATCAGAGCGACGTAGTTCCCCTCAATAGGGATGAAAATGCACTGAAAAGACGCACCATTGCCACAAATAAGAGTATCTGGAATATTTCTGGCTTTATTGCTTTAACTCTTCCCGACAAACATTGATAAGAAGACTTCAAATCAAGAAAAGATGACCGCTTTCGAGTCGATTAAGTCCTGCACCGCGTGGTGAAAAGCTTTACACCTATCAATATGATGCCTTGGCGCCCCAGAATGAAAATCACAGCGGGCATTGGCATCCCATCCATCTGGTAGTGGAAAAGGAAGTGAGGACAGCTTGCGAAGCCCAACCAACTTCAACTGAAGCAAATGCTGAAGAAGATCAGTGTGAGAAATTGGCAAAGGGTCAAAAAACCTTTCTCTCCTTTGCTGACGACCCTGTTGAGGATTACGTTGGCGAGGATTTGGCTGTTGTGAACGTGTGGCACTTGGGATGATCACAGATGTCAACTGGTAATGTGAACCTTGATTTCTCCTCTTTCGCTGAACATAAATTGCCCCTGCTTCTTCGTATTTCCTCTTTTTATTATTTGAAAACGGCCTCTTGGTTCCAAAAGTAGAGGCACCGTTGCCCTGGATCTTTCCTTGCTTCATCTAGTTTTCAATTCTTTTCCTAGTCAAGACGATATCAGAAAAACCGTTAGCTGAACAGCCTGCTAAACGTTCTATGAAGTGCCCCGGGAGGGTATCCATGAATATATCTACCATCTCTCTCCAGCAATGATGGTTGCACCCTGGCTGCGACCTCGCGCCATCTCTGTGCGTACTCCTTAAAGCTCTCGGAGTTCTTTTGTGACATGCTCTGGAGTTGGGTTCAGCTGGGAGCCATGTCAATGTTGTAATGGTACTGCTTGAGAAAGGCTTCCCCAAGTTCCTTCCAATTACGGACAAAGTTCTTTTCCAGTTTCGTGTACCACTCCAGTGAACCCTCGGAAAGGTTGTCCTGGAAGTGGTACATCCAAAGTTTCTCATCTTTGGTATGTGCAGCGATTTTGCGATAGAAGGCCTGCAAGTGAGTTTTCGGGCAAGATCTGCCACTGTACTTGTCGAAAACAGGAGGTCTGAACTTTGGGGGATGACCACCCCTAAAACCAGCTCCATATCAGCCACATCAATGTCAAGGGTATCTCTGCATTCTAGAGCCTTTACCTTCTCGGATAGCATCTGGAAATTCTGGTTAGGAGGCATATTTTCCGTAGGTGGAATGATAGTGTTGTTGGTCGGATTGCCTTGGGCGTCCACGGTAATCACTGGAGGATCAACCTGTGGGCGATTAAGCCGCTGCATGGCGGTTCTCATTTCTTGCTGCCCTTGCACTATTCCCTGCATTGCTGCCATGAACTCCCACATCTGACTGCGAAACTCGTTCAACTCAGTCTGTATTGTATTCATGATTTGACTCGGGTAGCATACTAGTATGGCCGACACTTCTCCTGAAATGGTCAAATAAATTAGGAAATCTAGATAACTCGTTAGCATGCAAAAATGATATGCATGAAAATGCCATGTCACTGATCCCACTTCATTCAGATTGGGGGACAGATACCCCACGGAGTGCAACATCATAAGATAAATCATGTGAGTGTGTGCGAAGAAAGTGTTGAGCATCTGGACTTCGATATCAAGATAAAATTGCCAGGATAGAAAAGTCGAAACAATGGCACATGAAAACTTCCATAAAGCAAAAAAAATACGCCAACGTGCGAAAACTTATACAATCACTTGCCAATAATACTGAAATACAGGAAAATGTCACAATCCACAACAGAAAAACAAGAGATTCCTTCAACAGCTCTGAAGGTAATCTCGAAATACAACAAAGCAAATCACATGCATCAAAGAAATCTACATCTCCTGACTTGAGCTTCGTGCAGTTTGCGTGACCAGCTGGATCAAGGGGCTTCAGCTCTTGAGATACCCCTCTGGTGTGATGATCCTTGAATCAATTAGATACTAGACATTGTGCCTGAAGGCTTTGCACTCGTCAATTGTATGTCCGAATATTCCGGAGTGGAATTCACACGCAACATCCATATTGTAATCCGGGGGAATAGGGTAAGGCATCGGCAAGGCATTCCTTGGCTGAATCAAAGAACTCTCGAGCAAACGGGTAAACACTTGACTAGGAGGGCTGGGACTGGGAGTAAACACTTCTTCAGTCTGCTTGAGCTTGAGTCTCCCCTGTTGTTGATAGTTCTAACGCAGAGATGAATTCGAAAATCCAAAGTTCTTCTGTACTTTCTTCCTTATGTTGGATTGATGAATGGGTAGAGGTGACCGGCGTGATGTCTTTACGACCCAGAGTGGAGGCACACACCCCTGATTGGGGATAATTCTGGTGGTAAGGAAAGGGGACGTACCTTCCAGTGATATGAAATCCTTTGACACATCCCCACTGATCGGTGCGAACTCGATTACCTTTGCATCAATGAGCTCTTGAACTTGATGTTTAAGCCTCTTACAATTTTCCACATGATGACCAGGTGCCCCAGAATGGAAAACACACCTGGCATTGGCGTCATAATCTGGAGGAAGCTTTTTGGGTGTGGCTGTTATGGTGACAAGTTCGACCAGATTAAGCTCGAGCAAACATAGAAGCAATTGCGCATATGACACCGGAATCGAATCAAACTTGGCTTCAGACGCCTTTGGCATTGGTCTGCAGATTTTGCCTTTACCTTCCCTTTGATGAACTGGAAGAGTCTGCAAATTGAGAGGCTTAGGATCCCAAAGTTGAGGAGAGTTTCCGCGAAACGCTTCCTGATCTGGGAACGAAACCGCTGAACTGGGGGGACCAACAACTTCTGCAGCAGTAAAGGGGACATGGTGCCCTTCTTGGAGCTTTGGGGCCTCCCTGGTCTGGTTCTCTTGTTTCTTCAGTTGGTAAACTTTCTCTATCAATAGCATGTGGCCGTGGCACAAGGTCTGCATGTCCTCTGAGAGTTGTCCCATTCGGACTTTCATTTCAGCTATTTCTGCTTGGCATTGTTCCATGTCCATCTCTTGATGACTGTGATTCAAATGGGCCATTCTGAAGAGTAACCAAATCAGGATAAGACTCTGTCCCCGGACACCTGTAATGAGAGTAAGGATGCATGCAAATTCCATGTTCGATTATTTCCAAGGGATCCATCTGTTTTGATTCCAGTTTGGATATAGGAACATATAATGACATGGTTCAAACATAGGATCTCTGGAAATAACCGAACATGTATGATGAAATTCCATGATGTTATGCATGCAACAAGCATGTGATTAGTGATGTGTTTGTGATGTGTCAATCATATAATCAGGTGTCGGTGCAGGGTCACAATATCCACATGTCACAATAACAATCCCTCTGATTCGGGATCCATATCTTAGAACCAGAAATCCAGATCACAAAACTGAACCAAAGGCAAAGCGGGTATGCTGAAGGTCTTAGGGTTCCTGCAAACCTGTAAACCCCTCCCAATCTCTCGGGTGTGCTACTCGGGTCAACATCACAGACTCTCAAAGCCGAATAGCAATAATACGTTCACCATTTCCGAGAAATGGCTCATGACCAAATCAGGGAATCAGTTTGGCATTATGTACTACTCAGGGAGGCCTCAGTTGAGTCCGGAAAAACAAGCATCCCTCACAAGTCTCCAGCTTCAAGCACTGAGTCGAGAAACAATAGTACATTCATCCCGAAGGGTATAATACTACCTTCATACGAACAATTTGCTTTAACCGGATTCCTATGAGAGAACCAGGCCATCCTATGCGAGTTCCCAGTGGGCCCTCGGATGCGAGTGGGTTTGCCAACAAATGTGGTCTGCCACTGTCATCACTGGAGAGGGTTGTTTCCATTAAGGTTCTCAATGATCGGTCCCTAGCTGCACATAACAATCAAGGTCATATCCCGAAGTGGGGAAGAACCCCCACACAAGATAGTTCCAAGACAGTCGCAACCTGGGTGTGGAACACATCGCCACTCATCATGTAACCATGCGAGTACAACATGTCCACTCTAATCCTATAGTGCACTCAAGCCGGGTATTTGGCTTATCTCACAGTAACTCACATCCCACAGAAAAAATGAAAACCAGCACAGCCAGACAGTCCAGTATAATATGATGCATGGAAAATAAATACTGAAAACAATAAATAAAGTTGTAAAGTAAACTGTAAAGTAAAACAGTAAAGCTAAACTAAAGCACACAATAGCAAACAAATAAACACCCAAAGAAACAAAACTAAACATGCGCTTGGATTGACTCTACGAGGGAAACCAGAGATTCTGGGATCGATCCCCAGCAGAGTCGCCAGCTGTTGCTCCCGGGATTTTCATCCTAGTACAAACTCGAAAGTGGCGCGGAAAAGGTAGAGTCGCCAGCCAGATATTTTTATCCCGAAGGAATAGGAAAGGTAATGGTACACAAACCTGAGGAAGAAGGAAAGGACGAGGTCCTGTGAACCAAAGATCTGGGTTCGGGAGTCGGTTACGACCTGGGAAGGTATTAGCACCCCAAATCGCCCGCCGTACCCGACGGGATCCACGCTTGTTTGTTTTGTTTCAAAGGGTGAGAAAGAATAAAGCTGTTGAATAAAACTGCTGACTGGAATGGGAAATAAAAATGAGAAAGGAGCTGGAGAAGAGAACAAAAAGAAAGGGGAAATGTAGGGAAAATAAAGAATGTGCTCGAACGGGCCCTACCCCGCTTCCTACGTACCTCATCGGGATAATGAGGATCAGAGTCGACGAAGTTCGCCTAACTAAGGCGGGAACTATTTGTTTGTTTTTTTACAGTTGGAACTGCGTATGTCTATGCTCAGGTGTTGCATGCTCGTCTGGTACGAGTGCGTCTACCGTCTTGCAAATGAGACAAGTCGTCGCGAGTTTGCGCTGAGAGTGAATGAGATGAGAAGAGAAGTTCCCGCAGGATAGTCGCTTGTTATTTGTTTTTGTCTTTTATGAGAAGTGTTTTGAATTTGTTTGTGAACATTCTCATACTAAGACCTATCCATCGCGGGAAGTACTTACACCTCGCTCCGAAACAGGACGCATATAAGCACTCCGCAATAAAGTCTCGTGTCGTACAAAAACGTTCAACCTCTTTTAGGTGTTTTATTGCTTTTCTTTATGAGGTGAGAAAGAATGACTCAAGTCGGAAAAAGAACAAAAAAACTAAGGGGGACTAAGACCAACCCTAAGTTATTTATTATTCACAAAAGGGAGATCCTAATGGTTTGTGAGGTTTTCTAATCCTAAAGATCAAAAGGAAAAGAAAGAAGGGAAAAGGATGCAACTTACTTCCTAAGGAAGGTAAGTTGGTCCTAACAATGGGGAATCCTACCAAACACAAACATGGAAGGAAAAGATGAATTAAAATGCATAAAAGAAATGCATAAAAAATAAAAGGATAGGGTGAAGTAAACTTACCTCAATCTTCCCCACTACAAAACAAATGATTAATATGCATTTTTATTAAAAAGAATAAGGTAAACACACACCAAACAATTTCTAAGGTAACTTGGACCTAAACTAGACCCTATTTTAATCCTAAAGGAACTAGAAAAATGCTAAAACCAAAATACAGCACCTATTATAGCCCCCTAATACCCAAACAGTTATGAAAACAATGCTTAATACAACTCAGCTTTTTACAGCCAGCATGCAGTATGAAAAAGTAGGTGTAAAAGGTTACAAACAGCATGCACACAAACAAACATCATACATTTTACAGCACTTATATGCAAAACAACTATGAAATGGAAAATTCAGAATTGATTTTCTTCATTTTCTAATGCACAAACTTAATGCAAAAATGCTAATCTCATCATGAACATGTATTTGGACATGGATCAACATACATAAATGGAAGAACATGAACATTTTGGATTATTCAAGAATGCATCATATGGATTATGCAACAAGTAATGCAAAAATGAATCACATGAACATGGCATATGAACATGATGAATTTTGATTATGAATATGCAATATGATAGCTCAACAAACACACTAAACTTAATGAAAAATTCAGAATTAACTTGATATGGATGTTATGATCAAACATGTAAGCAAATGCAACCAAATGCACATACATATGATTATGCAATATGCAACATACATCAACAATGAAATGCAAAAATTATTTAATGCAATATGAACATATAAAAACAGAATGCAACATGATTATTATATGCCAAATGATGCATGAACATGGCAACCAAAATGCAAGAACTTAAGCTATGCACAAAGAACACAAAAATGCATAAAACGTAACATGAACGGAATCGTGTTGAAACGACTCGAAACGGGGGAATGAGCTACTGGAAATGGACTCAAAAATTCCCTAAAATCACTACCCAAACATGTATGAACATTAGAGGCACTAGAAATTAGGAATGAGTAATCAAATAAGCTAAAAAGTCAAAAATCAACAGCGTTAACCGGTTAACCAAATGGGTTAACCGGTTAACGGACCTAAAACAGCAACATTTTGGCCAAAAACGCACACATTAACCGGTTAACCAAATGCGTTAACCGGTTAACGCTGAACAGAATTGAAAAAAAGCTTTTAAAATAAGTGCTTTTGGCCACAATATTGCTTCTAGTGATCCATAACATACCTAGGAACATGCTACCACTAATTTCTACTTAATTTGAGCTTATTTACACATGATAGAACCTATATCTATTAACACCTTAAATCCAAATTCAACCAAAATCACAAATCACTAGCAAACCTAATCGAAACGGAATTGATTTTAAACAAAGCGAAAAGCACTTAAAGAATGCCAAAAGTGGCGAGATGAAGAGAATAACTTAAAGAAGAAATGATTAAGATCACCAACCTACAAAGCGGAGGAGTGCTTCGGTGATTGTTGCAATAGTCGGAACTTGATCGAAGAGAAAACCGAAAACCGAGAAATCGCAAAAATAAATGCGTTCTTGACGTTTTGATCTTCTTGCACTTTCGATAAGCCGAAAACTTCAACAAAATCAGTAGCTTATCCTTCTTCAATCCACAAAATATGAAAGTTGGAGGCTTAAGCTTCAAGATCTTCAAGTTTCAATGTGAAACTTGAAGAGCTTATTTGAAAAGCTTTGGTGAAAAGGGTGAAAAAGGAGGAAAAGTGAGAGAGAGAAAAGTGATTGTCAAAGAGTGAAAAATTGGAAAATGGTGTTCAACCCTTTTCAATGAAGTGATCAAGGTTTATATAGAGACTAGGCTAGGAGCTAGGTTTGGGTTTGGGGCCCAAAAATTAGGTTTGGGATCCAAAATTAGGTTTGGTAGTTAGTTAGAGTTAGGGTTGGAAAAGGGAATATTCCTATATTCCTTGGAATACTCTAGAAGATGGTAGAAGATGGTGGAAGTTTCCAAGGGAAATGGAGTGGAATTGGAGTGGAAAAACAAGATGGAAAGAATGAAAGGAAGTGTGGAAAGAAAGTGGAAGGAAAGGTGGGGGGAAATGGTGAAACTAACCCCTTTTCAAATGATTTTTCTTTTGATTTTTTCCTTCTGATTCCTCCATCATTCCTTGACCAAATATGAACCATAGGATCATTGTAACCCTAATTTCATGATCTCGATCTTAAAAGTCAGGAGTCGACCCCTTTTTACCTAGCTCGGATGCCTTTTCCACGATTCCTCGATTTTCCGTCGTCTGGTCAGTTGAACCCCTTCCAAAATGAATTTGTGGACGAGATTTGAACCTCAGGCACTTGACATCATATATAAGACCAAGGAGTCCACTTTGAATCGAAACTTCATGCCGAATCCCAATAGAAGTGAAATTCTAATTCGGCCTTTTTCCTCAGAAAATATAGCACTGCTCGCCTCTTTTGATCAAATCAAATCTTTCCATGGCTCGTGGCTTCAAATGAAGACTTGTGGGATATTGTGAACCTTTTTGCACAAGGTTGAGAAGCTTTGTGGCTCTTCGGTAGCCTCTTCATAGCTTTCGGTTGCTCCGATCATTGATCACATACCCATGCCTCAGCCATGTAATGTTTTTGGTTATTTTATGAATCCATGAATGCAAAATGCTATGCAAAATGTTGAGGAAATGAGAGGGAAAATTTTGAGGTATTACAACTCAAAAGACTTATGGCCCAAATCGCCACACTTGTAACTTAACGGGACCAGAACTTCCTCCACCAGATCTCTTATCAAAGTTTCCCATATGCTTGCCCTTATCAGCAGATGTAACATAAGTTCCACTTCTAGCTTGTTGATTCCCTTTCCTCTCATTCACACTCTTGTAATCTGTAGAACGAGCTTTTCTATCTTCCTAAAACATTCTACAACATTCCGTCAAATCCGAAAACCTTCTAATTCTTTGATATCCCACAGCTTGCTTAATCTTAGGACGCAAACCATTCTCATACTTAATACACTTCGAAAACTCAGCAGTAGCAGCAGCATAATGAGGATGAAACTGAACCAACTCCACGAAATTAGCAGTATAGTCAACCACTGACATACTACCTTGCTTCAGCTCAAGGAATTCCATCTCCTTCTTTCCCTTCACATTCTCAGGGTAGTACTTCCCCAAGAACTCAGCACAGAAAACTTCCCAAGTTATCTCTTCATCATCCTCCTCAAGAGCTTGACTTCGACCGATCCACCAATCATCGGCTTCTTCCTTCAGCATGTGAGAACCAAGCCTCACCTTACTCTCTTCAGCACAGTCCATGACTCTGAAGATCCTCTCAATCTCCTTCAACCAATTCTGAGCACCATCGGGATCAAATCTTCCTTTGAAGACCGGTGGTTGATTCTTCCTGAACTCATCATTAGCAATCACTTTAGGCGCTCTCTGCACCTCCCTAGCCATTGCTTCCAAAGCAACAGTCATCGCATTGTCATTTCTACCAGCCATATTTTGATCATTCCCAAAGACAACAACAAGATTAAACATAAGTTCAATCATCACAACAATAAGACAGACACAATTGACTCGAACACTGGCTCTGATACCACTTAATGTAACACCCCCTTTCTATACCCCCAAATAAATAATTAAATCATTTAGGCACATAATAAAAATTTCGTCAGAGTATATCTTGAAAACATGGTATAAAAGGGACATGCCACATTATACTTGAAATTAACACATACAACACCCGCTCATTAAAGATATGCAACAAACGGGGTAACTTGCAAACACTAAGGATTTCATCCTTACACCCGTATTCATTAATTCAATAAACAGCGGAAACAACCATAACAATTTCAAACTTATATACTTTTCATAAATATATCCACTAGTTTGAAACACCAAAATATTTCATGTTTACATAAAACATTCATCACCAAAATACATGTACAAATGTATCACAAAAAGGCATCAAGCCGACCCTAGCTACCCGGTACTACATATCAGAGCCGACCGACCAAAAGATGAAGACGAGCTTCAAAAAAGGACCTCCAGCAACCTACTCTGCAATGCCTCATAGAGCATCATTAAATAGCAGAAGGGTGAGAAACATTATCATAATAACATTGCATATAATTATATATCTCAACATATTAAATGCACATAGAACGTTTTCTCACCACAAATCATTCCTCATCACATATATACATTACAATGTATACATACACAAATCAAGCATATTCATCATGCTCCAATTCACTATTCACATTTTTAAACATAAACATCTACATTCGTGTTTATTCAACAATATCAATCACTCTAATAAACATACATCATTCATGTTTATTCACCAACATCAGTTATAGATAATAAATGCAAATCATAGAGACCGACTCACGACTCTATGAAAATGCAATGCGGTACCGACTCAATCATCAGCAAGTTCACTAAGGAACTAATGGAACCATCGCTCGTTACCTAAAGTAACTCCCCGTCGGGCATACGATGTTCACCCATTGCTCACACCCCACATGGGCACACAATGTTTATGGATTGCTCACACCCCACACGGGCACACAATCCGATTGCTCACACCCCACACGGGCACACAATCAATATGAATAAATCACCCATCGTCCACACCCCACACGGGCACACGATGTTTCTGGATTGCTCACACCCCACATGGGCACACAATCCAATCGCTCACACCCCACATGGGCACACGATCGTGTTGTAGTCATCACAAGGAATCCCCTAACACAGGAATGCATACATTATGCTTCACATGCAAAATGACACACAACATTCTTGAAAATGCATACATTGTTCACAACATAATTATGCATTCAACTCATTCAATTAGCATACATTAACATTTAATTCAAGCAATGTATTCATTTGCCAACCGGCCACACCATCACATCAAACCCACATTTCTATAATTAATTCATTTATTTTTTATCGGAAAAGTCGGGTGAAAGTCGGCTAAAAATTACATTTCTTAGCATCAATAGTTTCTACACGTTTCTAGCTTCGAATCGATATAAAGAACGCCTAGAACAGATAACCAAAACTAAAGCTACGAATTAAAAACACAAATTCCTCAAAAATCTACAGGCTCGCTGAGCGCCCTCTCGCTCGCTGAGCGAGGAAATCCCTGGATTTCTCGCTGAGCGAGGGATAGCTCGTTGAGCGACAACTACGAATTCCAGAATTTCGCAGCTGCGTAACAGACCACCAAAACATCTCCAAATCCCCAAAATACTTCCATAAACATGATCAACAGCATATATTAGCTATCATACTTCGATTATAACGATTTCTAACCGATTAATCTACCAATTTTCTCACATTTTCACTAAAACCCTAATTATTCATCTTCTCTAAACTTCATCAAACCAAAACCCGACCATTCATACACATACATAATCATACACAATGATAAGATAATAAGATTTCACACCCTTACCCGATTATTTCAATTCCTAGGAGCAATCTTGAAGAATCCAAGCTTTTCCTCTTTTTCTCCTTTTTTTCTCTTCTCTTCCTTTCTTTCTCTTCTATTTCCTTTCTATTCTCTTTTCTTTCTCTTTCTCACACTTATAATTTTTTCTCTCTATTTCTATTCTTTCCACCAAATATCATTTTTCTCACAAAAGTACAATTCCATCTAATTTTAACTCATCACTAATTAGTAAATGTCTAAAATACCCTCCAATCTAATTTTACCCGAAAATTCACAAAACGGTAAAATGACATATCATATCAACATACCACATCAACATACCATATTATCATGTTAATTTTACAAATGAGACAATTATCACACAAATAAAATAAAAGACTCAACAAAATTGGGAAATATTGAATCGGGGCGTTACAAGAGTCGCCATCGACGTTTATTTATCCATATGGAAAGGGCATAATAGAACAGGAAAGACCTATTTTTAAAAGACTTGAGTTTGGGGGGTAGGTTATATAAAGGGAAGGTGTTAGCACCCTTTATATCCATGGTTATCCATGGGGTCTTAGTTACTTAGCTCACTTAATTGTTTTGAAAGTGTGAAGTGTGTGTATTTAGAAATTTTTCTAAGTACTTTGTAATGATCCTCGTATGGATGTATACAAAGCCTTTGATTTGAAAATGTTTGAAAATTGTGAGGTGTAAAAAGTATTTTAAAGGGTGTGAGCCAGTAACTTTGAGTTCCTACCCTAGATTATGTCTTTCATGTTCTTGTATGTTCTTTCAAGGGTAAGATTGTCCCTATTATTAAAGAATAAGTTGTCATTACCTTGGATTTTGTTTAAGGGACAAACATAGGGTCATCGTATGGTCAATGAAGGCAACTTAAGGGGTGTCTTTAGCAATTGGGAGGGACTATCATCTTTTACCGAAGGTACAAGATCGTTGTAAGCAACATCGTAGGCAACAACATAGGCAACATCGTAGGGACTTGATCTTTTAAACTGGGGAGGGACTAGATGATTTATACTTGCATGGATTTTGCTTAAGATACCCCCATTTTCGAGGGACTTAACCATATATCGTTTTAAGACAACTGAGAAGGGTAACCCTAGGAGGTGCAGACGACGATCGTAGAACGATCGACTTACGTGTGTGAGTGATTTTATTCAGAAATTTAATCTTGTTTATTTAATTAGCTAAGTCCAAATTAGTTTCAATTAGGTTTCACACCCCTTATTATTACTAACCACAATAAAATAAAGGGCATAAATAAAAAGAAATAGAAAAAGAGATAACCTACGCTATTACATCGCTTTGGGGCAGTTACATAAGAATTAGGCAGAAAATTAAAATATTACAATTGAGAAACAGTTACAACATTAACGAATAACAGATGAATAACATCAGAATGAGCTAGAGGGAAAAAAACCAGGGTTTGAATTTTAGGAAAAAAAGTTTTAAGGTTTATAAAAATATTTAGGTTTAGAAGATAATTAAGGTTTATGATTAAAATTAAATTAGGATTTTATTAAAATCTAAATAACACTAATAAAAAAAAGCTAAGAATAAATTAATTTAATAGTTAAAAAATAAGGTGATTAAGAGTTTTTTAGAAAAATATTAACTAAGTCATTAATGTATTTACAAATTAATTAAATTATGAAAGAATATTATTAACATTTTTAATTAAAAGAAAAAAAACTAAGTATTTTATAAAACAAAATAAGTGAAGTTTTTTATTTAAGAAAAAAGTTTTTTATAATAAATTATAATTAATTTAAATTAATTGTCTAATTATTATTTAAAAAAGAAATTAATTAAAAAACAGTAAAATAAGAAAACATGAAGAAAAAAACATAAAATTGCTCAAAACTAAAGGACCTGAGAATCGAACTCAAGTATGGTACCTTCCAAGACCAAGCCTCCTACCATCTGAGCTAATGCGTGCGTGATGCTATTGCTTGAGACGAATACGTTATAAGAGAAACCAAATATTTGAATTTTAGAACCGCGCCAATGAGTCGTCTTCTTCCTCCAGCCGTCGTCTTAGACCTTTACCTACGGGTTTCCGTCACTAAAGGTTTTAGTGACGGATTTTCATTGTCACGACAACATCTGCGCATTCAAATATTGCAAATAACATGGATGAATTTATTTTAATGATTCAAATTAGTTAATATGAGGTCTCTAAACATGATTATGTCATCAATTTCACCAGAAATCACTTCAATCACACGCCCCCAAACAGAACCCTCAAGAACCCTAGTTTATGGTTCCGTCCCCATATGGCCGTGATTCTTCAAATTTCATGCCCAGAAACATTCCTTGTAACCTTATAAACACAAACCAAATGTTAGATATGCTTTAAATCAGTCATACATATGAAATCGAAAAAACAAAAAAAAAGACATGAATATGAAGGATTCAGTTATGGTGTTTTGGGATGATTTTGATGCTTATGAGGATTGAGTTATGAATAGTGATCTTCAAGGAAGCTAATGCAACCTTTAATTTGCTTTGAAACTGCCTCTAAGTGCAAAACCGAATGCCTCCTTTTCCTTGATTCTTTTGAGTTAGAATCCTATGTTCTTGACCTGCAAATTCGTCTCCTTGTATTTGTTTATGTTTATGTATATGTAGTGAGCAGAATTAGGTCATAATATGGGCCTGTTGTTCATGGATTTTGATTACTTAAGATTGAAGAAACCAATCGTCCATAAATGTTCAAAAATCACATATATCCTTGCCAATTTGGTCTAGCATGAATTTGGATGGTATCCAATCAGTTTAAATATTGTGTAAATCATTCTAGAACAAAGATTTGATCCCTTATTTGATTTTTCATATTTTATTTCTATTAAAATTGAATTTTAGCAAATAAAATCCAAAATAATATAAAATAAAATTATAAAACCAGAATAAATGGTCATTGGGTCGTGCATGACTTTATCTTTGAGATTGGGTTGCAACTTTATGGGCCCATTTGGAAAATTTTGAAGTTAAGACCTTTTTCGCTTCATACACCCTTTGAAAAATTCCCAACTTTGCCAATGCATAACTCCCTCAATTTTAAGTCTATGAAGGTGTTCTTGGACTTTTTAGAAAGCTTAGAGTGTCCTATAACCAACATTTTTGTTCCCATGTTCATATCTTTTACCATTTTCAAATTATGAGCTTTGGAAAAGGTTGACTTTTTGTTGACTTTGAAAAGGACCTATAATGTCTTAGCTCATACCTTCCAAATGAAGCATTTTTAGGCTTGGCTTGTGAGACACAAAGTTGTAGAGAATTCAATTTCCTTCAAAATGAGCTTTGGATGGGAAATGTTTGATGAAGTATGTGAAAGTTATGGTTGGTCAAAATTTAGTTGACTTTTACTATGAAAACCCTAATTTAGAAACTTATTGATTCTTGATGATCTGAGATTTCCTTGATGAATCATGATCAACCCTTGATAAAATGATGAATATTACCTCATAATATTGATATTGGCAAAAAATCTTGAAGTTTGACTTTAAGTTGACCACAGTTGACCTTAGTTTGACTTTTTTACCAAGTTAACTGATTTTTGAATACTTGAACATCTGACTGGTCAAACTTATTGGGAAAGCTCTGAAACTTGACATGGGATTATTTAAGTCATGTGGGATGTTGTGAAGCTCACTTGAGGCCTTGGAAGTCCATTTATCCTGGAGAAACTCAAAGCCCTAGTTCTAGATGTATTGTTCAGGAGAAGGCTTTGTCTTCAATCCTTTTGACAAATTGTGAACCTTGTGAACCTTGAGAGAATTATTGAGACACATTTCTTTGATTGTGGGAGGGAAAATTTTGGGGTACAACACATCTGAGGATGAGTTTGAAAGTGGAGATGACATGAGTGGTTCAGATCATAACTGATTGAGTGCGTGTAGTGGGTTGTGCGGAGCTAGCCAGGAGGATACTGTGGATGTCGTTAGAGAGTGGATTATGTGATTAGTAGGAGTTATTTAGTATTAATGGCATGCTCCATATGACATCGTTATGCTTGGTTAGATTTTTCTCCGTGGAGTAGCTCTCCTGCGTGAGTGTCTGCCGAGGACTTTTATTTTGTTAGTTATGGTTTGTATTATTATTATTATCCTATCTAGACTTATCCATTGATGCTTGGCCATTTAGTTGTATAGTATATTTATGTTACGTTATTTGTTTGCTAATTCTTCTATAAAACATGTTAAGCTCTTAAAACCTTAATAACTATAAACTTTGCGGTGTCATCTTTTAGAAAGAGCTAAATTTAAAATGAAAAAAGGACCCTATTTTCATACAAAGAGAACCTTTAACTTATTTATGAAATTAGTATCTTTTAAATACACTTTTGCTGTTAAAAATCGGGGTGTAACACTGTGGTATCAGAGCCTAGGTTAGTCGTCTTTAGGACCGTAAGTTTAGTATCCTAAATCGATCGGGTAAAGTTTGGAGCTTATAATCCACATTTATTATATATTTTAATTTTGACATCCACACACAATCTGGAAGTAAGATATTGAAAATTCTATTGAAATAGGTAATGAGAATTGTCATACCCCAAATTTGTCCTACATTTGATTATTTTATATATACCTTTAAGTTTAGTTCATCTCATTTTATTATAATTATATTTCATTTTTTATTTTTTCTTATCGTCATTCTAATATTATCGTCAAATTTTTTATTTCAAATTATTATTTTGTCATTTATCCTCCCATTTCATTTTTAACTCCCGCTCATTAATATGACTACACTTAATATCTTTTTTGTTATCTTATTATTTCCTCATTTTGAAAAAAAACAACTTTTGGTATTTCATAGAAAAATAATGAATAAATTTTCTCTTGTTTTAAAATGAGTAGTTTTTATCACATGTTAAAAAATGACTCGTATTATCAATATCCCATCTTTTTATTTAACTTTGTTTCCAATATTACTCTTTCCATAAATTTCTCTTTTTTTATCCAAATGTGTATTTGTGACATTAATTTGTAATAGTAAAAAGTGATTTGCAGGATTCTGCATTACCATTTTAATAACATATTTATTTTACCATTTGTATTAGAAACATATTAACCTTAATTTACAAAGGGATTACATCAGTAGAAGAGATAAAAAAGGCATAGTGTAGAAAGGACCAAAAATGCACAAGGAAAGTTCAGCCCACTATCGTCATCCTTCATACGCAGTAACTTTCTTCTGCTCCGTACACTACGAGACCCCACCAAAGGTCACAGCAAATGCATCATATCTTCCGCATAACAACACGACTTACGGCATCTTTTTTCTCTCGCAGCATATTCTCACCAAAACGCTAACGGATTTCTCGCGATTTCCTCCTGAAATTTCCCAAAGCACCCTTTCAAAATTTGCTCTACAAATCAACGTATTCCATTCACAGAAAAAGGAGGAGAAATCGAAATTTCTACTGCAAAACTCTTCTTCAAATCATTTCATAAACCACTATAAAACCAGAAAAGCAATAATCTATTCTTCTTCAACCCCACAAAGATTTCAGACATGAAATTGAATCTACTCTACAAATCTCACAAACAGAAAAGCAGAAGATGAAATCTTGAAACAACAAAACCATTTCCAAACCTTCACTTCATCAATCTCTGACCAAAAGCCACAACGAATCACCGTCGATTCACCGTAGGCCATAACCTTTCTACCACCAAAATAGAACCAAATATAAGATCAGGGTGAGAAAATGCCGAGAAACTTATAAACCAACAGAACACCCTCGTTCTGAAACCACCAAGCCTCTCAACGAAACCGCGAAAACTCACTTCACCACCTCTGCGGCCCTTTCATCTCCACCGTTTCCGAAACCCAAAACGCAGTAAACCATAGCGAGAAACCTCAAATCACAGAAACAGCAAACCGCAAACCCTCAATCCAACAGCAAACACAAATTTGTTTTTCAAACCACACTCACCGCAAAGCAGAAACAGGGAGAACTGAACGCGAGAGTGAGAGAGACGCAAAGCCTTGAACTCCTTTGCGCATCTGAAACTTGAAGCCGCTGACGAAACCATTACAGCCCCTGTGAAATCGCAACGGACCGCACTCAACCTTCAATAAACCACTCAAATCGCGCCGCCACCATCACCTAAACACGAATCGCAAACGAACACCAGCACCTCGCTGGCCACTCACCCTTCCGCGGGACCATCTCAACCCACCACCGAGAGTCGCGTCCGACCACAACGAATCACCGTCGATCCGCCGCATCCACCGGAACAAGCCGTGAAATCCGCGAGAGAAACAGAGAGATCGTCGTGCAAACAGTGAGATGGAGACAAACGAGAGAGACAGATTCAGAATCGTTTCTGCGAGTAACATTGAGTTGGTTTGTTGGTTCTTTTTGTTATCGTTCTCTGTTTCTGAATCGGCGGAGGATATTTGATTTTGAGGTGAAATTTGTTTTCCCTATTGGCTTTAACCATGACACTTTTTTTCAATCACTTCATCAACGCTTTTCTTTTCTTTTTTTAAAAAAATTCCGAACTGGTTTTCTTATGAGCATTTTGTGGTTATAGTTGGGCTTTGAATAGGCCCATGGAGGATTTGATTCCGTTTTTGGCACCACCGATCCAGTATATATAATTCTTTTTTTATTTATTTATTTTTTATTTTTTTTTATTTTTTTTAAGAGGTTTAGTTTCTTGTTAGTTATTAAGAATATTTTTAATCTAGGGTTGTTGATTTTAGATGTGATTACTCTATTATGTTCTGTCCTTATATTTCGTTTTAACTCATTTATTTCGGGCCAATGATATAATAAAAGGCCGATTTTTCGCCCGATTTTAATCGGTGATATTCGGTCAATATGAGGCCCTCCTTGTAATTAATTTTTTATTATTTTATTATTTCGACAAACAAACATGTAAATTTATTTAATTTATTTTATTTATTCTTGATATTATTTGATTTATTTATTATTTATTTTCATTATTTTATTTTTAATTCTAGCAATTCAATTTAATTTATTCATTTATTATCGCATTTAAAAAATTACGTTTCGACTCCTTATAGAATGATTCCGATTTTG
This sequence comes from Lathyrus aphaca, assembly GCA_963966055.1. Taxonomy (NCBI): domain Eukaryota; kingdom Viridiplantae; phylum Streptophyta; class Magnoliopsida; order Fabales; family Fabaceae; genus Lathyrus; species Lathyrus aphaca. Next base: position 238,785,964 of record OZ014525.1, read on the forward strand.
AATCGATTCTAAGGTAGTTCACGAACTAAATTTCGACGCGTCCCAAAAAGGTCCAACGCCTTCGAATAGTTGCGCTCGATTAAAAGGTCCAACGCCTTCGAATAGTTGTGTCCCGATTAAAAGGCCGAACGCCTTCGAACCGTTCAAAACACTGCACACACGCTTTCTCTTGGGCGAACTACAACGAGACCTCTTTATTTCTCGCAATCCCCTGTATTTATTTTGTATCCCTCTCCCATTACTTTGTACGCATTTTATTTTCCGTATTCTATTTAATTCTGAATCCTTGGTCCAACGCCAAGCGATTGCACTTGCACACTTGCACTTTATTTTTCAGTTATCGTTTCGTTTAGGATCCACCTTACCTTGCGAGCCGAGCGCATTGTGCCTCGCTAACAAACCACAAAAACAAACCTCCATTTGCATTTACCCTCTAACCTCAAAAAACCAAAATGTTCCGATTGGATCCAAACCCTTGATCCAACGTCAAGCGGCTTTAGGAAATAAAAACACTTTAATAAATACGAGTAGATTTGTACGCCACGAGCCTTAAGCGGTAGAAAGGAGGATAGCGAGCTCTCGTTACTCGCTCCGATTATTTTCGACGCAGGACGCTCGTCCTGTTGGGCGAGATAAACTATCTATAGTCTTTAGTACATTCGACTCCTAAACCCTTTCGTCGAAGAAAGGTAATAAAATTAACAACCATTACCCTTAGTAGGCCGAACTACGAGGCTCTGACTTTCCCATTGCAGACGGGAGTACGTAGGCACGAGGATCTCCATCCTTGCCGAGCACCTAGGATCAATCTAACTTATAATTCAAACTCATTTCCCTCTAGCAAACAATTCGTTTAAGCATAGACATCCTTTCGCGCGTGATAACTTAGATGGTTCCCATCGAGTACGATGGATGTAGGGGGTGCTAATACCTTCCCTCTGCATAACCGACTCCCGAACCCACGCAATGGTTCCCAAAGAGGAAGGTCAGAAGCTAAACCCTAAAGAGGACTTATGATTTTCCTAAGTTTGCTAGGGTTTAGAGATACCTCACAATGAAAAATGCAAAACAAATTGAAAATGAAAGATAAATTCAAACCAATTTTATTCTAGAAACTACATGACATGAGGAATACAATGCAAAAAGAAACATCATCAAACTCTTCATGGTTAGGCAGAAAAAAATTTCTAAGGTAGGGTAAAAATATTGATTTTTAAGAACCCTAAATCCAAAGAAAAATGTCAAAATAGGTCAAGAACCAAAAAGAAATTTGTGTGAAGGGTTTGATAATGTTTCTAAATGTATCAAGATGCAATGTGATTTTTTTGGTGATTTTTAGAAACTTAAATGGTATTTTAATTAATTAATTCTCATTAATTAATTAAAATAAACATTTAAATATTTTAAAAATACGAATTCTATGCAAAAAATAAAATAAAAATTATTTTCAGAATGAGAAAAATATTTGAAAGGGAAATGCAAAAGATAAAAAATTTTGAAAGTGTTTTGCTATTTTTAATAAAATGATGAAGAAATGTAATTAAAATGGAAATTAAAATGAGAATTAATGGAAGTATGTTGATCCAGTGGTCCAGGTTCAAATGAAAAAGGGAGGGAATTGACTTCGCGCGCAATCCAAGGGCCAGAATTCAAACTACGCTAATTATGATTAAAACCCTAATTTGAGCACTAATTACTTTCAGGTGACCGGAACAGTGTTTCGGTCATCTTCTCCGGCCAGCCTCTCATTCAATCTCTCTCAATACGCAACCCCCAAGCCCTCAAACTCTCCAGAAATGATCTTCACATCAACCCCAACAAGAATCACACAACAAAAATCATTTATTTATCATCAAGAACATGAATCGAAGCAAAACGAAAACATATCAAAACTTTCAGAAGCTTGTGAAATGCTTAAAACTCAACCATTTTCAAAACAAAACATATCATGGTAATCAGGGGAACACAAAGAATCATTCTATAACATAAAATGAAGGTTCTGTAAAAATAAATTCCATGGCTACCTGAAGTGAAGCTTTCAACCCAGGAGCTTTCTGACCAGTTCTTTGCCTCAAATCAACTCCAATGACTCCCCTCAATAGTTTGCAATGTTTGTTTGGAGTTTAAATGGTCTCTAAATGAAGTTGGCAGAAGTTCAGTTCAAGAAATGTCAAAATCGTGTTTTTGATGTGGGAGGTTTCAGGGCAAAGTGACGGTTGGAAGATGATCAGAGAGTCATGGTGAGTTTTTCTATGGAATTTGTGTTGAGGTTTGAAGCTTGGGTGCTGAGTTTCGAAGAGTTTTGCAGGTTTGAGAGTTTTTGGCAATGTTGAGGATTCTCTAGTGTTAGGATGCAATGTTGTGTGCTTTTGCTTGGTTTTGATCCACATGATAAGCTGTGATAGGTCAGAGGGTGGGTGGTGGCCTATGTTGATTGGTATGGGGCAAAATGCATAAAGTCAAGAGTTGGTGTACTTGAGGTATGGGCACATGGCAGGCCAAGGACAATGGGGTGTCCTGCGCAGCTGGCTTTAGGGAGGTCCATGGGATCAGTTTTGAGGCAAGGCAGCAAGTTGAATGAAGTTTGTGGGTGATTTTGCAAATTATGAATGTTTTGGCCCCTTTGAGAAATCTTAATGATCAAGGCATGAAACTTATGAAATCTTTGGGCAATTCTGAATTTTATGTCATGTATGATGTTTGTGCAATGCTTAGAAATCAATTAGAGGTCACAAATTGCCTTGGTATGAGTTTTTGCAAGTTTCCCTCTTTGGTGTTCAAGTGAAATTTTGTGATTTTTCCCAACTTTGCAAAGCCATAACTTGAGTTCTATGATGAATAAGGTCAAGTTCTTGTACTTTTTGAAAAGGGAATGATCCAATATACAACTTTCATGACCAAGAATTTTTCATTTGAAGCATTTTTGAATCAAAAAGAGGAGGTTGAAAAACTTTCCCAAAATGGCAAGTTTGCATTACAAGTCACTTTCCCAAAATGGCAACTTTGCAAATGGCTTGAAATTCCTCAATTTTGTGAACTTCTAAACTATTATAAGATCAAATAAAGATCAAACACCTCCAAAATGATGGAGAAGACCCATTGGTTGTGTCATTGGGGGCCTTAGATGCCCTGATTTTGCACTGACTTGCTCAAGAAGTCATCTATTGATCAGATGCCTTCCCCATTGAATTTCTTCATGAAAATTGGTATGCATGATCCTTATAACATATAGAGACCAATAGAAACAAGAATGACCAAAAATTTTGGAGTTATGGCCTCTGAAACCAAAACCCTAATTTTAGGTCATCTGTGTAGTTAAGCTTGGCTCTGCTTCCATGCCTTTCTCAGTTCTTGTGATTTTTGACTTTCTCTGATCTTGGGAGGGTATAAAATGATGCTTGAACATACATGGACCCTCTTGAGATGATTGAAGACCCTTGGAATTGCTCAGATAGCTCAGGGATTGCTCAGATCAAAAACCCTAGATGCAGATGACTTAGAACCAATGCAGTGAAGCAAAAATGCAACATGATATGATATGACTGAACTAATGCAAATGAAAATATCACAAGCCATGGTGAAATGAGTGAGGGAAAATTTGGGGAGTTTACACTTACCATAGCCTCGATATTTGCGGAAGGGACTGTCACCTAAGAGCAAGAGATCCAGCAGTTAAAGGATAAATTGTCTGCCTCCGGGGATGTGGCTAAGACTTCCGCGAAATCCTTGAAGGAGGCCTCTAAGAGGATTAAAACGTTGGAAGTTTCCAAGGTAGCCGACAAGAAGTCTGCTGCAGAGGAGATTGTCCGTCTAAAGTCCGATTGGGCTCTTGCCGCGGATGAACCCGAGGAGTTAAAACCTCTGAAATCTCGGGTTGAGTTCGTCTAGGAAAGGGAGGCGGATCTCAAGGAGATGGATAATGTGGCGTTCAAAAACACGGTGGACCAACTGAAAATAGTTAACCCCGGGCCAACGTTCAACGAGGAGGGTACCAACTTTTTGTACAAGGCCGAGGATGGTGTGATCCCCATTCCTGACTAGCTCAAGAAGTCTGAGCTAGACAATGTCGATATGGAAGAGGATCATGGGACCCCCGTTGATGCCTAGCCATAACTCAATGACCATCCATGATGTATTAAATTACTTTGTATTTTGTTAGCCGGCCTGCGCGCCATGGCTTTTGGTGGGGGGTTTGTTCCCCCCTTTATGTAAAATGAGGTCAAGTCGGCCCTTGTGGTCGCACCATTTTAATGTTGAAATTTTTGCGACCTCGACGGCCGTTTATTCACTTGATTTATGTGTGTCTTCATGTGTTCATCGGAGGACATACTTTGTTTAATGTTTTCATTGAGTGTTTTTGAGGTGTTTGGATGCAATGATGTTCGCTTGGCATGCGCGTGCGATGTTCTTTTTATGTGCCCGCGTGGGAGTTGAGTTATGTTTATAAGTTTGGGAAATGATGCTCGATTTATTTGTATGTCGGTTTAGGGAACCGGGCAAAAATTAATCTTATGCTTGGATGGGGAACGACGCTCGGAGCATGTTAATGATTCGTGCTTCATGTCGTAAACATCCCATCGCGAGCTGGGTGTTCTTCCTGGTTATGGTACAAAGATGACGATGGACTCGTTCGAGGATCCAATCATGTGATGATGATCTTCCTCATTCTTGAAGAGGATCCCACTTAAATGTAAGTTTGGTATGCGATACTTGTACCTGGGCATGCGTGTTAGGTCGGTACTAATGTCGGCCGATGCCTCAATTGTAGTATTGTTTGAGTTTCTCGGTGTTCCAAGGATGAGCAAGTTCTTCCGCTTTCAAATTTTCTAAGTAATAGGCCCCGTAGTCTGTTTTTGCTCGGACCCGGTATGGACCCTCCCAGTTTGCGGCTAGTTTTCCTTCTTTGGATTCCTTGTGGTTCCTCCTGAGAACGAGGTTGCCGACTATGAACGCTCATTTTATGACTTTGGAATCGTGTCTTATGGCGATATTTTGTTTAAGAGATGCCTTGTGTAGGGCTTCCCTAGATTTGACTTCTTCGATCAGGTCGAGTTCTTTGCATAATATCTCTGAATTGGTTTCCTCTTCCATTGGGGCTTCTGTTCTCCTGGACGGGATATGCATATTTATAGGGATAACGGCCTCAGTCTTATATGTAAGTCGAAAAGGGGTTTCCCTAGTGGTCGAATGGGGGGTAGTCCGGTATGCCCACAGGATGTTGTGCGGTTCCTCAACCCATCATCTCTTGATCTCGTCCAACCTTCACTTGAGTCCTCGGAGAATGACCTTGTTTCCCACTTTAGCTTTCCCGTTGGTTTGTGGGTGTTCGACAAACGCGAAATGTTGTTTGGTTCCAATGTTAGCGAGAAATTATTGGAAGTTCTTATCCGTGAATTGGGTGTCGTTGTCGGTAACGATAGCCTGTGGTATTCCAAAGCAAGCGATAATGTTACATTTGAAGAAATGTAGTATGTTGAGGGTTGTGATTTTGTCTAGAGGTTCAATTTAATCCATTTCATGAAGTAGTCGACTCCGACAATTAAGTATATGTTTTGGTTTGAACCGACGATGAAAGGCCCGAGGATATCCAGGCCCCACCATGCGAATGGCCACGGGGATGACATTGTTTTGAGCTCGTTGGGTGGTGCGAGGTGCATGTCCTTGTGCCTTCGGCATTTATCGCATTTTTCACGTGCTCTTTGGTGTCGTTCTGCATAGTGGGCCAGTAATATCATACCTGAAGGGCTTTCCTTGCGAGGGATCTTCCGCCCAAATGTTGGACGTTGATTCCCTCGTGGATATCGCGCAAGATATGGGTTATCAGTTCCTCCTCGACGCACTTGAGGAGGGGAATGGAGAATCCTCACCAATATAGTTTTCCTTCGACCAAGACGTACGAATAGGTCCTTCGCTTGACGATGCTAGCTTCTTTTGGATCTTCGGGCAGTTCATCATTGGTTAGGTATTGTAGCGGTAAAATCATGAGTGCAAGCTATTTATTAACTTAACTCAAAGTAAACAGAGTCGCCACCGAGCTTTTATTTTATTCCAAATGGAAAAGGGAAAAAGAGCGAATAAAACCTAATGAATCTAAAAGCAATAAGCTAAAGAAACACAACAGAGAAACAGGTAAGGGGATAGGTTACACAATGGGAAGGTTTTACGCACCCAAAATGTCTGTGGTACTCCACGGGAGCCCTTTGAAAAATTTAATGCTTTTGGTTTGAAAATGGTTTGTAACAATGAGAGTGGAGAGGTTAAAGAAAGAATTATTTTTTAATATTTGTGTTTGAAGAGACGATCGTCTCATGCCTACGTACCCACAAAGTGCAATGTGAGATTAAAACCTCGTAGTTCGTGGTACAAAATGTGAAAAGAAACAATGTGTTGAATTGATTTTAAAATGTAAAGATAAGTCGTCATTCTTTAGCGAATGATTCCGCTAAAAAGAATGAATCATATCTAAACAAAAAGAGGGAAAGTGCACGAGGGCACAAAAACAATTGAATGAGTTTTGCATTTTTTTAAGTGTTTTGGAAAAACGTTTCGATATGCTTATGTGGTTTAGCATTTATTAAGAAATGAAATTGAAAAGGTAAAATCGCTTGACCTAAGTCAAGGTTTGATTGTGAAAACGCTTGAAGTTTGAAAACAAAGAAGGTTTTTGAAAAAGGAAGAAGATTTGAAAATTTAAGAAGGGGAGGAGATGAAGTGACTATCCTAAGAATTTAAAGTAAAAGTTAAGGGAAGAAAAATCAAACCGTATGGTGAACATTCTTTGAAACAATAGGACTTCCATCTTCAAAAACAAGTGAACCAAATCTGCTAAGGTCTTCAATCCATAATAACTCAAGCAAAGGGTAAGATCCTAACATCTAAGTCCAAAACTCCAAGTCCAATGCTAAGGATGATGGCCATAGTCCAAAATTAAAGTCACAAGTCTTTTAGAGGTTTAATCCTTTATTAATATTTTTTGTGTCCAAATGGACAAAAGGAAAATCAACATAACAAAACAAAAAAAGAGCAAATAATAAACATGATAATGGATGAATAAAGCATAGTAAAGCAAAATAAAATAAAAGCAAATAAAAGTGCAAGAATTTAAATGTTAGTAGCAAAAGAAATTAAAGTGCAAGAATCTAAAATATTAATAGTAGTAATAGTATAATAATATTTACATAATAATGGTATGGTGAACTTAATCCACCACAACCAAAAGAGTAACCAAAATCGAAAGGCAACCGGATCCACTTAGCATCTTACACTATAGCGATTAATCAAGGCAAATCAAACTGAATTCAATGAAATTTGAAAGGCGATTGGGAGGCCCAAAGCTCCTACGCATCAAACATTCATAAGTCTCGATTCTAAATGCAATATGATTAACCACATTGGGATTACGCGATCAACAAGAGATCCGGTCCATGAAAGTGCAAGTACCCAATTAGATTTTTATTTTGAAGTCGGGACACATTTAGGTGTATGTTAAGCAATCACCGAGTAATTTACGAAGTAATTACCCTACAAATGAGGCCGGCCACCACCAATTAAGGTGCATAATGTTAGTGCTAATGCATGCGAGATAAACGATATGTAAAACATTATCCGGACACAATACCGCACAAAAATAAAGGTGAATACCAAATTGAGCCGCACTTATGGTATTCTTCCATCCTTAAGTTCAATCACTCTTCTTGGTGGATTCAAGCATGAAAATGTATCACTAATGCAAAGTACCTTAAATGAATTGAATAATCCACTTAAAGGTAGTTTTGAATTAATGAACATTAACTACTCTAATCTACACCCAAAGTTCATTGAAATTAAGGAGAAATCACTCCCAAAAGTGCTTCCCAAGGTAAAAATAAAAAGGAGGAAGAAGAAGAATAAAGAGGAACCAAAAAGGGGCTTGAAACAAGCCAAATACACCATTCTGACTTATGTTAACTGGTTAACCAATTGGTTAACCAGTTAACGCAAGCAGATTTTGAATAATTTGTGTTGTTTTGAAGATGGTTAACCAATTTTGAATAACGCAAGCAGATTTTGAAAAATGCAGAAAATTCGGTATGATCCATTTTGAAACCTTTTCTCAAACATTGGATGATCATGATCTGAATTTGCATGAATTTTAAAACCAAAATACAGTGGAATCCCTGCAATCAAACAACAAATAAAGATCCAAAGGATCTAGAAACAAAAGCACCAAAGATCTACATCTTGAATGTTGATGGTGAATATGGGTTTATGGAGGAAAATGAATTACCAAAAACTCTTCTTCAAATTGGACCAACACAAGCTTAGATCTACTGAAATTGATGAACAAAAGAATGAAAGGATGAAGGTTTAGCTCAAGTTAGTCAAGAATTCAATGTGAATTCTTGATAACTTCAAAAGAAAGAAAGTGAGCTTTTAAGAATTTTGGTGTTGGGGGAGTATTTTGCAAGAGGTTTTGTGGCTATCAAAAGCATGGTGAATGAATGAAATTATGGTTCTATTTAAAGACTAGGTATGGGAATTTGGTGGAATGGAACTTGCTTTGGTAATTAAAATTAGGCTTTGTAATTGCAATTTTGGTGGGAAATGGAAAAGAGTGGTGATTAGTGAGGGTTTATGGTAGGAAATGATCAAAGTGATGAAGAGAAATCAGAAACCTATGGATCTAGAATATTCCAATTAAATCAATGATCTAAGGGTGCTGAATTTGAATAAAATATTCAAATTTCGCACTGGTTAACTGATTAGCCAAGCTGAAATTTGAATATTTTGTTCAAATGTGACTGCTTGGTTGTTGTGGCCCGATTCATTTTTGTACGTCGAAGAAATAAACACATAAACCTTGGAAATCCTTTGAATGAATCAATTAACTTGGGAAATCCTTGATCAAATAAACTTGAATTGTTTGCGGATCAACTTCGACTTCTGTCTGTGAAATTCACTCGAGCTGCAGGACTGTTATTTTTGGCATTTTCAATGGTTCCTCTTCTTGGAAAAAAAAATTTAGTAAAAGGAAACAAAAATATTTTTGGATTTTGATTAATGGTTAGTGAACATAAATAAAATAAAATAAAATAATAATTAAAAAAAACGGTGATCACCTGTGAGGCATAAACCGGCACCCGAGAAGGATAAATGAACTAGTGCGCGATCTTGTTTGTATGCAAGATGTAGATGAGATGCGAAAAATCTTAAGGTCAAAAATTAGGGTATGACAGATTCCCCTATTTAAGTTTCTTCAATCGAGAGATAATGAAGATTGAAATCTTCGTTTCGACAAGATGAAACCTACTTAAATATCAAAAACCCAAATTTTTGGATCCTAAGATGCCAAAAAATGGAATGAAATGAAATGAAACGAACGATATGAAATGATATGGAAATGATATGAGAAAGATATGAAAAGGATATGAAACACTATGAAAATGTTATGAAAATGTTATGAAAGCATATGAGATGTATATGAAATGCAGAGAAATCTGTGAGGAACAAAATGACACATGAAAAGGGAATAAACGTTGGGATAAGGAGCATAAGACTCCGACGGGGAAAAGCAGCATGCTAGAGACCACCACATGGCTCAGGTGAGGTGAAAATGTCCAAGAATGGAAATTGGACAAAAAGGATCACAACATCCAAGAATGGCACTGAATGAAGTGAGAAAAGTCCTGAAAAAGTACACCAGAAGAATCCAAGGATGACATTACTGACTTTACTAGGGCTATCCGAGAATGGCAATCGGAAAAAGGTAATCACAACATCTGAGAATAGCAATCAGATAAAAAATGTGAATCACAACATTTAGGAACAGAACTGAATGAAATGGGAAAAGCTCGGGAAAGTAAATCAAATCAATGATGACTTTACTATGGACATCCAAGAATGGCAATCGGAAGGAAAGTGATCACAACATCCGAGAATAGAAATCAGATAAAATGTGAATCACAAAATTCAGGAACAGAACTGAATGAGATAGGAAAAGGTCCAAGACAGTAAATAAAATCAATGATGACTTCACTATGGACATTCGAGAATGGCAATCGGAAGGAAAGTGATCACAACAACTGAGAATAGCAATTAGATAAAATGTGAATCACAACATTCAGGAACAGAACTGAATGAGATGGGAAAAGGTACAGGACAATAAATCAAATCAATGATGACTTCACTATGGACATCCGAGAATGGCATCAGATAAAAGGTGCAATATATGAGAGAAACAACAGGTATATGAAGAAAAAGTTATGGAGAGACAAAGATAAATGTCAAGTAAGTTGGACTTTGATCACAAGGTAAGATGTTGAAAACAACAAGACCTCGAGAAACGCATAATGAGGACTAACACACTCGTATACGCCAACGAAAGTGGGTAATAACACACCCAGGAAAATGCATAGTGAGGAATAACACACTCAAATATGTGAAGGTATACGAAAATGGGGAATAACACACCCAAGAAGATAATATGAGAGAAAATGCTGACAACCAGTTTAGACTCTTAGAGAAGTGGAAAATATGGAAGACTGGTTCCTCAACACAGAGATTATTGTCATTCTGCTCGGAGATTAGAGATGCTACTATTCTTGAACAATCTCGGTCACACCAGTAAACTGTATCAACTTGAAAATCTTTTGCGAAAAGTCATGAAATGCCGCTTGGAGATTCTTGAAGAAGATTGCCCCAAGTTCAATGACTGATGAAGGTAAACTGATAATGGATTCAGTTCTTGACTACTGTCGGAGAAAATATGATCAAATCTTTGAGGTAACTGTTGAGAAGAATAAACTGATTATGGCTTCAGTTCTTGAAATGAATGTTGAGAAGATAAATCCAGTATGAATCTTGAAAAGATCGTCTGATAACCAAATCTTAGAACAACTTGCACTAAGCAACAACTCTTTTGAACCACGACCCGGGAAGAATTTGCCCCTTGGTAGGATTACTGACTAGGTTTCTCAACTGCTTGAAAATTCCTTGATGAGGAAACTTTATTTGCAAATTAAAAGTGTTTGTACAAACCTGGTAATTTTAATGCAAAGTTTTGAAATCAAAAATAATTTTTTGATGTAAAGTAAATGAAAACATTGTCAAAACACGGCGGTTAAGACGAAAATGAAAGATAAAGCAAAGTTAAGAAAACAAATTATTGGTAACGAACTTGGGAGTCAGTTTATGCAACCTTGTTGTAGTATGCTTTTCAAAAGAAACCTGGATTCAATTAGGACTTTTGAAGGTTGTAACGTGCTCTGGTTCAGGGTTTATGAAACAAAGGATATAGGCTCAAATTTTATTTTGTACCCAACCCAACTTCGTGATGAACTCCAGTCCTACATTCAATTAATTCAGCATATGCATTCAAGTTCCAAGAAATTTGGGATTGCACAGATGAAGATGGTTCATAAGCCAAGGGTTTTGAGATAGCAGTCGCATCTCCCCTTTTGTTTTTTTTATTTATGGTGAGGACTTTGGTCCACTCATCTTATTTTTGTTGAGGATTTTGATGGCCTCTTGACAAATCTTTCTTTTTATTATCCCTAACTTTTTCCTGAACTGTGTCATTTCAACTTACAGCGGGCGGGATGCCCCAGTTTTGTTTTGCCTAAGTCTCCTTCATAGGTTTTGACTTAGCGGGCTTTGATTTTTTTATCATCATTTTTCAATATCACAATTTTTTTTTGAGATATTGACTGTCTGGCTTAATGATTACAATGAACCATCATTGGCTTTTGAATTGAGAGACATCTTCAGCACTTCTTAATGTGTGTGAAGGAAGAGATTGAAACCTTTATTGAAGTGTGTCTTGAATGATTCTCTTGTACTTTGAAAGCACATTTGAATTAATTGAGAACTACCCATCCCCGGGTTAAAATTGCGGGTTTTTTCTAATAGAAAGAAACTCCAACTTCCAGGCTCAAAGGAGTTGACAAGGGATTAACTTCCTTATTTCTCCAATGTTTGGGATTTTAAACAATGCCTGTATATCATCAACCAAGTCTCAATCGAAAGCATACCAACATCAATTATGGGTATCTCGTTTTCATCATTCTCCCTCCAATCATTGCAAAAGCTTGATAAAAGAAAATTAACTTGAAATATAAAGCATAAAGATGAAAATAACAAATGAAATTGAATCAAAACAAAGTAATGCTCATTTCATTAAAATCAACATGAAAGTACAAACAAGTTTAAAAGCAAACAAGTCAATACAATTGAATAAAATTTCAAACATAAAGAAACAATGGCCTAGTGATCCATCAGCAACAAGGATGAGTTGTCCCGTCAGAGATTCTGGCCTTGAAGATAATCTGACAGTTGAAGTCGTCTGAATATTCACTTATCATGCTTCGGCAAAGGATTGTTGACAACATTAGGATTAGTGTCATGAAAGGAAAGGATGTTGTTCCTGATAAGCTCTTGCACTTTAGCCTTCAGTGCAAAGCAGTGTTCCAAGTCGTGACCAGTTCCACCTTGATGAAACTCACTGCGAAGATCCGATCTATAGTTAGCTGGAAGAGGATTTGGAATAGCAGTCGGAGGCCTAGTAGTAATCATACCACTCTTAATCAAGGAAGGATACAAATCAGTGTAAGTCATCGGGATAGGATCAAAGTTTGGCCTATTATGATACTTGTCCCACAACAGGATGAGGATCCTGAGCTTGAGCTCGAACTTGAACTTAAGCTTGAGCTGGTTGAGCTTTGACAACAAGAGCAACTGCAGCTATATATGGTTGAATATATGGTTGTTGCGGGCGATAAGGCTTCCTCTCAGTTGAAACAGCATAAGCATCACCATCTCTTCTCTTTTGAAAGTTCCCATGAGACTTTCTTACAGCATTAGAAGATTCAGCATTGGTAATCTTACCCTTCTTGATACCTTCCTCTAGTTTTTCTCCAATAGTGACTAGGTCAGAAAAACCAGATGAAACACTTCCTACCATCTTCTCCCAAAAGAACGGTTGAAGAGTGTCCATGAACAAACCAGTTAATTCTTTTTCGACCAAAGGTGGCTCCACTTGAGCAGGTAACTCTCTCCAACGCTGAGCGTACTCTTTGAATGATTCTTTCTCTTTCTGTGACATGTTTTGAAGTTGACGACGGTCAGGCGCCGTGTCTAGATTTTACTTATATTATCTTACGAAAGCATCAGATAAATCCTTCCAGCTTCGGATGTGACTCTTCTCAAGTCCTACATACCACTTCATAGAAGCACCACTCATACTATCTTGAAAACAATGAATAAGTAGCTTGTCATCCTTGGCATGTGCAGCCATTTTGCAACAATACATCAGCAGATGAATCTTTGGACAAGTATGCCCATTGTATTTCTCGAATACAGGAACTTTGAACTTATCAGGAAGAACCAAGTCGGAAACCAAACACATGTCTATCGCAGCAGCATCGAAGACATCTTTTCCTTCTAAACCTCTTACCCTCTTCTCAAGAGTCAAACATTTATCTCTAAATTCATCCATGTATCCAGGTTCACCCTGACTTTCAGCTTGTGGACCAGCAGCATGGTACAAAAAAGGAGAATTCTGATAAGTAGTTTGAGCGGTAGTGTGCATAACAGGTTGAGGTTCGACAAATGTTGGAGCTGAATAGACTGGCACAACAGATGGTCCAACCATTTGAGAAGTAGTAGCAACTGGCACGTAATCCAGAGGTAACCAAAATTTTGGCCAAGTAGAAGCCGGTTGCTGAACCATATGAGGGTCAACAACAACAATAGAAACTTCAAAAATCACAGTCCTCTAAGGTGGTTCACCTCGAGCAATCAGAACTTGCATCATTTCAGTGAGCCTAGTCATACTGACCTTCAATTCATCAATCTCCATCTGGACTTCCAAGTTATGTTGTTCTTTGTTTTTCATTCTCAATCTGATAGCTCTCAATCTGTTAGCAGCTCTAGTTCCGTATATGTGGTGAGGAGATAGCTTGACGGATCAACAAACAACTGAAGAAAGAAACAACCGGGATGACTTCCCACACAACTAGGATGAACGCAAGAATATGCGAGGATGCAATGATATGCAATGTTCACTTCCATTTTCAGAAAAACAACTCGATTATTATAAACATGGTCAACATCGAGAATACGGTCATGAAAAATCTTGACAAAAGGAATATTTACTTTTTCCAATATTTGCAATAATCGGAATTATTTTCCCTGAAAAATGGTTGTGATGATGATAATGATGACTATGTAGATGCAACAACCGCAAACAAGATCACATAAAGCACACAGGTTCAAAGGTTCGGATCACGAGCATGGAGTCAAGGGATAAGAACCAACAACCCACAAAGGCATGTACTAAGGTTTGTCTTCATTGTACCTGCAAAAAACCAAAAGGGTTCTAATAGAGGTTCCCGGAGTTAACATCCATCTTTAGAATATTATCGGTACGGTGGATTACTCCTCAATCGATAACATTCTTAAAATAGACCTCGTCCGAGTGTAGTATCGTGTGACAACCACCTTAGGTTTACACCCGGATAGTTTCCACACTACGTTCCTAAATTGCCTTGGATGGGTTAAGGGTTCTACGGTCCTTAGTATGATCAGCTCAAGGTCGGAAAATAATGCCACATAAGATTACTCGTCATGACATTGATAATCCAATAGAGCCTAACCGAGTGGAGATTATCAAATTGATATTGCTTTGGACTACTCGATCGCGTATCGCTTCGAATATCGTCGTCCTATCATAAGTTCAACTCAGATCCGAGTTAGAATCTATCTCACTCACAGAGGATCACCAAAACCGAAATAGGACAAACAAATAACAAACAAATCAAACCAAAGCAGTAAGTAAATCAAAGTAGGCCGAATCCACTAAGAGATTACTCCCCAGTAGAGTCGCCACTTTTCTGTAGTGGTAAAATCATGAGTGCAAGTTATTGATTAACTTAACTCAAAGTAAACAGAGTTGCCACCGCACTTTTATTTTATTCCAAATGGAAAAGGGAAAAAGAGTGAATAAAACCTAATGAATCTAAAAGCAAAAAGCTAAAGAAACACAACAGAGAAACAAGTAAGGGGATAGGTTACACAATGGGAAGGTTTACGCACCCAAAATGTCTGTGGTACTCCACGGGAGCCCTTTGAAAAATTTAATGCTTTTGGTTTGAAAATGGTTTGTAAAAATGAGAGTGGTGATTTGAGAGAAAGAATTATTTTTTAATATTTGTGTTTGAAGAGATGATCGTCTCATGCCTACGTACCCACAAAGTGCAATGTGAGATCAAAACCTCGTAGTTCGTGGTACAAAATGTGAAAAGAAACAATGTGTTGAATTGATTTTAAAATGTAAAGATAAGTCGTCATTATTTAGTGAATGGTTCCGCTAAAAAGAATGAATCATATCTAAACAAAAAGAGGGAAAGTGCACGAGGGCACAAAAACAATTGAATGAGTTTTGCATTTTTTTAAAGTGTTTTGGAAAAACGTTTCGATATGCTTATGTGGTTTAGCATTTATTAAGAAATGAAATTGAAAAGGTAAAACCGCTTGACCTAAGTCAAGGCTTGATTGTGAAAACGCTTGAAGTTTGAAAACAAAGAAGGATTTTGAAATAGGAAGAAGATTTGAAAATTCAAGAAGGGGAGGAGATGAAGTGACTATCCTAAGACTTTAAAGTAAAAGTTAAGGGAAGAACAATCAAACTGTATGGTGAACATTCTTTGAAACAATAGGACTCCCATCTTCAAAAACAAGTGAACCAAATTCGCTAAGGTCTTCAATCCATAATAACTCAAGCAAAGGGTAAGATCCTAACATCTAAGTCCAAAACTCCAAGTCCAATGCCAAGGATGATGGCCATAGTCCAAAATTAAAGTCACAAGTCTTTTAGAGGTTTAATCCTTTATTAATATTTTTTGTGTCCAAATGGACAAAAGGAAAATCAACATAACAAAACAAAAAAAAAGAGCAAATAATAAACATGATAATGGATGAATAAAGCATAGTAAAGCAAATAAAATAAAAGCAAAATAAAAGTGCAAGATTTTAAATGTTAGTAGCAAAAGAAATTAAAGTGCAAGAATCTAAAATATTAATAGTAGTAATAGTATAATACTATTTACATAATAATGGTATGGTGAACTTAATCAACCACAACCAAAAGAGTAACCAAAATCGAAAGGACACCGGATCCGCTTAGCATCTTACACTATAGCGATTAATCAAGGCAAATCAAACCGAATTCAATGAAATTTGAAAGGCGATTGGGAGGCCCAAAGCACCTACGCATCAAACATTCATAAGTCTCGATTCTTAATGCAATATGATTAACCACATTGGGATTACGCGATCAACAAGAGATCCGGTCCACGAAAGTGCATGTACCCAATTAGATTTTTATTCCGAAGTCGGGACACATTTAGGTCTATGTTAAGCTATCTCCGAGTAATTTACGAAGTAATTACCCTACAAATGAGGCCAGCCACCACCAATTAAGGTGCATAATGTTAGTGCTAATGCATGCGAGATAAACGATATGTAAATCGCTATCCGAACGCAATACCGCACGAAAATAAAGGTGAATACCAAATTGAGCCGCACTTATGGTATTCTTCCATCCTTGAGTTCAATCACTCTTCTTGGTGGATTCAAGCATGAAAATGCATCACTAATGCAAAGTACCTTAAATGAATTGAATAATCCACTTAAAGGTAGTTTTGAATTAATGAACATTAACTACTCTAATCTACACCCAAAGTTCATTGAAATTAAGGAGAAATCACTCCCAAAAGTGCTTCCCAAGGTAAAAATAAAAAGGAGAAAGAAGAAGAAGAAAGAGGAACCAAAAAGGGGCTTAAAACAAGCCACAAACAACATTCTGACTTGTGTTAACCGGTTAACCAATTGGTTAACCGGTTAACGCAAGCAGATTTTGAATAATTTGCGATGTTTTGGAAGATGGTTAACCGGTTAACGCTGTACCAGAAGCTGAAAAATGCAGAAAATTCAGCATGATCCATTTTGAAACCTTTTCTCAAACATTGGATGATCATGATCTGAATTTGCACGAATTTTAAAACCAAAATACAGTGGAATACCTGCAATCAAAAAACAAATAAAGATCCAAAGGATCTAGAAACAAAAGCACAAAAGATCTACATCTTGAATGTTGATGGTGAATATGGGCTTATGGAGGAAGATGAATTACCAAAAGCTCTTCTTCAAATTGGACCAACACAAGCTTAGATCTACTGAAATTGATGAACAAAAGAATGAAAGGATGAAGGTTTAGCTCAAGTTAGTCAAGAATTCAATGTGAATTCTTGATAATTTCAAAAGAAAGAAAGTGAGCTTTTGACAATTTTGGTGTTGAGGGAGTATTTTGCAAGAGGTTTTGTGGCTATCAAAAGCTTGGTGAATGAATGAAATTATGTTTCTATTTAAATACTTTAGGTATGGGAATTTGGTGGAATGTAACTTGCTTTGGTAATTAAAATTAGGCTTGGTAATTGCTATTTTGGTGGGAAATGGAAAAGAGTGGTGATTAGTGAGGGTTTATGGTAGGAAATGATCAAAGTGATGTAGAGAAATCAGAAACCAATGGATCTAGAATATTCCAATTAAATAAATGATCTAAGGGTGCTGAATTTGAATAAAATATTCAAATTTCACACTGGTTAACCGGTTAACCAAGCTAAAATTTGAATATTTTGTTCAAATGTGACTGCTTGGTTGTTGTGGCCCGATTTCTTTTGTACGTCGAAGAAATAAACACATGAACCTTGGAAATCCTTTGAATGAATCAATTAACTTGGGAAATACTTGATTAGATAAACTTGAATTATTTGCAGATCAACTTCGACTTTTGTCTGTGAAATTCACTCGAGCTGCAGGACTGGTTTTTTTTTGCATTTTCAATGGTTCCTCTTCCTGGAAAAAAAATTAGTAAAAGGAAACAAAAATATTTTTGGATTTTGATTAATGGTTAGTGAACATAAATAAAATAAAAGCAAATAATAATTAAAAAAACGGTGATCCCCTGTGAGGCATAAACCTGCACCCGAGAAGGATAAATGAACCAGTGCGCGATCTTGTTTGTATGCAAGATGTAGATGAGATGCGAAAAATCTTAGGGTCAAAAATTAGGGTATGACAGGTATTTGTATACCGGGGTCATCCAGCAGTTGGCGTCGCCAATGATGTTTACCTCTTTTCTTCTGTTGGGGTTGACTTTTCGATACTGGGACGAGGAAGTACTTCTCGAATGACGAATTTATTACCTCCTTTCTTCTTTGTGCTCGCGAGTTTTGAGAGCACATCTGCTCATATATTATTCTCGTGGGGTACATGTTTAACTTCCATGGACATGAATTTTGCAATCATTTCCTTGACTTGGGCTATGTATTCTGAAAATTTGTCATTTTTGACCTGGTATTCGCCTTTTCCCTGCATAGATACGAATTGGGAGTTTGCAAAGATAATTATCTCTTCCGATCCAAGGTCGTCAGCGAGCCTCGGGCCTGCGAGGAATGTTTTGTATTCTGCCTGGTTGTTGGACGTGGGGAATGATAAGGTGAGGGATACTTCGATCAG
Source organism: Lathyrus aphaca (assembly GCA_963966055.1). NCBI lineage: Eukaryota > Viridiplantae > Streptophyta > Magnoliopsida > Fabales > Fabaceae > Lathyrus > Lathyrus aphaca. The sequence goes on from OZ014525.1 coordinate 238,804,516, forward strand.
GATTCCCTATTCATTTTCTAAGATGATTCCCGCGCCGATTCCCATTGAGCTCGAAGCGCCATCCAGAAAAATGGTCCCGAATTGCACTTTCTACGCGTCGGCACATGCCATCACTATAAAAATCGTCTCAATCGCCTTAAGCCACTTCTGTGCGCTCGCTGAGTCATGAGTTCCTTCAAACACAGGTGGATTATTCCTCTGAAATTTCTCCAAGGTACGAAACTCATCATGCGCATTGTTCTGAGCATTAGTTTGAGCAAGAGCTGCAATAGCGTCAGCAAGAGCACGAATTTTTTTTCCAACCATTCTGCGTAACACTCATCACATCAGAAAAAGAATAATCGTTAATAAATAACGACCTGACAACAGATCGACAACAACAAAACTTGGTCGGACAGACTGACCTGCTCTGATACCATTAATGTAACACCCTTCTACCTCAGCAATATATTTAGAATTATATCAGAGTAACCACAAGAAGGGTATCACACATCTATCAAAAACATCAAACATACAGTGTATTGTCCCGTAATACGGGTTAAACAACATCATAAAACCATATATATTCATTTTCGCAGTGGAATAAAACTTCATCGTTAAAGCTATCTTAGAAAAACCTTCAATGAACTTACGATAGTAACTAGCCAATCCAAGAAAACTACGAATTTCCGTAGCCGACTTCGGAGTCTCCCACTGCAATACCGTATCAATATTTGATTGATCTACATAAATTCCACCACTTGAAATTACATGGCCGAAGAAACTCACTTCCTTTAACCAGAACTCACACTTGGATGATTTAGCATACAAATTATTTTCTCTCAATACCTGCAACACAACCTTCAAATGCTCAGCATGTTCCTCTTCTGATTTAGAATATACCAAGATATCATCTATGAAAACCACCCCAAAGAGCATCAGTGTATACTCGTAATGCCCATATCTCGTCCTGAAAGTTGTCTTCGAAATATCATCAGCTTTAACTCGAATCTGATGATAACCAGACCTCATATCAATTTTACTGAATACACAAGCACCTACTAGTTGATCCATCAAATCATCAATCCTCGGAAGTGGGTATTTATTCTTGATAGTTACTTTATTCAACTGTCGGTAATCGACACACAACCTCATGCTACCATCTTTCTTCTTAACAAGCAACACCGGAGCACCCTAAGGAGAAACATTGGGTCTAATGAACCTCTTCTCTAACAATTCTTCTATTTGTTTCTTTAACTCTTTCAACTCATAAGCAGACATTCTATAAGGAGCCATCGAGATAAGACTCGTACCCGGTACTAAGTCCACAGAAAAATCAATTTCACGTTTGGGAGGTAAGTCACTTATATCATCAGGAAACACATCTTGAAATTCATAAACCACAGGCAACTCGGTACTGACGGTCTTATCATCGACTTGCAATCATGAAAACACCGCAAACATCAAAGCTTCATCTAATAACAGTTCATCCACTTGCTTAGTAGATAAGAACATTAACTCGCCATTCTCGCTCAATTCCGGAAACCTCACAGTCTTACTATAACAGTTAATATGAACAAATTGAATTCCAACCAATTCGTACCAAGAATAACGTTGATTTGGTGCAAAGTTAGGCACACCAAACCCATCACAAAATTCTTCTCATAAATTGTCGGAGGACACTTCAAACAAATAAACATGGTAGTCACAGAACCATTAGCAGGAATCTCTATTATCATACTACCATTCATATTAGACAACTTTAAACCCAATTTATTAGAACACTCAAGAGAGATAAATGAATGTGTAGCTCTAGTGTCAATAATAACAATCAACTCAACATTATTAATAAAATAGGTACCTCTAATCAGGTTGTCCTTCTTTGGAGCTTCTGAACCAGTTAAAGAAAAAACTCTCCCAGCATTCTGAGTAGTAGCAGCAGTCTTCTTTGTTTTCTAGCGCTGAGCATTGATATGCCCCCATTCACCACAATTGTAACAGGTTGGACCCTCATTCGGACAATCAATCAGCTTATGCCCAAGCTTACCACAGTGATAACATTTCAGAACTCTAGCGGTACACACATCAGCCTTATGACCTTCCTCTCCACATTTGTAACAATTAAAAGGTACGTTAGCAGCTCCCATACTTTGTCTCTTCTCATCTGATGCCTTATGTTTCGCTTTATCACCGGTAGTCGCATAAGGTTTCCCTCTAAACTGACCTTTGTCTTTCTTCTCGCTCAACTACTTATACTGAGCAGAGCGAGCTCGACTATCCTCGTCATAAATACGGCTCTTATCTACCAACTCAGCATATCTGCGAATCTGTTGGCATCCAATTCCATGCTTGATTTCAGGTCTCGGTCCATTCTCAAACTTAAGACACTTGGAAAGTTCAGCATCTGCCCTGTTGTAATGAGGACAAAACTTCACCAGTCTTTCAAATTTGGCAGCATTCTCCGCCGCCACCGAGATGTTCCATTGCTTCAGTTCAAGGAACTCTACCTCTAACTTACCACGAGCATCTTCAGGAAAATACTTCTTAAGGAACTCTGCCTTAAACACAGTCTAAGTCACCACAGCACCCTCATCCTCCAAACGTCGATGGGTATTATCCCACCAGTCCTCAGCTTCCTCAGACAACATATGAGTCTCGAATTGCACTTTCTGTGAGTTGGCACACACCATCCCTCTGAAAATATTCTCAATCGCCTTGAGTAACTTCTATGCACTCGTCGGGTCATGAGTTCCTTTAAACATAGGTGGATTATTCCTCTGAAATTTCTCCAAGGCACAAAACGCATCATGCACATTGTTCCGAGCAGTAGTCTAAGTAAGAGCTGCAATAGCGTCAGCGAGAGAACGCGTGTTGTTTCCAGCCATTCTGCACAACACTCATCACATCAGAAAAAGAATAACCGTTAATAAATAACAACCTGACAACAGACCGACAACAACAAAACTTGGCCGGACAGACCGACCTGCTCTGATACCACTAATGTAACACCCTTCTACCCCAAAGAAATATATTTAGAATAATATCAGAGTAACCACAAGAAGGGTATCACACATCGATCAAAAACATCAAACATACAGTGTCCTGTCCCGTAACACGGGTTAAACAACATCATAAAACCATATATATTCATTTTCGCAGCAGAATAAAACTTCATCATTCAAACATCATTAATTTACTTCATAAACATAACATTATCCATCCAGAATTCAACATCGGAAAATAAAGGAAAATATCCTCAAATAAAATATACTGAAACAAGTTTAACAACTAAAACCACGTCTCAGTGTTACATGACACGAAGCAAGACACAAAGACTCCAGACCACTCCTAAAGTAAATAAGGTACGCTCTGAGACCCATGAAAAACTCCTCTTGCAGCGCAAGGCTATTTTTTATCATCTGCAAGTTACCCACAAAGGAGGCAACATTTCCAAGCAGGCAGGGTGAGTAATCATAATTTATCATAAATATACAAGAATATGGAATATAAATAAATTAGCATAAATAAGTCATAACATCATCAATGATAAAAATTCAGCGACAACAACACAACCATGAACACACTCCAACAATGCAATTCCAACTATCATGATATGCAATTATGCATGTGGTACCAATTTCATCGTGAGATGGATACATGACCATCAACCCTCCACCAGGGAACACACTGTAAACACCGAATCACTGCAATCAACACAATAGGATTGAAGATACCAAATAGGCCGAAGCCCCCATCGAGAATGTCATGAAATGCAATGATGCATTACTCCATAAAAATTCATTGAGAAATCAAAAGCGCGTTATTTATTTCATATTCAGCAGTTCAAACATCAAATAATCATATAATTTCATCTCAATAACACATCAAAAACCCCCCATCATTAACAATCCTAAGTGTTATCATGTATGGGAGTCCTAGGTTAATGTGGTTTGAGTTATATCATAATGAATAAGAAGGAAAGAAGAAAAGAAGAAGAAGAGGGGCAAAGGATTCAACTTACTTCTTAAGTAAAGATAAGTTGATCCTAAAGGGGGATGAAGAAGAAGTTGAACAAAGATGGCATAAGCCGATCACTTGCACAAGTAAGAAGACATAAAAGAAGTGAAGGAAGAAGTTGAGAAGTGAAAGCATCATCCACACCTCTCAAGCTTACCAAATCCCTGAAAAGTTAGAAGTATTCACATAAAGGCAAATAAAGTTCAAACAAACACAAGTGTAACACGGTGGGAGAACTGACTTTGTCGTTTTTGTTTTCACAAAACAATGTTGCAGATAGCAAGAGTCACCCCCGACTTTTATTTCATCCAAGTAGGAAAGGTGGAAAAGAACAGGAAATGCCATGGTTTAGATTTTTGACTTCGGGGGGTAGGTTATACAAAGGAAAGGTGTTAGCACCCTTTGTATCCATGGTTATCCATGGGCTCTTAACTGCTTAGCTCACTTTACTTTTGTTTGAAGAAATAGTGGTGGTGTATTTAGAAAAAGTCCATCTTTGTAATGATTCTCGTATGAATGTATACAAAGTATTTTTTTGGAATGTTTTTGAAAATGTGAGGTGTAAAGAGTAATTTTGTTTTGAAATGGTGAGCAAGCAGTTAAGGGCTTCCTACCTACTTAAGGCCCATCATGTTATTTCTCTTTCCTTAGGGATAGAATTGTCCTTACTATTAGTTAGTAAGTAGTCTTATCCTTGGATGTAAGGGACATGCGTAAGGTCATCGTATGGTTATAGAAGGCAACCTTGTAAGGGTAGCTTAGCAACTCGAAGGGACTATCATCATTTTCCATAGGGACATCGAGGGACTAGATCACTTATTCGTAGGCAACTCGAAGGGTCATCGAGGGACTATGATCTTTATATCGTAGGAACTTGATGATTTTTATATAGGCAACTTTTGCTAAGACACCTCTATGTTCGAGGGACTTGACCATTTTTCATAAGGCAACAAGAGGTGATACCCTAGAGGTGCATGTGTGAATAAGGTATTGTATTCAATTATTTTATCTTTTGGATTAGTGGGCTAAGTCCAATTTTATTTGCATACAGATCTTTTCACACCCTATTATTACTAACCACGCAGTTTAATTATTTTTGCGGAATTTAAAAGTGGAAATAGAAAACCCTTAACTATTACATCATGGGGAGGAGTGCGAAAGATAAAAGTGCAGAAAATAAAATTATTAACTATTACAAAATAATTAACAATCTTATACACTTGTTCTAATAAATATAAATGACAAAATTAAAATCGGAGACGAATAATAACAAAGAAAGAAGAAATATTTGAGGACTTCGTAAAATCGATTAATTGGTCTTTTATTGAAAAAAAAGGGTTTTTATGATATTTTTTTTAAAATTATAATCAAATATTAATTTAATTTTATGAAGAAAAAAAAATTTATGTATTTTTTATTAAAAGAAAAATAATTACTATATTTTTTTAATTGTTATTATTGGTTAAAAAGAAATTTAGTTATTAACTTAATTAATAAAAATTAAAATTAAAAAGAAAATAAGTGAGAAAAATTAGAAAAGTAGAAAAAAGAAAAAGAAAAGGGCTAAAAAAAGGGAAAGGGGGCGATGGGTTTCGAACCCAAACCCCAATAGTCACAGGCGCGTCTCCTTGCCACCAGGCTATGCTGCTTCTGCGTGAAATATAACAACCACAATAAAATAAATATTAAATAAACATAAGAAACCAGAAACCGACCAATCACCGTACGACACACACTCGTCTTCTTCCTTTCCACCTGCGTTTTTAGCTACGAATCTGCTGCGATTCTGATACGAATTAGCTACGATTTGGTTCGTAGCTAATTGACCTGAAAATCAAAAATCATAAAATCACGAATTTTAATAAATCAAAACCATCCATTCCTACTAATTTGGACCCTAGGAATTCAATGGTGTCATTATTTTTGGCTAAAAATGACCGTAAAGGGAGATTCGAAGAACTCTTTTTTCATGCCCTAGCCATGGCAACTTGCGCTTCCTGCATGGAAGCTTAACAGAAACGCATCAAAACAATCATACCAAGTCATATGAATATGAACATGCATGAAATAAAGCTTAGTACATCATAAAATAAAAGATTCAAAAGTGTAAAAATATTTGAAACATCCATGAAGAATAGGTCGTGTTTCACATGGTTTTAATCTTCAAGAATGGTTGGTATAGCCTCCTGGGATCTCCTTGATGATGTTTGAACGTATGGAATGGATTGAAACTGGTTGAGATTGATTTTGCAACTTGCCCTAATTTTTACCTTTCTTTTGAAATTTTTCTAGGGTTCTTGTGTATGGAATTTCGTCCCTTTGACTTGTATAGGTGATGAATATTTATAGAGGATGTAATTTAGGTCAGAATTTGGGCTTGGGTGAAAGAGATTTGATTTAATATTCAAGGGTAATTCCAATCTTTCTATTTTTGCATATTTGACCATCATACACTTCCTCTTTTGTATTGCACAAATTTTGGATCCATATAATGATAATAAACTCCATAATCTAATCCCAAAATAGACCATAGATCAAATATTTGATTTTTCAATATTTATTTTAATTAAAATTGAATTTCAATAAGTTAAATCCAATAAAATATAAAATAAGCATAAACAGAATATATGATTTATAGGTCATGGATTATCTCATGATTAAGTTTGGATTGTAAAAATATGGGCCCATTTGGCAAAAACTTAAGTTTTGATAATTATTTGTCTTATACACCTCCTCAAAGTTGCTCAACTTCAACAATGCATAACTCTCTCAATTTTTATCCCATGGATGTATTCTTGGACTTTTTAAAAATATTAGAGTGTCCTCTAATTACTCCTTTTCATTCCATGTCCATTTGATCTTCCATGTTCATGTTATAAGCTTTTGAAATAGTTGACTTTTTGTTGACTTTTTAAAGGACATGTAATGTCTTGGCTCATATCTCTCAAATGAAGCATTTCTGGCCTTAGCTTGTGAGATACAAAGTTATAAGGAATTGAATTTCCTTCAAAATAAGCTTTGGATGGGAAATTTCTGATGAAGAATTTGAAAGTTATGGCTGGTCAAAGTATAAATGACTTTTTCTAAAGAAACCCTAATTTAGTAACTTCTGACTTTTGATGAATTTGAGGTTTCCTTGATGAATCATGATTAACCCATGAGAAAATGATGAATTTTACTTCATAATCTCTATGTTGACCAAAAATCTTGAAGTTTGATTGTATGTTGACCACAGTTTACTTTTTGACCAAGTTAATTGATTTTTTATCATCTGAGCATCTGACCGACCAAACTGGTAGGGCAAACCTTGAAACTTGACATAGGATCCAATGAAGTATATGGGATATCATTAAGTCCACTTGAGGATTTGGAAGTCCAATTTACCTTAGGAAGTTCAAAACCCTAATTTAAGATCCATTGCTTAGGAGGAGGCTTTGTCTGATGAAACCTTGAATCACTTTGAGCAATTGAGAATCTTATGACCATTAGGAGACCTCTTGAGAAATATTGTCTTGAATATATGAGGGAAAATTTTGGGGTACAACAACTGCCTCTGTTCAATTTTCTAAAACCCGAGGAGTTAGATTGGCATGCACACCATTTGTGACCTGAAGGTGGAAGATGATTGAGCACTTAAAGCCCAAATATTTGCACTCACCGGTGCACAAAGTAACACTGTTGGTTGATTGTTTTGCTTGAATGGGCTTAAGGATGCCATTCAGAGTGATTGGAGATGGGCTTATAGATGCCATCCAAAGTGTTTGTTGATAGGAGTGTCAGAAGGTGTCTATGTTTGACTCTATCTGAATGTTGTTCATGAACTAAGTATCAGAACTAGATCTTTGTATTGATCGTCACTGATCTGTCTCTGGAGAATATCATGAAATAAGTATCAGAACCAGATCTTTGTTTCGATCGTCTCTAAATTGTCACGGGAGAATATTCGGAACTAAGTATCAGAACTAGGTCTTCGTTTCGATCGTCTCTGAATTGTCTCTGGAAAAATATCCTGAACTAAGTATCAGAAATAGATCTTCATTTTGATCATCTCTGAACTGTCTCTAGGAGTCGATAATGTTTATCTGACTGTGAACTAACTTGAAAAGGAAAAGTTAGTTTTATGTGAAGTCATTTGATGTATGTAATGCATGGCATGACATCCTTAATGTAAATGAGAATGTCGTATACGTTATGGATGCGTATGCCATGATATGTTGCAAATGATGCATGGATGAATTATGTAGTTGAAGCATATTAGTAGCTTTGTGTAACAAAATGCTAGCTGGGGAAAATAAATCCTGACTTGTTGCTGAGGAGCATGAAGACATCGTCTTGTTTCAGAATATTGTACTTAGGATCTTTTGATTTAAGTTCGTCGTGCTTTTTATTGAAAGATTAAATTTCTAAATACCCTGACTGGGGATAAAAGAGACAGACATTCCCCTGAGAGACTTATCCGACCAAGTGTCAATTATTCTGGGGATATCAATATTTGAGAGAAATATGCCTAGGACTTTTTAGAGCTGGAAGTACAAGAGGTTATTTGGAATACTTCGCTGAAATAAATTCGTAAAGTTTACTCTGTGGGGATGAGCCTGCAAAGATCTGTTGGACATGAACTTTGTTGGGGATTCCTACCTCCAAGAGTCCTTAGTAAATGCTATTATTGTAATTATATATATATATATATATATATATATATATATATATATATATATTGGTAAACATCAATCATATTCAAAAGCATACATTCATTCAAACATAATCAATGGACGTTTATGCATAAGTAAAAAACGAATAAAGCTGAGTTTGAAATAGAATTGTATTGATCTTGAAAGTGGTCTATAAACAGGAAATTTTAAACAAAGAGACATAAATCCTAGTAAGAGGAATTTGTCATAGAAAATTTAAAAGAGTATAGAAAACAAGGAAAAATAGCTATGTGTAAATGATCCCATCAAGTTTCAACTCTGTTATTTCCATTATCTTCAAGTATCTCATCTTTTGTTGTTAGAAGAGAAATGACTGGACTGGTCTGCACCGTTTGAACTTGATATTGGTAGCAAAACTAGTTGAAGTTACACAGGTGATCCAACGAGACATAGTTGTACGCTTTAATCCCTAACTTTTCCTAGACCGCCTTTTCCGGTTTTCTGTCCACCGGGATACCCTTTTTTGCCCAAGCCGCCTCTTCAGGTTTTCGACTTGTCGAGTGTACAATATATATATATATATATATATATATATATATATATATATATATATCCCTAATTTTATCCCGAACCCTTTTGGTTCGCCGGGATGCCCTTATTTTTTCCTAGGCCAGTCAACCTAGCGGGTCTTTTTTTATGTGTATTATTTTTTTTAGTATGTCTGCGTTCATAGGGTGTGGGAAATCTTCACCATCCATGGTGGTAAGTATCATAGAGCCTCCATAAAATACCCTTTTGATTACAAATGGTCCTTCATATGTGGGAGCCCATTGCCCCTGGGATCACCCTGTGGTAATATGATACGTTTTATTACCAAATCTCCAGCCTGGTATACTTGATGCTTGACTTTCTTATTAAAGGCTTTGATCATATGTTTCTGATACATCTGGCCATGACAGACGGCCGTGAGCCTCTTTTCATCAATCAGGTTTATCTGATCAAGTCGAGTCTGAACCCATTTGTTTTCATCTAAGTCTGCATCTTTCATAATTCTTAAGGAAGGAATCTGAACTTCAATGGGTAGTACTGCATCCATACCATAGACAAGAGAGAATGGGGTTGCCCTGGTTGAGGTATGTAGTGTGGTGTGATAACCATGAAGAGAAAACGGTAACATCTCGTGCCAATCTTTGTATGTCACTGTCATCTTTTTCAAGATCTTCTTGATATTCTTATTGGCGGCTTCTACTGCACCATACATCTTTGGCCGATATGGTGAAGAATTGTGATGCTTAATCTTGAACTGTGTGCATAGTTCAATAATCATAGTGTTGTTCAGATTAGTACCATTGTCTGTGATAATCCTTTCAGGGATGCCATATCGACATATAAGATTATGCTTGATGAATCGGGCCACAACATTTTTGGTAATAGAAGCGAACGAGGTTGTCTCTACCCACTTTGTAAAGAAATCAATAGCAACAAGAATGAAACGATGTCCATTGGAAGCGGTAGGTGCTATCTCACCAATCATATCAATTCCCCGAATTGAAAAAGGCCAAGGAGCAGTTAGAACATTCAACGGAACTGGAGGCACATTTACTTTATCAGCATAGATATGGAACTTATGACAAGTTTTGGAGTGCAGATGACAATCAACTTCCATGGTAGACCAGTAGTAACCTGCTCTCAACATTTTTTTAGCCATTGTATGCCCACTAGAGTGAGTACCAAAGATCCCATCATGCATATCTTCCATAAACTCTCTTGCTTACTTCTTGTCCACACAACGAAGCAAAGTCGAATTGTGATTGCGCTTGTACAAAATTCCATTACTCAGGAAAAACTTGACAGAAAATCTCCTTAGAAACATTTTGTCATTGATAGATGCCCCTTCAGGATACTCCTGAGCTTCGAGATATCTTTTTACTTCATGGAACCAAGGTTTCTCTTCTACTCCTTCAGTATCAACCTCATAACAGTATGTTGGCTCATCTAATATATCATTAGTATTTTTTGGATCTTCATTATCCCAATTGATTCTGAACATAGATGACATAGTAGCTAATGCATCTGTCAATTGATTCTCTTCTCGTGGAATATGTTCGAAAGTGATTTCTTCAAAGTATGGAATCAAAGTCAACACATGTTCCCGATTAGGAATAAGATTTGGTGCTTTATGTCCCATTCTCCTTTAATCTGACTAACTAATAGGGCTGAGTACCCATATACATTCAAGAATTGGATCTTCATTTCAATGGCAGCCTTGATACCCATGATACATGCTTCATATTCAGCCATATTGTTGGTACAATCAAAGCAAAGTCTAGCAGTAAATGGTGTATAACAACCCTCGGGAGAGATAATCATAACACCAATACCATTACCAAGTGCATTAGAAGCTCCATCAAAAACCATTGTCCATCGGGACCCCTGTTCGGGTCCTTCATACTGTCTAGGTTCTTTATGATCAGTAACAAGCATGATATTTTTATCTAGAAACTCAAAATTCATAGACTGGTAGTCATCCACCACTTGATGAGCCAAATGATCAGCTACCACACTTCCTTTAATTGCCTTCTGAGTAGTATACTAGATGTCATATTTTGGAAAAATCATTTGCCATCTCGCTATTCGTCCGGAGAGAGCAGGTTTCTTAAATATGTATTTGATAGGATCCATCTTCAAAATCAATAAAGTGGTATGAGTCAATATATATTGTCTTAGTCGGCGAGCAGCCCATGCTAAAGCGCAACAAGTTTTCTCGAGCAGTGAGTATCTTGTTTCACAGTCGGTAAACTTTTTTCTAAGGTAGTATATTGCTTGCTCTTTTCGACCAGACTCGTCATGCTGCCCCAATACACACCCCATTAAATTGTCTAACACTGTCAGGTACATAATCAAGGGTCTTCCCGCAAATTGTGGCATCAATATCGGAGGTTCTTGGAGATATTTCTTGATCTCATCAAAAGCTATCTGGAATTTTTAATTCCATTCCATTACTTGATCTTTCTTCAGTAATTTGAAGATTGGCTCATAAGTAGCGGTTAATTGGAAAATAAATCTTGCAATGTAATTCAGATGTCCCACGAATCCTCTGACTTCCTTCTCAGTATGGGGAGAAGGTATATCTTTTATAGCTTTTACCTTTGCATGGTCAACTTCAATACCTTTACCACTGACGACGAAACCCAAAAGTCTACCAGATCTAACTCCAAAGGTACATTTATTTGGATTCAATCTCAGCTTGTATTTCTTCAATTTCTCAAACAGCTTGTGCAAATGATCAAAACTTTTTTCTTCAGTCTGGGATTTGGCTATCATGTTATCAACATATACTTATATCTCATGATGAATCATATCATGGAACAAAGCTACCATAACATGTTGGTATGTTGCCCCAACGTTCTTTAGACCAAATGTCATTACTTTATAACAAAAGGTGCCCCATTGTGTGACAAACGTAGTCTTCTCCATGTCTACAGGTGCCATCTTAATCTGATTATAACCAGAGAAACCATCCATAAAAGAGAATACCTTATGCTGAGCAGTGTTGTCTACTAGAACATCAATATGTGGAAGAGGAAAATCATCTTTGGGGCTGGCCTTGTTCAAATCCATGTAATCCATGCACATGCATACTTTTCCATCCTTCTTAGGTATTGGTACTACATTTGCAACCCATTGAGGATAAGAAGTGACAGCGAGGAACCCTGCCTCAAATTGTTTTATCACTTCAGCTTTGATCTTTTCTGACATTTCAGGATGCATACGACGAACTTTCTGCTTTATCGGGCGACAACCTTCCTTCATCGGTAGACTGGTGAACCACAATATCAGTATCAAGCCCTGGCATATCTTCATAAGACCAAGCAAAGATCTCCACGTAGTCATGTAGCATCTGAATTAACCTATTCTTAACATTGTCTTCTAATTCAGCTTCTATCTTGATCTCTTTCTTATCTTTCTCAGTACCCAGATTCACAACTTCGGTTGGTTCTTCATGTGGTTATATAACTTTCTCTTCTTGCTGTAGCAACCTAGAAAGTTCTATGGGCACTTCACAATCTTCCTCATTTCCATCCTCGGATTGGTAGATTGGATTTTCGAAGTCACAATTGGCAATAGCAGAACTGTTATTGTAGCGGTAAAATCATGAGTGTAAGTTATTAGCTAACTTAACTCACGGTAAATAGAGTCGCCACCGCGCTTTTATTTTATTCCAAATGAAAAAGGGAAAAAGAGCGAATAAAACCTAATGAATCTAAAAGCAAAAGCTAAAAGAATCGAACAGAGAACGGGTAAGGGGATAGGTTACAAATTGGGAAGGTTTTACGCACCCAAAATGTTCGTGGTACTCCACGGGAGCCCTTTGAAATATTTACTGCGTTTTTGGTTTGAAAATGGTTTGTTTGAAAGAGATTGAAGAGATGAGAAGAGAAATGTTTTTTAATATTTTTGTGTTTGAAGAGACGAACGTCTCATGCCTACGTACCCACAAAGTGCAATGCGAGATCAAAACCTCGTAGTTCGTGGTACAAAATGCGAAAAGAAACAATGAGTTGATTTGATTTTAAAATGTAAAGATAAGTCGTCATTCTTTAGCGAATAATTCCGCTAGAAATAATGAATCATATCTAAACATGAAAATGGAAAGTGCACGAGGGCACAAACACAATTGAATGAGTTTGATGTTTTTAATGTTTTTGAGAAGAAAGTTTCGATATGCTTATGTAGTTTAGCATTTATTAAGAAATAAAATTGAAAAGGTAAAATCGCATGACATAAGTCAAGGTTTGATTGCAAAAACGTTTGAAGTTTGAAAACAATGAAAGATTTTGAAAATAGGGAGAAGATTTGAAAATTTAAGAAGTGGGAGGAGATGAAGGGACTATCCTAAGACTCGAATGTAAAAGTTAAAGGAATAACAACCAAACCGTATGGTGGACATTCTTTGAGAACAATGGGATTTCCATCTTCATAAACAAGTAAACTCAATCGAGGCCAAGGTCTTCAATCCATGATAACTTGAGCAAAGGGAGAGATCCTAAAATCTAAGTCCAAACTCCAAGTCCAATGCTAAGGGTAGTAACCATAGTCCGAAATTAAAGTCACAAGTCTTTTTTTAGATGCGTTATTAATATTTTCGTGTCCAAATGGACAAAAGAAAAATCACAAGCATAACAATATAAACATAAACAATATGATGAATGATATTGTATAATAAAAGCATAATAAAAGAGATAAGGAGCGAGAGATTGAAATAAAGAGGATAAGGTGCAAGAGATTGAATTAAAATGTCAGTGTATTAATAGTATATTAATATTTACATAGAAATGGTATGATGAACTTAATCAAACACAACCACAAAAATATAACCAAAATCAAGAGGCAACCGGATCCAATTGGATCTTATTTCGAATTCGGGACAAGTTTAGGTCTATGTTAAGCAATCGCCGAGTAATTTACGAAGTAATTACCCTACAAATGAGGCCGGCCACCACCAATTAAGGTGGAAAATATTTGTGCTAATACTTGTTAGAGAAATGATATAATGGATCATTCTCCGAAAACATGTCGCACGGATAGATATCACACAAACACTACACCGTGGAAAACCACGGATCCGAATCTCCCTTTTCGGTAACCTCTCCGACTATGCTTCGTGCTTAGGTCTTATTTTTTCGATTTTCAACCCTTTTCATTCGGACAATCACTTTTAAGGCTTTTAATGATTTTCACTATGTGTGCAAGATTGATTCCTCTTTTTATCGTTGGCACCGATTTTTCTGTCCCTTCGGGAAACATTTATGTTCAACCGCCGTTAGGTTGAATAACCTTGTGAGGGTTACCCAACTTAGAAGGATCGATCGTTCTAATGTTTTTATTCATTTTTTTTTTCGGTGCCTTGAAGCTTTTTCTTTTGGATCAACTTTGCACACACAATTATTATAGATAAAGCCAGATATATCAATATAAACTACTTCGGGTTTACTTCTCAAATCAAAGCACCATGGCACGAATCTACATGTCGAACTCGTTCCTAATTCCGAAGACTCAGTGTGCTTATGTAGTACCTATACATCAAAATTTTCCATATTTTCTCATCGGGATTCTTTTTCACTCGTATCCTATATACTTTCTCATAATTCACATGTAACACACAACAGGTTAACTTAGGGGTGTTTTTACAAATAACATAAAGCTATAATCTTCAAGCCGACACTACGATACTATAAAAAATAAATAAAGATTAACATAAAACAAACGAAAACATAAAAACTAAACCCCCCCACACTTGAACCCAACAGTGTCCTCACTGTTGAAGAACCAATGTCGGAGGGGACTCACAACTATCACTCTTCGGGAGGAAATCCATGAAGCTTCATCTGCTGCATCCATGCATGCAGCTCATCGATTAAGTCCCCTTGCCTGGTCTGTTCTCTGATCATTTCGTCCCACTGGTCCTTGGAAACATTCCACTGACCGGTTGCTTGGTTAGATGAACCACCAGTAGTTTGCACCGGGACCTCTTCAGCTTGGTTCCCTGCATCCTCCTCATCTGAAAAATACTCATCAAACTGATCGGAACCACCCAGCATGGGGTCCTCATACAGCCAGTTAGCTCTATTATCTATAGTAATCATATTAGGTGCAGGCAACGAAATCAAGTGCTTGTTACGAGACATCACAGCATAATAATTATGAGTAGTTTTAATCATACCTTGGTTGACCAATGTTTCAAGATCAATTTTGGTCTTACCTGCTACTGCAGGCACTTCAAGCAACCTCTCATTATACCCCAGATGCTGAGCAGTCTGTGTAATCATCCCTCCAACAGAAATCTCACCCGAGGCAGCATTGGCTACCCGCTTCAGGTGGTCTGCTGCGAAGGCCGCAACATTAATCAGCTCATTGTTTGCCATTCCATATAGGAAGTATAACTCTCGCAGAGTTGCGACTCCTGTGTTGTCGCCTCGGCAGAAAAGGGTATAAGCTAACCCTTTTTGAGCGTACCGGAAGGACGGGTTATGGATGCATGAGGCTTTTGCAGCAGACGCGGCATACTCGGTGTTGTCGGTGATGTCCTTCCAGAATGATCCTGCGTCGAATGTACTCGGCGGTGCACCAGGCCCATAAACTGGGAGATCTAAAATCTTCCCCAGATCAGCCACCGACATCACATGATCATTGTCAAAAAGGCGGAACTTCAGAGTACCGAAATACTCAGTGTCGGATCCGGTCCAGGTATGCTTGAGCTGAAACTGTAAAGAACTCAAAAATTCCAAGGTTATGCGCTCAAAAGTTGGCGCTTCATATTGCATGAAATTTAACATCCCGATACTGTGAAACATTCTATGGACTTCAAATTTGAGCCCTAGATTTTCAAGAGTTTCGTTGCACATGTACCGGGCAGGTATCAACTTACGCCTTACCAACTTTGCATACTTTGCTTGATGCTCCGGGTCCTCGAACAAAATGCCATCAGCATTCGGCATCCGGTGTGCTCTCTTGCGAGGACGAGAAGATTCAGCAACATTCTTATCGGTATCCCTTCTAGGAGGCATTTTTCCAACCTGCACAAATGAAGCACACGAAAAATATTGAAAGATTAGAGGAATCGGTCACCGTAGAAGTGACAAGAAAGTGATGGGGAACAAATTTCGTGAACGGAGTAGTAGGTTTCGGTGAGTGGGTGCTTGAGAAAATGGAGGTTTTGTGAGGTATAACAATGGTGTTAGGGTTTTTAGAGAGAAATGAGGTTGGAGAAGATGAAAGAAAAGTGATAATTGCTAGGTTAATGAGCCTTTAATTAAAAAATTATGAAAATAAACACGTGGGGTCCACAAGAAAAAAATGGGGAAACTAAAAAAATTTGAATTTTTAAGATTCCCGCATGAGCAACACGGGCCGTGTTGCGCAACACGGGCACCCGTGTTGCACCCCTGGATGCTCCAATTCATCAGCTCAAAATTCATCTCAAACAGCACTTGCAACACGGGCCGTGTTGCACAACACGGGTGGCCGTGTTGCATCCCTGGAATCCCTCTCAAAATGACTGGAATCAAACACATCTCCAGACATTGCAACACGGGCCGTGTTGCATCCCTGGAATCCATCAAAACTTCACAAAAACAAACATCTTTCTGCACCATGCAACACGGGCCGTGTTGCCCAGCACGGGCACCCGTGTTGCACCTCTGATTTTCCATTTTCTGGTTTTTCTGATCTTCCGAGTATGACTTCAAACCTCATTCATTCCTTCTTAAAAACAGTGATAAACGAAACCTACAAAACAGAAACACACAAAAGTAAGACTGAAAAACTCGTGGGTTGCCTCCCACGTAGCGCTGCGTTTAACGTCGCATGGCTCGACGGTCCGTCGTACTACTGGGTAAGACGAGTGACATGCACATCACCAGTGGTCTGGCCTTTGAAATAATGCTTTAATCTCTGCCCGTTCACTTTGAAAATATCTCCGTTGGTCTGATTTTTAATCTCAACAGCTCCGTGAGGAAATACCTTGTGAACAACAAAAGGTCCCGACCATTTTGACCTTAATTTGCCTGGGAATAGCTTCAGCCTTGAATTGTACAGAAGGACCATTTGTCCTTCCCAAAACTCTTTTCTTTGAATCCTTTTATCATGCCATTTTTTCGTTTGCTCTTTGTATACCTTGGCGTTCTCATACGCCCGATTCCTGAATTCTTCTAACTCATGAAGTTGAAGAATCCTCGAACTTCCAGCTTTTGACAAATCCATATTAAGATACTTAGATGCCCAAAAAACTTTATGCTCAAGTTCCAAAGGTAAGTGACATGCCTTTCCGTAAACCAGTTGATATGGTGACATACCGATAGGCGTTTTGAAAGCCGTCCGGTACGCCCATAAAGCGTCATCCAGCTTAAGAGACCAATCCTTCCTGGATGAATTCACTGTCTTTTCCAAGATTTGTTTCAGTTGTCTATTGGATACCTCAACTTGACCGCTCGTTTGGGGGTGGTAAGGAGTAGCTATCCGGTGTTTAACATTGTACTTTTGCAGCAGCTTCTCCATAAGGTGATTCAAGAAATGTGTCCCTTCGTCGCTTATTAACGCTCTCGGGACACCGAACCTTGCGAAGATGTTCTCTTTTAGGAATCTTACCACTACCTTAGCATCATTGGTGGGTAATGCAACAGCTTCTACCCATTTGGACACATAATCCACAGCCACCAGAATATAGTTTTTTCCGAACGATGGTGGAAACGGCCCCATGAAGTCTATCCCCCATACATCAAATAACTCAACCTCGAGCATAGAGTTTTGGGGCATCTGATTTCTTTTTGATATATTCCCAGTCCTCTGACATCTGTCACACTCTTTCACTACCTCTTGCGCATCCTTAAATAAAGATGGCCAATAAAGTCCTGATTGTAGGACTTTAGCAGCTGTTCGATCACCACTGAAATGTCCCCCATACTCAGAGTCGTGACATGCTTTCAGCACATCTTTTTGTTCTTCTTCAGGTACACATCTTCTCACAAGGCCGTCCACCCCTCTTTTGTAGAGAAATGGATCATCCCATAAATAAAACCTGCAATCATGAACAAACTTTTTTTTCTTGTTAGAATCAAAATCGTCGGGTATAATACCGCCAACGAGATAGTTTGCATAATCTGCAAACCAAGGCACCCCTATAACAGCTAGGATGTGTTCGTCAGCGAACTCATCCTTTATAGGGCGTTGCTCTTCCGTCTCCTCAATTGGTGACATTCGAGAAAGATGATCTGCAACAGTGTTTTCACACCCTTTCTTGTCACGGATCTCCACATCAAATTCCTGGAGGAGTAAAATCCACCTCAACAACCTGGGCTTTGAATCCTGCTTAGCAAAAAGATATTTCAAAGCAGCATGGTCAGTATAAACAATCACTTTTGAACCCAACAGATATTGCCTGAATTTATCGAAGGCATACACAACTGCTAACAACTCCTTCTCGGTAGTTGCATAGTTTATCTGTGCAGGGTTCAGAACATGACTAGCATAGTAAATCACATGAAGCAATTTTCCTCTCCGCTGTCCAAGAACAGCCCCCACCGCAATGTCACTAGCATCACACATAATCTCAAAGGGTAGGGACCAATCAGGGGCGATAACAATAGGTGCAGACACTAATTCTTTTTTTAGTGTTTCAAAAGCTTCGCTGCATTCCTTATTGAAAACGAAAGCCTTATCTTTAACCAACAGAGTAGTTAAAGGTTTGGCTATCTTTGAGAAATCTCTTATGAACCTGCGGTAAAATCCCGCATGTCCCAAAAAACTTCTTATGCCCTTTTCGTTGATTGGCGGAGGTAACTTAGAGATCACTTCCACTTTGGCTTGATCAACTTCGATCCCTTTTTGTGAGATCTTGTGACCAAGAACAATGCCTTCTTTCACCATGAAATGGCATTTTTCCCAGTTCAATATTAAGTTGCTTTCTTGACATCGCTGCAAAACAAGTGAAAGGTTAGATAAACAATGATCAAATGAGGATCCGAACACGGAAAAATCGTCCATGAACACCTCCATGTGTTTTTCCAGCATATCCGCAAAAATGGAAGTCATGCATCTTTGGAATGTAGTGGGGGCATTACATAGCCCAAATGGCATCCTTCTATAAGCAAAAATGCCATAGGGGCATGTAAACGCTGTTTTCTCTTGGTCTTCCGGTGCAACAGTGATTTGATTGTACCCGGAGTAGCCATCAAGAAAACAATAGTACTCATGTCCCGCTAGTCTTTCCAGCATTTGGTCAATGAATGGCAACGGAAAATGGTCCTTTCTCGTAGCCAAATTCAATCTTCTATAATCGATGCACACTCTCCACCCAGTAACGGTTCTAGTAGGAATCAACTCATTTTTTTCATTTGTTATAACAGTTGTTCCCCCCTTTTTGGGCACCACATGCACCGGACTCACCCAAGCACTATCGGATATAGGGTAAATCAATCCCGCATCCAATAGCTTAACAACTTCTTTTCGCACTACTTCCTTCATCACCGGATTCAATCTCCTTTGTGGTTGCACAACCGGTTTGTGATCTTCTTCCATCAGTATTTTATGCATACACACTGTGGGACTTATACCCTTTAGGTCTTCAATCTTCCACCCAATAGCTCCCTTGAATTTTTTAAGAACTTCAATTAACTTGCCTTCTTGCATGTCTTTCAAATTAGCGCTAATAATAGCGGGACATTTTTCTTCCGTGTCAAGAAAGACATATTTGAGATTCTCGGGAAGTTGCTTCATTTCGGATATTTTTGGGTTGTCTTTGCCTTCATCAACTGTTGTAGGCTGTCGCAACTCTTCCCACCGGTGCATTCTAATTCTTTTAAAGATAGGTTGATTTTCAAGCATCGCAACCACTTCCATATCTTTATCTCCAACTTCCTTATCACCTTCAAAAATGGACATACTCAACACCTTCTCTAAAGGTAACTTGGACACACTTTCTAAATGCTCACTAGCTTCCATTTGGTCTAACACTTGTATGTTGCTACTAGTGCCCACATCATCTTTGTACTTTAAAGTGTTCCTAACATCAATTTTTAACTCTTCATCATACACCTTCATCGTTAGTGTTCCACCTTCCATGTCTATCATTACTCTCCCGGTTTCAAGGAAAGGTCTTCCCAAAATCAAGGGAATTTCTTCATCTTCTGGCATTTCAAGGATCACAAAGTCAACCGGGAACACAAATTTGTCCACTCTAACCAATACATCATGGACAACTCCATAAGGTCGCTTCATAGAATGGTCCGCGAATTGGAGAGTCATCCTAGTGTCTTGTACAGCACCAATACCTAACTTTTTGTAGATAGATAAAGGCATTAAACTGATGCTCGCTCCCAAGTCGATGAGAGCTCTCTTGAACGATCGGTCACCAATAGTGCAAGGAATGGTGACAGCTCCTCTATCTTTTTTCTTCACCGGAATCTTTAATCCCTGCAAAATAGCACTACAAGTTTCGGTTAGAATAATAGGTTCAGCTCCCATAGTCCTCTTTTTAGCAATTATATCTTTCATGAACTTGGCATAAGTGGGCATTTGTTCAAGAGCTTCAAGCAATGGGATATTCAATTCCAGCTTTTTGAACAAGTCAAGAAATTTTTCAAAATTCTTTTCTTGCTGCCCTTTCTTCTTGTTTCTTGTAGGATATGGAAGTTTGACCACCGGTTTAGGTTCAACCGCTTTTTCTTTGATGACCGGTGTTGGGGTAACTTCTTTGTCGTTGTCAACTTCTTCATTTTCTTTGATTTCAAGCTCAACCTCAATCAATTGACTTTCAACTTCAGAATTTTCTTGAACATCTTCACTAACTTTACCTCTTCGCGTTGTGACTGCATTTACTTTATGATTATCTCTAGGATTTGTTACAGTAGCACTAGGAAGAGTCCCAGGAGCGTTTGGGATAGCAAGGTGTTGAGCAATTTGGCTCATTTGCACCTCAAGATTCTTTATAGAGGCTCCAGTGTTCTTGAAATTACTTCTGGTTTCTTCTTGAAATTGACAATTGTGAGCTGCCATCTTTTCAATGGCAATCTCCCAATCAGCTTTTCTTGACACTGGAGGCTGATAAGGTTGTTGCTGGGGCTGATACTGTTGTTGGCCTTGAACCGGTTTTTGGATGTTCCCTTGATGATCTTTCCAAGAGAAATTTGGGTGATTTTTCCACCCCGGATTATATGTGTTGGCATAAGGATTGTTCTGCCTCAACATATTAATCTGCTCAACCTGCTCTTGAGTTGCCAAACAGTGCATGGCAAAGTGTGGACCACAACATATCTCGCAAATCACCACTTGAACGGGTTCAACCTGAGCAACTGTGTGAGTTCCCAGATTCATCTTCTTTAACCTTCTTTCAACTTCTGCGGCAATTTGATCTTCCATTTTTACAACCTGTTCTGTTAGCTTAAGATCGATTTTCCCGTCTGGTTGACTCACGGTGCGATCATATAACTCAAGGTGTTCATTGGCAGCAATAGCTTCTATGATTCTTTTAATACCTGTGGTTGTTGAAAAGTTTGTTGAGCCACCTGCAGCAGTATCAATCAGTTGCTTTGTCTTGAGTCGCAACCCATTTACAAAGTTTTGCATTTGCTCTGTTGCGTCCATGTTATGAGTAGGACACGAAGTCAAACACCTTTTGAATCTTTTATAAGCATCTCCAAGTGATTCACCCTCTTTTTGTTTAAAATTGACTATATCATATCTTTTCCGGATGAACACTGAAGCAGGAAAGTATTCGTTTAGGAAGGCTGTTTCCATCTCTTGCCATGTTGTGATACTTGCTGCGGGAAGAGAATAGAACCACTCTTCAGCATCGTCAGTAAGAGTGAATGGAAACATCACCAGTCGTTTTGCCTCCTCTGAATGACCTTCGATCTTCAAAGAAGTGGTAGTAGTAAGAAATCTCTGAAGATGCTTATTTGCATCCTCATTAATTCTCCCGGAGAAAGGCTTGCTCTCTAACTGGCGGATGGTAGATGGATGCAACTGGAAGTGTGCTACATTCACCGGTTGATTAACAATCGTCATCCTGTTAGGTTGAGCATTTGCCCCTCCGTAATCACCTAAGAGCCTCTCTGCAGCAGGTTGATTTCCTGCCATGTCGTTGAATTCAGGGTCAGTTTCTCTGTTTGAATCAGAGTCACTGTGCTCCGAGTGAACGGAAATATAGTCCTCAGTTTCCTGATACGGGACACTTGAACCAGTCTTAGCCAGACTATCAATTCTTGCCTTGCGGCGTCTCTCGTGCAAAGCTCTTTCTGGTTCTGTGTCAAAAGAAAATTTAGCTGAGGCCTGACCTCGCATAAACAGTTAGACACGAGTTAGAAAACAAAATTTCAATAACAGTAAAATGATATACAGAGAGTAAAGTAAAATTTTAGTCGCAGAGCAACAAAATTCCAATTGATATAACACAAACAACTTAATTCTTTGGCAGTCCCCGGCAACGGCGCCAAAAACTTGACCGGTAAATAGCAAGTGTACTATTTTTACCGATGTAGTAATAGAAGGGATTAACCCCAAATATCGATCACAAGGACTGCGTATTAAAATAAGTTCTTCGTGATTAATTTCAATTGGACAAAACTCATGGTTTGAGATTAAATTATATAAATTGAACAGAATAAAACATAAATTTAAAACAAATAATTTCACTTATATGAAAGTAATGCCAGGTATGGTGTATGATTCGCAATGCAATGACTCATAAGTTCCTTAATTTTAGAGATATGCTTTAGAACGTGTCTTTCCTAAGTCTATAATGTTTTTCCAAAATTCCTTTAAAGAAAAACCTTTGGTATTCTTCATAGACCGCGATTCCTCAAAGGTCATAGAAGAATATCAAGCAATAATTCTGACATAAAAAGGTTCTCATAAAAATATCCCAATTCCTCAGTAATATTTTTTTACGATAAAATTATGCAACAAGGTTAGAATGGTTGGTCAGACCAAATCCTAACCACGATCAGTTATCTTATTTTCCAATACTGATAATGCATTAAGGACGTTACGATAAAATAAAGAAACGAAACTAAAAACATAATTCCAAATTGAAGAATTCAACAAGTCATTACAAAACGCAAATCAGGGACACCCCCCTGGCATTGGGGGGTTTAGCCACTCATGTTCAAACTGGAAATAAAAACAGAGTAAGCAAATTTAGACATTACAATTAACGTTGGATTAGTCGGATCATCAATTGCTTCCGCTCTTGATCAATCTTTCTTCTCCAGTGTTCGTTCTCTCCAAAAAGCCCCAATTCCCAAAAAAGTCCCTCTTCACAGTCATCATGGGAAAATATAAATCAGTCTTCAAACAGCACCGCGAAATGTCCGGAATACCCTTGAAGCAGCAAAACACAAAATTCCCTCTGGTCTTCACAACACGGGTCGTGTTGTGCAACACGGGTGGCCGTGTTGTGCCTCTGGATCACTGCTAAAAACATTTTTTTCCAGCTGCCATGACACGGGCCGTGTTGTACAACACGGGTGCCCGTGTCACAACCCTGTCTTCTTCTTTTCTGAGCAGAATCTTTGTTTCTTCTGGTCTTTACAACACGGGCCGTGTTGTACAACACTGGCACCCGTGTTGTGTCTCTGAACTCTCATTTTCTATCAGTTTTTAAAAGCTTGGACCATCTTTCGGACGCCTCGAACAACCGATTACATATTTACCTGAAACACCACAAAGAAACAACCACATAACCCATTCCACTGATAAAAACAAAGTAAAAACGATAAACACTGACTTGCACACAATAATGAGAAAACTAAGACAAAACATGAACGAGACACTACAAACAAAATAAAAATAGACTCAAAAGACGCTGAAAACCGGCTTGAATATTACCACTAAATATCACTGATCATAATACATCCATAAATTTTCATCATTCATGTGGGAAGAAATCTTCCCAAAGTAAGACTAGATGTAAGTTTTTGGACAATCGTTGTCGTTATACTTATCAAAAGTAGGAGGCTTGAACTTGTGAGGAATTTTGACCCCGAGCACTAAACCTAAGTCAATCACATCAAAACCTAGAGAGTTATGAGATTCAATGGCCTTTATCTTCTCAGCCATTTCCTCAAACCTCTTATCCACCACTGCATTCTGGTTATCCAACCCCTCACTCATCAAAGTGAACTGATCCTCTTGACCATCCATGTAGCCAACATTACGGTCATTCTCTCCGCCCAGAGCTCCATTATGATTTCACTGATTTCCATCTTCTGGAATCTCATTCTCTGGCCTTTCGACCATCAACCTTAGTTGTTCTTGATTCTGAGTTATCCCCGCCATCATAGTCATAAAATGATCCAGAGGATCCCTCAATTCCACGAGCTTAGCTTGTACCTGATCTTCCATTCTAGCTCTGCTTTGCTTGATTGGTGAAAACAACCCCCAACATTATTGCTTGAAAAGGAATAGAAATAAGAAACTGCTAGTGTACCTAAAAAAACAAGGACAATATGATATGATATGCAGGATGTTATGTTATGCAGATGCTCTGAAACAAAACTACTGAGAGAGAACACTCTCAAAAAAATCCCTGAAAGGAAGATCCACTGTAAAGTCATCCCGTGACCAGGTGCCAATGCATAAATTTCTTAGAAATCCAAACATCCAAACAAAGAAAGACTC
Source organism: Lathyrus aphaca (assembly GCA_963966055.1). NCBI lineage: Eukaryota > Viridiplantae > Streptophyta > Magnoliopsida > Fabales > Fabaceae > Lathyrus > Lathyrus aphaca. The sequence goes on from OZ014525.1 coordinate 238,829,340, forward strand.
ACCAGAGCAAAGTCATACAAAGTACTGAAACAAAATGACAACAAATACAAATAAGAACAACAACAAAAGTTCCCTCAACAAGCCTGAGGGTAACCAAATACATGAAAGAAAAATAAGGCCTCCAAACATCAATCCCAATCTATCCTTATTTGCTTCCCCAGTTGACCATCTAGCGTGATGACCTTTGAGTCGATCAGATCCTGAACCTTCATTTGTAGAGCCTTACATTCCTCTGTTGCATGCCCCGGAGCACCTTAATGAAACTCGCAACACGCCTTCACATCGTATCCCTTTGGAAGATTCCCCGCCGATGGTGCCACAGTCCGCAACTCCACTAAATTAAACCTTAGAAATTGTTGCAACATGGCAGTGTAGGTTATGGAGATCGGATCAAGAACATGATCAGATTGTCTAATTCTTTATGGATAAGACCTTCGTTGTGGTTGAGAATTTTGTTGCTGACGTTGCTTTGAGTTCCTAACAGGCCACTGAACTTTCTTGCCCATATTTGGCTGAGGAACAAATGAAGGTTGTTGACATAACAACTTTGAAGACTCGACCTGAGTAATGACCCCAGAGGAAGAAGAATTTACCATCTTCTTTCTATTCATACATGCACCAACTTGTGACACTTTCAACCCGGTCAGCCCAAAATTAATTACTCCTTCATCAATCAAATATTTCACTTGATGCATGAACACTCTGCAAACATTAATATCATGTCCCAGAGCTCCGGAGTGAAAAACGCAGTAGGAATAAGGATTCCAACCCTGGGGAAGTTCACTAGAAGGAGAATATAGCTCATGACACTCAATCAATCCCATTTTGAGCAGCTGTGGGCACATCTCAGCATAAGACATGGGTACAAGATCAATAACCCTTTCTCGCTTCTGTCGAAAACGGGTTGTCGCCACTGGAAGAGCTACAACTGAAACCTGTTGAAGTCCGTCTTTGGAAACCAAGGTGTAGGAGTTGAGGAAGATCCTTGATAAGTAAAGAAAGTAATCGTCTCTTTGGCAACAATTGGTGTAGGATCATTCAGCTTATTTGTATCAGTAAAGGAGAAGTTGATTTATGTCTAGGTTCTTCAGGACTATCAAGTGGTGATTGTTGGTGAGGAGGCTCAAACTGTGTAGGTAGTCCACCTAACAATTCCCGATTCAATGGGAATCCTAAAGAGATGGGAGAAACGAGACCTTATGTTGGAGAAGCAGACACCTGACCATTTTCTTTCTTCAATAAAGCATTCATGATCCCTGTAAGAAGCTTCATCTGAGTCTTCATCAAGTCGAACTCTTCCTTCAAGAATCTCCGACCCTGAGATAAAACTTGCACTTCTGCTGTGAACTGCCCCATCTGGGTCTTCATTTCATTTACCTCCGCCCGGAGTTGTTCCAAGTCCATACCCTGAGAGTTCTGATTCAAGCTAGCCATTCTGAAGAGAAAACAAGTAAGGATGAGAATCTGTCTCTGAACACCTATCATGAATGCAAGGATGTATGTAAATGCCATGTTCAGTTATTTCCCATGACTCTATCTGCTTTAATTCACATTTTGATACACAAGAAATCCAACTGTATGATTCAGATGTGGGATCCTCAGACATAACTGAACATGTATGCTGGAATGCCATGATGTCATGTATGCAACAGGCACGTGATCATTGACCGGTGTCTGTCTGGATGCTGAATACGGAGCCAAGAACAAAGTGATCTGAAACCCGCAGGTCCTCTGAACAATAACCCTAGATAATAATTCAGAACCAAAGATCAAGAACTCCAAAACCATAATAACAGAATCTGAACATAAGATCACACTGGTAACAAAGGGTATGATGAGGTCAGGGGTTCCTGCAAAACCTGTAAGCCCTTCCCAATCTCATAGGCGTGCTCCGGGTTAAACATCACAGACTCTCAAAGACGAATAACAATAATAAGTCAACCATCTCTGAGAAATGGCTTATGACCAAATCAGGGAATCAATTTAGCATTATGTACTACTCAGGGAGGCCTTAGAGTGAGTCCAGGAAAAACAAGCATCCCCTATAAGTCCCCAGCTTCAAGCGCTGAAATCGAGAAACAATAGTACATTCAGCCCTTGGAATACAGTACTATCGTTAGACGACCAGATGCTTTAACTGAGTTCTAATGAGAGAACCAGACCATCCTATGCGAGTTCCTAGTGGGCCCTCGGGTGCAAATGGGTTTGCCACTGAATGTGGTCTGCCACTATCACCACTGGAGAGGGATATTTCCACAAAGGTCCTCAATGATCGGTGCCTAGATGCGTATAACTATCAAGGTCATGTGATGAAGTAGGGAATACCCCTATATCAAAATATTTCCAAGACGGTCGCAGTCTGGGTGTGGAACTCACTACTGCCCTCATGACAAGATACCATGATACCAAAGTGACTGTTAGGGTTCACTCGAGCCCCGGTTATGAGCTCATCTCACAGTAACCCCATTCCACCAAACAAAAAATCCAATCCAGACAGTCCAGTATAATATGATGCATGAAAAATAAAATACTAAAAGCAATAAATAAAACTATAAAGTAAAACTGTAAATAAAAACAGTAAACTAAACACACCATAACAAACAACAAACACCTAATGAAACAGAAACAAACAAGCGATATGATTGACTCTCAAGGGAACTAGAGATTCTGGGTTCAGTCCCTAGCAGAGTCGCTAGCTGTCACTCCCTAGATTTCCATCCTGGTACAAACGCGAAAGTGGTGCGGAGAAACTAAAGTCGCCAGCCAGGCATTTTTATCCCGAAGAAACGGGAATGGTAATGTTGCACAAATCGAGGAAAAGAAAGGAAAGGACAAAGGTCCTATGAACCAAAGAAACTGGGTTCGGGAGTCGGTTACGACCTAGGAAGGTATTAGCACCCCAGATCGTCCGTCGTACCCGACAAGATCCACACTTGCTAGAAACTATTTCAAAGGGGTAAGAATGAAACTGCTGCAAAAAGAAATAGAAATTGAACTGAAGAAAAGAAAAGTAAGGGGAAAATGTAGGGAAAATAAAATAGTGCTCGAATGGGCCCAACCCCACTGCCTACGTACCTCATTGGAAAATGAGGATCAGAGTCAACGTAGTTCTCCTAACTAGGGAGGAAAGTTGCTTGTGTTTTAAAACTTGAACTGCTTATATCAATACTCAGGTGTTGCAGGCTCGTCCAGAACGAGTGTCTTACCGTCTTGCAAAGAGGCAAGTAGGAGCAAGTTCTTATGTTGAGAGTGAGTGAGATGAGAAAAGAATTCCCGAAGGAGAGACGATTATTCTTTGTTCAGTGTTTTTTAGAAGCTTTTTCTTTGTGTTTGGCATGTGAAAGTGTATTCAAGTCCTTTTCCGTGGAATGTGTACTTATTACTTCATCCCAAGATGGAATGAGGAATAAGCACACCCAAGTAAGGAGAAGATCCCCAAGACTTGGTTCCAGAGATTAGGGCCTAAGCACACTAACTCATTGAATTTATTAAGCGTTTTTGTGATTTGAAATGAAGAAATGTTTTTTTGAGTTTTTCTTTGTAAGGGTAATCTCATGATTAGACTTATGCATCATGATAGACAAGTTTGCATTATCCCAAGATGGGATGAATACAAATGCCCCGTGGAATAAGTCCATACACACAAGATTACCTCAACCATTATTAAGTGTTTTTTTAGGTTTTTTTTAAGAAGAGAAAGAGAGAGCACCAAAAGGATCTCAAAGGTAAAAGACTAAAGGGGGGACTAACAATCCTAAGTGTTATCATGTATGGGAGTCCTAGGTTAGTGTGGTTTGAGTTTTATCCTAATGAAGAAGAAGGAAAGAAGAAAAGAAGAAGAAGAGGGGCAAAGGATTCAACTTACTTCTTAAGAGAAGATAAGTTGATCCTAAAGGGGGATGAATAAGAAGTTGAACAAAGATGGCATAAGCTCATCACATGCACAAGTAAGAAGACATAAAAGAAGTGAAGGAAGAAGTTAAGATGTGGAAGCATCATCCACACCTCTCAAGCTAACCAAAGCCCCTGAAAAGTTAGAAGTATTCACATAAAGGCAAATGAAGTTCAAACAAACACAAGTCATGAAGGAAAAAAGTTCTAAACATCAAAACCCATACAAGTCAGAACCTATTAGTCACAAAATACCTCTAAGGTTAGTCATGTAAACTCAAGCAAAGAGAAATGGGAGAAATCCCACAAACATCAAACAAGTCACCAAAGGATAAGTGAGAAGGAAGGAAGTGAACAAGTGAAACAAAGCAAGTTAAGATGCAACAAGCAATGCCAAAGTCAGAAGCTAAACTCCCTAATCATTTTCCTGAACAAAATATCCGAATATCATTCAAAGCATTTAAGCACATACCCAAGCAATAGGAGAAGATAGGAGAAGAAGTAAAGTGAACATGGTTCATACATGTGAAAGACGTGACTTGTCATACAAGGTAAGCACAAAACAAGGGAGGATGAAGTTCAAATCACTATGACAAACAAGACCTTAGACAACGCTTTTTTTGCCCTTAGACAACACTTTGGTTAATGTCAAAAGCGTTGTCTAAAGGGGCTTTATACAACACTTTTATTTGCAAAAACGCTTTCTAAACCCCACTTTAGACAGCGCTTTTTGCATTTTTTTAATATACCTTAGACAACGCTTTTTATTTTATTTTAATCGTATACCTTAGATAGCGTTTTCACTAAAAGCGCTTTCTAAACCCCACCTTAGACAACGCTTTTAGTGAAAATGCTTTCTAAACCCCACCTTAGACAGCGCTCTTTGTTGAAAGCGCTTTCTAAGGTATACAAAAATTTTAAAATATTTTCCTTTAAAAAGCACTGTCTAAAGTTGCCAAATTATAGGCACCTGTTTTGTATTCACTTTTTCACGTGGTTTTCAAACCAGAATTTGTACCTGTTTTCCAATCCAGAATTTGCACCAAATTATCCTATTTAAACCTACTAATTTAGGCACCGATTTATAGATACAAAACAATCGTATTTTCAAACCAATATCTACGAAATAATTCATACAATCGTACCAAATTTACGAACCAATTAAATATACATCATAGTTTTTACAAATCATTTCATCCAACTATACATTTTGTTTCAAATGAAATCTACATAAACAAAAATGTGATAACACTCCGAGATATACATTTTCATCCAATTTCAATTATAGTATAACCTGAAACAACACAAAAATATTGTAATTGATCAATTAAAACAAGTCATAATCAATATGTCTATAGTTACATACACATACTCAAAATTTTCATCAATTAAAGTAAGAGTACAATATACCTTATAACACTCCGAGCTCCATAATAAATTGACATCATTCCTATTTAATTTCTTCCAAATGATCTTTTAAATAATACGCACACTTGAATTCATTAAAGTATTACATAATAATATAACATAGTTTGATTTAGTTTCAACTATTTAATTATATGAGAAATATGTGTTAAATATTAAAATAACTCATAAGTTAGAAATACATGCATCGGATGGAATCTCTAACTGACCCAAAGAAAGAGTTTCTCTCATAAATCTCAACATGAATTATCCGCAATTTATACCATTACGTTGCAGAGGACACTACACATGAAAAGAAAATATGGATAAATCCTAAGTTTTATCAAGTATCATCACTAATATAATAAAAAATGTGATAATCAATAATATACCGCCATTTTTATCCATGTAATGTTGTTGGCTATCCTCTTTGATACTTGGATATCTCGTTGGGCTCAAAAATCTTGTATAATGCTAATAAAATATAAATGAATATTTAGAATAATTCACATAAATAAATAAATACACACACGAATATTTAGAATAATCTCACTTACGTGTCAATCATGTTCTTCATATTCGGCTATGTTGTCCGATCATTTCCTAACGAGTCAAGATAATAAACAATTTCTCTGATAGGATTAATTGCGACCAATAACCAATATCCACTGTAAGATTAAACAAATGTTAGATAGAAATTTTCTACACGACGTCAAAATACAAAATAATTTTAAGGGTTAAATATATTTTTAGTCCCTATAAATATCACAATTTTGGTTTTTAGTCCCTATAAATATCTCAAGAATTTAACATTTTCCATGCATAAATATCATATAATTGTAATGTACCTGTTTGTTTTAAACAAGGGACTCGGTATACCGCGAAATAGCCTTATCTTTTGATTTGGATCTTGTTGGAGTCTAATTAACATAACCATGTAAAAAATGTACGTAAAATGCACGTAAAAACTTTGAATCTACACATTAAGGTTAACAAAGGTTCATAATGGTTTTTAGCATACCTCATATCCTACACTAATGAGGCTTGTCGGCCATGCAACAAACGAACCCATTGCTTGTTCCACCATTGTTGCATCCGAAACATCGTCAGGATATGGTATTAATGCATTTGGCTCTATTGCAATATCAACCGCGACTTTCAAGCATTCAGTAGGGAGCGATCTAGTGTGAAGTAATTTTCTGCTAGTGTTATGCACTTTGCCATTGCCAACCATCCGATAATATGGTGACGATAAGTAGAGGTGACAAGGGGAAATGACCTAAAACCAATAATAAATATGAAATTGCTAATGTGTATATATGTCAATTACATAATTTAAGTTAATAGTTCAATTTCATAAAAATATATATAATTACCTCTAAAATGTTTGGTTGAAAGTTACAGTTGATACTATCTTTGTCTGAACCATCTTTAAAACATGTTGAAGCGTTGGCCTTTTTTTCTTTCCTTAATGCACGAACTTCAGCTTCCAGTGCTTCCAATTTTGCATTAAGTTCTTTATTACTAGGAGCCTTTCCTTTTTTAATATTCAAGGAGGTCAGAGTGATCCCAAATCCCTTAGCCCTCACCCGACCCAAATACTCACAGACATCTAATGCCCGACTAAGTATGCTACTATTATCATCTGGAGATAAAGACTGAGATAGTGCCTCATGAAAATCAGATGAATATCAAATACTTGTCAAATATTTGTTAATAAAGTTTTAATTTAATTAAAGAAATAATGTTCTACTTACACATTTATCATATACATGTATAACATCTTCTTTAGCAACTCCAGATTTGCTCACACGGGCTTCCTTACACAAAACATGTGCAGGAAGAGATGTTTCAGAATTTTTCTCCTTCTGCAACTACACATTAAGTCAGATAATATGATCAAATAAAACTCATGATGAACAAAATTATTATTGAAATTTATAGATACTTACCATAGATTGTTCTAAGCGTCCATATCTGACACGTCTTTTTCTGTATGGATACACGAGACTTGATGCTCTTTCCCGATTTGTGTCACTTATTCTTTTAGATTCTGGGGTTTTTCGTTTGGATTTAAAAGATTCCCATTCTTCTGGTGAAATAAAACTTTCATATTTCTTTGGAAGCTCCGCATCAACATGATTACCATTTTCATCCCTAAGATACTTGGATGATAAAAATGTTTTAAACCCCCTTAGTAGCTTTCCGGCCAATTTAAGACAAAAATCTCTTCTATCATCTTCGATGTTGAAACATCTCTAAGAAAAACATACACATTGTGCGTTAGTACAAGTAATTTAAAAGACATAATTAGTTCGCATAATTAAAGACATAATTATTGTACCTTTATCTCAGTCCAAATTTTGTCTTCGGATTCTTTCAACTCTTTTTTTCTCCAATCATCACAAGTAATTGGAATCTCATTCCTTACTAGTGCACCAATAGTTAAGGTATGACCGTTAGGTTCTATAAGCTACCCATGTGGGCTCCAATGCACATCTAAAATGATGCCTCAGTCTCTACCATGGATCACTTTACTCATCACTGTTATACCTCTTCTAATCTCGTCTTTCGTAGATACCTTTTTATTACCTCCTTCATGCGTAAAATCATCATCATGTGGGTGATCATCGTTAGTGGCCATATCTAACATGTAATAAAGAAACCAAGGATATCAAATATAAATTATAATGAAAGCATTTGAAAATGAAAAATAAAGAAACCAAGGATATCAAATTTAAATTATAATGAAAGCAATTGAAAATGAAAAATAAAGAAACCAAGGATATCAAATATAAATTATAATGAAAGCAATTGAAAATGAAAAATAAAGAAACCAAGGATATCAAATATAAATTATAATGAAAGCAATTGAAAATGAAAAATAAGGAAACCAAGGATATCAAATATAAATTATAATGAAAGCAATTGAAAATGAAAATGACATAATATATAGCATTTTATTATATTACCTCTTTCACTAACATCTCTTTCTTTTCTTTGTTGGATTATTAATTACTTGTTTCTTAGCAATGCGGACGGATGAATTGATCAAAATTCCCAAATTATGATCATTTCTGATATATGACTCATCCGCTATAAGATCCTCATCTTGATCATTTCTATTCAACTCATTCCGTCTAATGCATGACTCATTCTCAACATCAATATCACATTGATCGACACCGCTATCATCAACCACTTTGTTAGAGAAAAGCACTATAAACCATTTTGTACTCGTCGGGTCATTCACATAGAACACTTGTTTAGCTTGAGATGCTAGAATAAAAGGCTCATCTTTGTACCCCACCCTAGTAAGATCAACTTGCAAAAATCCATACTTATCCATTCGTATGCCACTACTATTTACCCACTTGCAACCAAAGATGGGAATCTGAAACTTCTCGTAATCAAACACCCAAATGTGCTCAATAACTCCAAAATATGACAAATTTGCATATTTGGGGTTTAAGTCCTTCATACTTGATATATGCATTCCTTAAGCTAGCACAGTGACACCACTATTTTGCATAGTACTCTTATCATCTTGTTCTTTGGTATAAAATATGTATGCATTAATTGCGTATGTGCTATGAGAAAACACATGCAAACTTGGACCATATGCCAAACATCTCAACCTTTCTGTTACCAAAGCAGGATCTGAAGAGCGCTTCGAATAAATATGCTCCTTTAACCATTGTATGAAACTTTTATTGTGCTCTCGTACTATCCAATTTTCATTTCTGTTCGGATTTAACCTTCAGAGTACATCCTTGTGCATTTCAACATATGGCTCAACCTCATTATCATTGTACAGAACATACAAATGCACTTGATCCTGTTCATCCCTTGATATTGTCACAATTTTATTTCTAATTAATTTTTTACCTTCCTTTTTTTAGAAAATCTGAGCTTTGAGGAGTCCAATCGATTGAACGTTGGACAAATATTCAGTACAAAACTCAACAGCTTCTTCAACAATGTATCCATTATAACATGGAAATCATGTGTCTTCAAACTCTTCAACTTGAGGTCTTTCATAGACACAAGTCTTCTAATATCTGAAGAGTGTCCTTCTTGAACCTTAACTTCACTCAGAAACTTACACAATTTTTTTTCTCCTTTCTAGATAGAGTAAAAGCAGCAGGTGGTAGATATGTTCGTCTTCCTTTCTTCACGGGTGCTAATTCACTTCTCATTCCCATTTTAACATGTCCTCCCTTGCTTTAAGGCCATCCTTAGACTTTCCTTTTATATTGAGTAACATACCGATAACATTTTCAAATACATTTTTTCAATATGCATAACATTGAGAAAATATCTCACGTACAAAGACTTCCAATATGGAAATTTAAAAAATATCGACCTCTTCTTCCACCCACCTTTGACCACCTTATGTGCAAAAGGCTTGCCAAACTCAGTACTCACATCTTTCACCTTTTCAAAAACTTGGTCACCTGACAATGCGGGAGGAGTTTTACGCTGTTCGGTGTCTCCATTGAATGCTTTTCTCCATCCACGGTAGTGATGTTTATAATGTAAGAATCTACGATGACCGAGAAACACATTCTTCTGAAAAATTTCCAATCGAATCGTATCGGTTCCATCTTCACAAACATGACACACGCGTTGACCTTTAATGTTATACCCAGATAGATTCCCGTATGCTGGAAAATCATTAAATGTGCCAAACAACATCGCCCTCAAATTGAAATTTTCTTCCCTAATCCATCATAAACCTCCACACCGTTCTCCCATAAAATCTTTAAATCCTCGATCAAAGGTGTCAAGTATACGTCTATGTCATTCCCTGGTTGTTTAGGCCCAGAGATTAACATAGATAACATCATGTACTTACGCTTCATACATAACCATGGAGGTAGGTTATAAATCATAAGAATCATAGGCTATGTTGTATGTGAGATACTTTGAAGACCATGCGGGTTCATTCCATCAGTAGATAATGCCAAGCGAAGGTTTCTTGCTTCTTCTCCAAAGTCAGGATAATCATTATCAATTTTTAACCACTGTGGTGAATCATCCGGATGTCGATACTTTCCATCAATAATTCTTTCATCTGCATGCCAAGTCAGGTGTCTTGCATCGGTTTCACTACGAAACATGTGCCTAAATCTTGGAATTATAGGAAAATACCATAAGACTTTTGCTGGAGACAATCTTTTCTTATATCGAGACAAACTGCATTTAGGGCACTCAGTTAATGATGCATATTCGTTACGAAACAAAACGCAATCGTTTGGACAAGCATGTATCTTATCATAGCTCATGCCGCTAAAGCACAACATTTTTTTGCCTCATAGGTTCGATTAGGAAGAACATTATCCTCTGGTAGAATTTCTCTCATAAGGGCCAACAACTCTGTGAAACTTTTATCCGACCATCTATTGCCCGTCTTTAAGTTGTACAACTTTAATACCGCAGATAGTCTTGAGAATTTAGTGCAACCATTATACAACGGTTTCTCTGCATCGCTTACCAACCTCTCAAACATTTCAGGAAAATCATGAAGATCTTCTTCAAGTTCTTCTACAATCTCTTCAACTCGATCACAATCATATGTTTCTGTGTCTTTGTTGTTTGAAGCATAGGTCGTATTACTTTTCCCACTCGGTTCAACATTCTCGTTAATTTTCTCACCATGAAATTTCCAACACTGATAACTTCGATCAATTCCATGCCTCAGTAAATGAGATTTTAATCCATCTGCGTCAACCTTAGCAATATAACAACAACCCAAGCAAGGACATTTCATTCGACTGGGGTTTTTAACATGTTGAACATCAAACTTAACAAATTCCACAACCCCATTCTCGTACTCTTTGAACAATCGATCGGCAAACATCCATTTTTTATCCATGGTTTTCCTATTCATTAAAGTAAGTAATCAATATCAACTTCAATAACCTATACATAACCAATGTAAATCCAAACGACAATAACTTATACATAACCAATGTAAATCCAAATGATAATAACCTATACATAACTAATGTAAATCCAAACGCCAATAACCTATACATAACCAAGGTAAATACAGACGAAAATAACCTATACATTACCAAGGTAAATCCAGATGAAAATAACCCTATACATAACCAATGTAAATCTAAACGAAAATAACCTATACATAACCAAAGATAATAAGAGATACATAACCTATACATATTTTCACTACATAACCTATACATATTTTCACTACATAACCTATACATAACCTATACATAACCTGAATAAATCCAAACGAAAATATAGATACATAATCTGATTTTTCACTATTCTTCACATAATCATAACAACAACATTGCCTATTTTCACTATTCTTCACAAAATCATATTTATCAAAGAAATACATAACAATGACATTGCCTTATTCTTCACAAAATCCTATTTTCACTATTCTTCATAAAATCAACATAACAACAACAATGTACCTTATGAGAACTCAGTAGAGGACGAACTCAGTCAAGAAAATGGACAAACTCGGTAGCTTCACGAACTCAGTCAACAAGAACGAAGTAATGACAATGGAGGTTTTTCGTTTAAAGTAATGGAGGTTTCAACAAGAACGAAGAACTCAATCAACGTTTATGGAGGTTTTTCGTATGTTAGGTTTCACGTTCGCAGGGGGGAGAAGAAAGAGGAAACGAATGAAAATAGAAACTAACTTATAGTATTTTAATTTAATTAGTCCTTAGACAGTGCTTTTGAGAAAAGCGTTATCTAAGGGCGACCTTTAAAAGCGCTTTTGAAAAACACTGTCTAAGCTTGACCTTAGACAACGCTTTTGATATTTTTTTTTAAAATTATAAGACCTTAGGAAACACTTTCTCAAAAGCATTGTCTAGGATATACCTTTAAAAGCGCTTTGAGAAAGCGTTGTCTAAAGGGCACCTTAGACAACGCTTTTTAATATATTTTGTGAACAGTTTCCGTGTTTTATTTTTTTTCCACTTATAGCAGCGCTTTTTTAATTAAGCGTTGTCTAAAGTGTGTTGTTAAATATCATTTTTGGCATAGTGAATATCACAACCAAAAATCAAATGACATGCTAAGAATCCCCAAACAAGTCCTTATATAATGGCATAAGTGCCTTCCTAAGCAAGCAAGCAAGTTATGACCAAAACATTCAGAAAATAGGCAAGCAAAGGTTCAAACATCAAAGAAATACCAAACATGCTTCAAAAATTATGAAAACAAGTCACAATGGACCTCAACCAGGGGTGATCAACATGTAAAAACCTCATGCAAAAAATCAGAATACAAGTCATTCAAATAATCACATAAAACAAACTAGGGTTTCAAAATCTTAAGCTCCAAACAAACACCTCAAAAGTCAGCCAAACAAGGCCTAAAAAATGATTCAAAAATATTTTAAAGAACCTCAACATGTCCTCAAAACAATGAAAAAGGAACCATGCTTATAGCAATCAGGGAACTCAAGATAGAAAATCAACAAGTTAGGGTGTTCATGATATAAGGAAACTCAAAATAAAATAAATGAAAAATTAATTCAGATGTCTAAAAAATAATAAAATAAGAAAATAAATTTTGAAATTTTTTTATAAAATGACAAAGATCTTTGCTGAATTGTTTTGGATTTTTAAGAAGTCTAAAACTAATTTTAAAAAATTAAAATGAAACTAAAAGAAATAATAAAAATAAAATGAAATAAAAATGTGAAAGGGGTGCAAACAGAAGCTCATATGCGTTCAAATCAAGGAAGCGGGCCTAAGGAGGGGTGCTAAAAGCACAAAAGCCCAATGCGCTTGAAAGAAGGCTCAGAGTCAACAAAAGTTGACTCAGGTCATGGCCTTTGGATCAATCTGAAGGTGGATACGCAGTTAACAAAGGGAAAAGTCATTGAAATCAACGCATGCGGATGAATCAAATAAAAAAGTACACCAATCCAGTGGTTCTCAAGAGTCAATAAAAGTATGATCATCCAAAGCACCACAAATCAAGTCAACCAAGAAAGTACTACAAATGAACGCACAAGATTTAAATACACACATGCTTATCATGATCAGGCAAACACAAACAATTAAATGAGAATTAAAACGCACACGTCTGGCACGTGAATTTTAATGTGTTATCAAGCTGACAACCCTTGGATCAAAATCATAAACGGCCTGGATTGCATCTTCTTCAAAGATCCGTTCACTTGGAACATAAAACCAGACGCCGAAGTCCTAGCTCCGGTCGTCTTCTCCGGCAACACCAAACGAAGATCCAACAATAAATTTCCAGAAATAAACAACAAGACCGCCATTCGAACCAGAATTACACAAGGATTTCAAATATACAACACAAATCAACAACAATCAACAAGTGAAACAAATCGAAGAAAATAAAAATGAATTACAAACTTTCAGATCCACATAACTTCATCATTTCACATCCAAATTCAAAACAAAATAGATCAACATGTTCAGTGAGACTTCATACACACAATGCAGACAATTAATTTTCAAATGGTGATGATGAAATCAGAAACATACCTGAGATTGAGCTAGGGAAAATACACTAAGAAAACCTCTAGGAAGGTGCAAATCAACTTCTCTTGAGCTCTATTTGCAAAATAAATGTAAATAGAGGCTTATATTAGCCTGGATCTGAATATTCGAAGAAACCACCTCTAACTTTAGTTATGGTGAAATCAAGAGCAAAAGCTTCAACCAAAGGATGATTCTGACTCTTTGAAGTGTGTAGATCACAAATATGGAAAAAAAATGGCAAGAACACTCAAGAATAAGGAGAATCGAAGAAAAGGATGCAAGCGGCAAAAAAGTTGAATCTGAAGAATGAGAGTGCATGAGGCTCTATAATTTGTGTAGTTGGCTTATATATGAAGTGTTAATGAGGCTGATTAGGGTTTAGGAAGTGTGAGGACTCATCAATAAAAGATTTGGATCAAAATTAAAATTTGCATAATTGTGCATAAGTGGTGCTTTGCTCGTGCATTCCCTCTCCCATGTGCATGATCCTTCTCCATTTAGGTCACTGAGTGCCTTTAGATTGATCTTAGGGCTTGAAATGATTTGCATCATGAGTTTTGAATGAATGTGCAATTTTGCATAATGACAAATAACTTGTGTTTATGGCACGAAAGTGGGTGATTACTTGGACAAAATTGATTGTCATGGATTTTATTTGGATATGGTAATGAGAATTGATCCATTAGAAGTCAACAAAATGCAATGTGAATCAATTTGCAAATGGTGTAAAACTTGAACTTTTGAAAATCCCTAAAAATAATCCAACTTCCATCAAGCATAACTTTTGATCCAAGAAGGCTATGAAGGAGTTCTTGTAATTTTTGAAAATGGAATAACAAGCCCTACAACTTTGATGTTTATGGAAAATTCATTTGAAGCTTCCTTGGTCATGAAAGGATTGATTGAAGTTAGCACTAAAATTGCCAAAAATGGAAAATTTCATTATAAATCACTTTCCAATTTTAGTAACTTTTCTTCAAACTCTTGATTCTTGACTTTTGAGATTATTCATGCCATTTTTTGACCAAATCAAAGTCCATACACCTGAAAATCATGATTGGAACCCTAAAGATCCACTGGTTGACTTTTCTTCTGCACAATTGACCTCTTTCTTCAAGTACAAGTAACTGAACAATTGCTTGACTTTCTCAATGAATTTCTTAACCAAATTTCATCCGTAGGCCTTGTTGTAACACCCTAATTTTTGCCTTAATATTTCTTCGCATTTCATCTGCATCTTGCATACAAACAAGATCACCCTGGTTCCTCGGTTCTTCTCGGGTGTAGGTTTATGCCTCACAGGGGATCACCATTGTTATTGCTTTTTATTTGCTTTATATTTGTTTATGTTTATTAATCACTAACCAAAATCCAAAAATATGTTGTAGTTCGCTTCTTCTTCTTCTTTGTGCTTTCAGGAGTTGCAGGGTTTCAAAAGTCGACAATCGTTTCAATTCAAATGTGGTTGTTTAGTTATGATCTGATTCAGATGGAAGTTTGACTTAATCTTCGTCAAACTATCAGGAGATTATTTCAACTGCAAATTATTTGTGCCGATGGTTATTTCTCAGGCAGTGCGTAATCAATGATAAGTTGTGTTGTGTGCGAAAATTCTTTGGTTTATTGAGCTGTGAATCATGAGAAGTCCATATTGTATTGGTTGAGTAATCATCAGTTCATCAGTGGTTCATCTGTGGATTTATTTTCTAGAAATCGACTCATACATATTGAAAAAGATTCAGAAAATTAAAGGTTGATGGCCGTTGTTTTGGTTGCGAATTATCCAGCGGTCTAGGATTGGTTTCATCATGTGTATGGAAAGTTCAAATTTGGTTTTAGCCTTAAAATATTTAAAAAAATCATCTCTTCATCCATTTTTCGATCCATACATTTCTTTTAGTCACCGTTTTTTATTTCGGCCATATTTTCATTATCCAATTATTTTCTATCCATATATTTCCAACTATTATCCATCTTATTAAAAAATATCCAATAATAATTTTCCATATCCATTTTTTTCTTAATTCGACCAAAGCCCAACCCACATCACTTTAATCCATTTACCCAAAAAAGAAAAAAGGAAAATTATAAGCTCATATACATTTCTTTTATGCCCATGATACAAAATATTGAAGAAAAAAATTTAATTGTGTGAGCCACAATTTTGCTGGCTTGAAACAAGTTCCAGCAATCAAACTTACGTTGTCACGTGATTCTCTTAGTACCAGCCTTCATGAAATACTCTAAGCCATCACGCATCAACACGTTACACATCATCAGCGCATGAAGCTCCCAGCCGAACACGTTGTTCTCCCAGTTAGCTTCTTATTCCACTTCAACACCTCATCCAACAAGCTAAACATCAAGCCAAGCATGATCCACACGAACAAAAGCAAAGCCAAATACACACATGAGAAAGCTATCAAAACACAGAGAGATAAACTTCAAACGCACACATAAAAATCACGAATAATTTCAGCAACCAAACCGCAAGGAATTGAGAACAAAACGCATCCAAGAACTCAGAATATCACACGCATATGGCATGAGAAAAAATGCAGGCAAACTCTCAAAACAGCAAACAAAAATATCAGTTCAAAAACTCCTCCATTCATCTATAAATTCAGACCTCTCCCTCTCATTTTCTTGAAGCTAGGATAGCTCTTCAAAGTGCTGCAAAAAAAATCATCACCAAGCTTCAAAAATTCATCAAACCTCCTTTAACAAACTCCATCAATCCTTTCAACAACTTCATTCACCTTAAAATCCAATCTTCCATAACCTTCGAAGCTTCAGTACCATTTTCATAACTTCATTCAATTCATCCTCAAACCTTCAAACTCTTAACCTTTTCATTCCACCAATTTTTGAAAATCAGAACAAATTGCAAACCTTCCACCACCGATCTGAAACAAAAACGAAAGTTGAAAACAAATAAACCGAGTTGAAGAGTGAACGACGACGATCTGAGGCAAGAAACCGAGAAATATTCAGAGAAGAAGAGTGAAAAGAAAACGATACATGAAGGGGAAAGAGAGAAGAAACAAATCGCGATTTAGAGGAGGAGGCGAACGGAACCGGCGATGGAGCTGTTACTAACGATTGATTCCGACGAGTTTTTTTTATAGGTGTGTGGCCGTTGGCGTTACTCGTAAAAAGAAGGAGAAGACAGCGTTCTGATTTGTTTTGGTAGTTATTTGACTTTTATTTTTTTATTTTTTATTTAAAATTTGATGTCTAATTTGGGCCCTGGGTATCAATTCTGAATCCATTAGGGTTACTGATCACACCACCCTTGCTACAGTTAACTCTCTCTTCTTGATTTTTTTTCTTTTTCATTTTTTTTAAAAGGATTTGCTCTCATTATTTTCTTAGATTGTCATTTAGAAAATCATTGGAGAAAATTATTGATAAAAATTGTTTTAAAATTTATTTGGTAATCATTTTGAATTTGTTTATATGGATTTTGTCCATTTTCTTCTTGATTTTCAATTTGTTGGTTGTTGATGGATCATAAATGTTAGATCCATATTTCTCTTCATCTTATTCTTTTTCTTTTGGTCGATGAGATCTCCGATTTGAAGATTGTTGATTTTCAAAGATGTTTAATCTTCATTATTTTAAATCTATGGTTGAATGATCATTTGGATCATTCTCCATTTTTTGGAATCGTGATAGGTTGCATTTGATAAATTAATGTTAAATATCGATTAAGATTAGACCGTTAGCACTTTTTCTTTTAGTGTGACATGTTTTCGGAGAATGATCCATTATATCATTTCTCTAACATGCATTAACACTGAAATTGTTCACCTTAATTGGTGTTGGTCGACTTCATTTGTAGGGTAATTACTCCGTAAATTACTCGTCAATTTCTTAACAAAAACCTAAATGTGTCCCGACTTCGGAATAAAAAAATTCAATTGGATACTTGCACTTTTGTGGACCGGACCTCGTGTTGGTCGCGTATTCCCAAAGTGATTGATCATTTTGCATTAAGAACTAAGACTTATGAATGTTTGATGCATAGGTGTTTTGGGTCTCCTAATATCCTTTCAAACTTCATTGAATTTGGTTCTATTTGCCTTGATTGATCATTATAGTGTAAGATACTAAGCGAATCCGGTTGCCTTTCAATTTTGGTTACTCTTTTGGTTGTGGTTGATTAAGTTCACCATGCCACTATTATGTATATTATTATACTATTACTATACTAACATTTTAATTCTTTCTCGCTCCCTTATCTCTTTTATTATGCTTTTATTATACTATATCAGTCATCATATTGTTTATGTTTATATTGATATTCTTGTGTTTTTTCTTTTGTCCATTTGGACACAAAAATATTAATAAAGGATTAAACATCTAAAAGACTTGTGACTTTAATCTTGGACTATGGCTATTATCCTTAGTATTGGACTTGGAGTTTTGGACTTAGATTTTAGGATCTTGCCATTTGCTTGAGTTATTATGGATTGAAGACCTTGGCCTCGATTTGGTTCACTTGTTTATAAAGATGAACTCCTATTGCTTTGAAGAATGCTCGCCATACGGTTTGTTTATTCTTCCTTTAACTTTTACTTTAAGTCTTAGGATATTCCCTTCATCTCCCCCTTCTTTAATTTTCAAAATCTCCCTCCTTTTTCAGAGGATTCTTGTTTTAAAAAAATTATCACTTTATTAATAAATAAAACTTTGACTTTTGTCAAGTGGAATTTTACTATTTTTCTTTTCTTTTAAAAAAAACAATGAATTTAATCATCTTGACTTTAATTCAAAAAATAAAAAGAACCAAACGCATTTAAGTTGTGATAAGTGCCTGGACCTGTCTGATGCCAGTCAGCACAGGCTCAAATAAATGGTATGAAATGTTGTTCTTCTTGGGTGCCATGACTGCTAATGAAGAGCTAAATACTGATGATGAAGACTGATACTGGAGATGAGCCACTGATAGGCTGAGGCTGGTGATAAAAGTAGCTGAAGCAGGCAACTGATGAAGATAGCTGAAGCAGATAACTGATGAACAGGGGTCTATGCAGATGAAGGGGTCAAAACCAAGCCAAAATATAAAGTGGATACCCTGAAAAACAAATAAACAGATGTTAAATGATGCAATGATGATGTATGCAAATGATATGCAAGGGTTTGTGATCAAGCTGGATCTGATTATCTGTCTTGATATAAAGTCCATGTATGTTCAAGAAGTCCAGATGGAGGTTCAGAAATCCAGTAACCAAGGTGGGGGACTCAAATAAAGAGTCACATGTCCAGGGTTAAATCACAAGAACTGTCCAAAGTGGAGCATTCTTAATCACAACGAGTACCAGGGTATGATGTGGTCAATGGTACCTGCAAACCTGTAAACAGCCCATCCCCCTCACAGGTGGTGTTCTAAAACAAGGATCCTCAGACTTGGATCAGTTATGAGAAGTGTAAACACTTCTAACCCGGAGGTACCGTGTTTACAATAACCATAAAAGATCCTCCTCTAATTCACCTCAGCTTCTGAAGGTCATAATAAAGGTCATCCAGACTTAGCAGGTTTCCCAGATAGCCCTAGCACTACAGGAAATCTGTAGCACAGAGTTCTCAAGAAGAAACCCACATCTGAACCGTGTTTCATATTCCCGCACCAGAACGAAATGGAATGGGAAAGAACATGAACCACTCTAGCCTAGGTGTCACTCAGGTCCCAGGTATAGGACCTTAAACTCTCAATGAAACCCCACCCACCAAAACAGAAACCAGATCCAGCAAAAATGGCAGTATGACAGTATGATGTATAAAACTGTAAAGAAAGCAATAAACGACTGTACATAAAGCAGTAAATAAAGCAACTATATAAACACAGTTAGCACATAACACCCCAGTAAACACAAATCAAACAAGCGCTAGGAGGAACCCACAAAAAGAACCAGAAGCCCTGGTTGCAATATAAGGGTCCCCAGCAGAGTCGCCAAGCTGTCGCTCCCACCAAATGAGGCTAGGTCAAATGGGGTACAGACGCGAACGTTCGGCGAAAGAGGAACGAATGAAATAGAGTCGCCAGCTAGGCATTTTTATCCCGAAGGAAAGGTAATGCTGCATAAACCTAGGAAAAGATATGGATAAGACGGTCGCGAACCAGAGAGACTGAGAAAGGGGGTTGGTTACAACCTGGGAAGGTATTAGAACCCAGATTGTCCGTCGTACTCGACGGGATCCACGCTTAAAAGATTTGTGTTTTAAAGGGGTAGTGTCAGTGCTATTTGTGTATCAAAACTGGAAAGAATGAAAGTGTCAGTGTAAAAGAAGTGTGAAGTGTATAAGTGAAGTGTCAGTGTCAGAATAAGAATGAAATGCTCAAGATCATGAGGCTTAAAGAATAAGGCTGGAAAGAGGGGGGGATATACAGAGACTTTTGTTCGATAACTGTTAAGTTATGCCTACGTATCCTCTCGTGCAATGAGGAAGTCAGAACACCGTAGTTCGACTTAAAGAGACTGAAAGATAAATTGACTTGTGAACTGCTTGCTTGTCTATGCTCAAGTGTATGACCTGTCTGGCTCAGGTGCAAACTGTCTTGCATTAGACGGAAGAAGCAAGTTCTCGTTTAAGAGTGAATGAGATGAGAAAAGAATCCCGGAGGAGACGATTATTGTTTGTTTTTGTGTTTTCAATCTTTTATTGCTTTTTGGTGTTTGTCATAAGTAAATGAGCTTAAGTCTAAACCAATGGGTTAGTAAACTCATCACATCCTCCCTCTGATTAGGGGTAATGAGAATACCTTAAGTGTGAAGTAAGCACCTCACACTTAATCACCATGATGTAGGATTAAGATCATTAACCTACTTGCATTTATTTATGATGTTTTTGGAGTTTTTGTTTAGTGCTAAGTAATGAGTTTAAGCCATAATCAAGGATTTAATGGACCCATTACACCATCCTAATAGAAGGATAATAGATGAGAACATTTAAGCTGAGAAAAGCTCCTCAACTTAATCCATGATTAGGGATTAACCTCATGACAAAACAAGACCTTTATTAAATGGATTTTAGTTAATGGTAAGATTAAGAAGTGAGTTTTATGGTTTGTAAGACAACTTGAGGGGGACTTGTCCATTAACACTAGGGTTAGTCCTTCTTAACCAATTAAGGAAGAATTAGAACCCTAATGCAAGGCCCAAGTTACAAGCTTGATGTCTTGATGATTATTAAGTGAATTGATTAAAGGATTTAAACACATTAAGGGTTTAACACTTAGGATTAAAGTTATACACTCCATCCTAATAGAAGGATGCAGGCATAACCCTAATCACAAAGCCTTAAAGCCTTAGGGGTTTAGTCCTTGATTATGAGATGAGAAGAGAAGACACAAAGATGACACAAAGGTACAAACTAATGGGGGACTAATCAAACCCTAATTGTTATCATGCTTGGGTATTCCTAGGGTTTATGGGGCTTAAAAGAGAAAGATCTTCAGAGAAACCACCAGGAAGGAAGCAGATGAAAAGAGCAAAGAGAAGCAAAACAACTTGCTTCATTTAAGAAGACAAGTTGCTTGAAGAAAGAAAGTAAGAAATGAACATGAATGAGCAAGCTCACTCTAAAGCAAAGTTAAAATGCAGCAATGATGCAAGAGAGATGAGAAGAGATTGTGAGAAGTGAAGGCAAATTCACTTCTTAAAACAACTTACCACCTGAAAATTTAGCAAAAGGAATGCAATGCAATGCAAATGAGATGGAATGTCATGATGCAAACCAAAGTCAGAAGCATAAACATGATGTGAATGATGCTAAGAGATGATACAAACATGAGGCAAGACATGAGAATGATCAAGCAAGCATAGGGATGCAAATGAAGCATGCATTGAACCATGAAAGTACATGAAGAGTTATGAAATGTAATAGACATACAACATGTCAAATGAAAGATGCAATGATCAAACATGGTTCTAATATGTCCTAAGATGTATTATGAATCATGAGGATGCACAAAATGTCATGGCAAGTCAATGGATGCAAGCAAATGAGAAATGGATGCAAAGGAAGACACAAACTAGGGTTACATACATCATGCAAAGCAAAAATCCAAAACCAGAAGCAAATGACTTGATAAAAATTTGAAAATGCAATCAAAGACACCCTAAACCTACACAAACTCACTGCCCAAAGGAGGGGATCCAACTCTTATCCTAATGAGAGTTATGAATTTCCTAAGATTGCTAGGTGTAGAACCTCAAATTTGCCCTCTTTATTTTAAGCATCATAATACATCATTTGCATCATAAGCATATCATATATATAGCATTATAGCATGGGAAAATAAAGCATGACAAGCATCAAGCCCTAGCATGAGGCATATGGCCATCTGGGGAGGTGTTGGAGGCCATCTAAGCTAAGACAAGGGTTCCAATGGATTTGTGGGAGGACTATGATGAGTCTAGACTCTTTTGGCAAGGCCAAGTTCACCTGCAAAAGCTCAGAAGATTGCTTAATCATCACAAGTTTTAAGACAATGCAAGGCTCCTAAGCAGTGCAACCAAATTAGGGTTTTGACTTCAAGAGCCTTAAACTCATAATTTTGGCCAACTCTTTTGGGCAATGTTTTCCATATGATAAAAGGTCCCTACATGTCAATTTTCATGAGAAAATTCCAAATGGAAGTCAGTCATTGCCTTAGTTGCTTGCAGATGAAGTAATTGGTCAACTGTGCCTGTAAAAAGTCAACTGTCTGATTTCAAGGGGTCCAAGCCACTTTTTCTTGCCAAGGGAGGTCTTTACAATGTTATAAGATGTTTGGGATGATTGAAGATCAAGAATCATGGACATTTGGAGGGTTTTGTAAAAATGGCACAAAGTTGGTTTTTGAGATTTTCCAAATTTAGCAACTTTTGCCCTAATTTTCAAGTGAGCTTAGCATGATCAAAAATTCTTCAAATGAACCCAACCCAAACATGAAAGTTGAAGACTAAAGCCTGCCATTTTCAAAAAGTACAAGTACATTTTCATGGGATTTATGGTTTGAGAGATAAAGCCCTCGAAAATTTCATGCATTTTAGGGCAAAATCACATTTCCAGGCACACACCAAATGCAAGAGTGCTCAAAACTCATTTCCAAGTGCTGGAATGGATCAAGTGAGGTTACTAAGTTACAATGCAATGTATTTAGATGATTTTGCTCAAGAGAAACTTGCATTTTGGTGCCAAGCATGGAAGTGGTCTCAAAAATGCAAATTTAGCCAAATCATGAGAAGTATGTAATGGCTAATTCTAAGGGCCAAAGTTGTTTATGTTCTGACCAAGGATTGGAAAAGGCTTGTACATGTGCCAAAAGGCCAAGCAAAGAGTGAGGTATGTGAGCTTATCTCACACTTTTGCAAATGATGCAAAATCTCAAAAAAGGCTCATTTATTCCCATTCCAAGTGCAAGGTGAGGCCACCATCCTTTTATTCATGACATCTCAAGCTGTTAGCTCAAAAGAAATTGGAGGGTCCAGGCAAGGAATTTGACACATTTCACAAAATGCAAGTGCATGGGCATATGATATTTTGTTGTCACATGAGATATCAAATTTTTACCAAAGGAGAGGTTGTTATGGAATGAAGTTGCAAGCCCATTTGTGTACCATTTGGAGTCATTATTTCACAATGCATGGTATGAAGAGGGTTTGGCCCAAAAGGGGTGCAGAAAGCATGCGTGGAATGGGAGATATCTCATGAGGGGCATTTTAGCAAAATGATAAGAACAGCATCATACACTGATCCAAGGGCCAGTTTTCTTCCACTTTGGAATTAGGGGATCATAAGAGGTCAGCATGTGCAAAGAGAGTGGGAAGAGCACGATTGAATCATTCCACCACACACCTCATGCAACTTTGGCAAAATCACCTCATGCACACTATTCTCACGTGCATTTGCTGGCCAACCCTAGCTACTGAAAACACACCATATATAAGTGGTATTCCCTCTTTGAATCGGCCAGAGGAGGTAGAATTTCATCAGTCTCAAGCTTTGGCTCTTGCTGCATTTTCTCTCATAACTCCTCATCCATAGCTCCATTTACAAAGCAGACCCCATATTCTTGTTCCTGAAGCTTCATAGGGCATAGATCAAGCTTCATTTTAAGCTGGAGGAAGGTTCTTATACCAGTCCAGTTCAAACCAGATTTCTTCAAAGAGCAAAGTTGAGGCGATTTTGAAGCTTCTTTCACATTTATTTTGTGAAAAGAGGTTGCTAGAAGATCATCCAGAGCTGGATTTTAGCTTTCTTGGAGAAATTTGAAGCTGTGTGATCTCAGGTATGCCTCAAATCCATAGACTTGTAAATGATTTTTGTGATGTGCATTACAATCTACTTGTTACACTGAGCATGTGGAACTCTTTGGTTTTGAAAATGATGTTGAAATGAGGTCGGGCTAGGGTTTTGAAGTTTCTAGATCCAAACTCTTTTGATTCTGTTCATGCTGTGTGTGCTGTTTTACATGTCTGTGATGATTGATTCATGTTGTGCTTGATTAGAGGATCATTTTTGATGTTTGGTTCGTGTGTTTTCATGGAGAAATGGAGGAGATATGTTTCTCTGGTTTTGGTGTGTTGTTGCTGTTTGGTCCTGTTGCATTCGTATGTTGCAGCTTGTTCCTATGAGTTGAGGTTGAAGATGATGAAGTGGAATGCAGGGATTGGTGGGGTTTCTATTTTTGTCTTTGGTGACTAAACCCTAGCATGACCGGTTGATGTCAATGTTCACATGTTTTGTGCATTTGTTTGTTTTATTTTTTTATGAAGCATGCCATAAGTTTAAGGAATGCCTGAGTTTCTTTTGCCTTGAATTTTTTGCATGGGCCTGAGGCCAGCATGCTATTCACGCCCCCTGCTGGGCCCAGGTAGTGGAAATGAGCTGACCAGCCTTGCTTCTTGCATTCCTCCATCATGTTTATTATTCTTTTATTTTCTTCCTTTTACTCCTTCCATTTTGATTATTTTTAAAATACTTCCCAACTTAGAAAAAATCCATAAAAATTCATGTGTATTCTTTAGTTCATCTAGTTTTTTATCATATTTTTTTTCATATTTTTATTTCCATTCCACGTGGCCAAATTAATTCAACACTAGGCATTGCTTTATTGTGGACTCTCTTGGACCAATCTGCCTTGTCCAATTTCTATCTTCCTCATCCTTTAAGCTATGAACCTCATTCTTTTTGCATTCAAATTCTAAGACACTCTACTATCTTCATGATTTATCTTGGATTTTTCATAAATTTCTTTGCTGGATTTTGATTGGGTTACTTGTGCATCAATTTTCTAAACCCTAAATGGTGATACCTTGCATCCTTGAGCTTCATTGACTTAGTTTGGTGCTGAATTTTTGCAAACCCTTTTGGATTCTCATTTCCTTGTGTTTGAAGAGTACTTTGATGGACAGCTAGGTTTTTTTAGGTGCTTGGATTTATTTCTTAGGTATTTTCTTCCTCACCTTGCCTTGTTTTGCACCCTTTGAGTCTCATAAGCTTTTTTTAAGTTTAGAAGGGCACTTGTGCCAACTTCTCCTCATCTTTTGGGGTCCTTTAGAGGTCTAGGGTTGTTCCTGGTCTTAGGATAGGGTTTGAGTTTCCTTGAGCTTTGGTTTTTGATTCTCCTTTATGTGTATTATATCCTTAAGTGTTATGCATGCCTTCTTTGCATTTATTTCACTTTTAATCATCTCAGTGTGATCTTGTGTTGCTTTGTTTATCATCTTGTGAACTCTTTGCCATGCTCTTATGCTTGTGTAACTTCTGACTTGTTGGTTCATGCCTTGGTTTTATGATGTTACACTAACCTTGCAGGAGCTATGGTAAGTGAGAGATGTGGGAATTGAGTTCCACATCTCCATCTCTCATCTCTTCTCATTTTGTTTATATAGACTAACATTTTCTTGTTGGGCTTAGGCCTTTCTCATCCTTTCTTCTATCTTCTTCTTCTCTTCTTCTTTCCTTCTTCAGTAGGATAGAAACCTCACTAACCTTTAGGATATCCATGCATGTGAATATTTAGGATTGTTTTTAGTTCCCCTTTAGAATTTTTCCTTTGAGATCCTTTTGGTTCTTCTTCTCTTCTCATCTCATAACTCTTAAAAAGAAAACACTTTAATAAATATGAAGTGATGCATTGATCCATAGCCTTATTCCATGAGGTATGCTTGTAGTCTTCCCATCTTGGGATAGTACATGTTTACCTTGTGATGCACAAGTCTGATCAAGGTATCTGCTTCATAAAGCATAAAAAAAACACTTCTTCATGTAAATAACCAAAAACACTTAATAAGTAAGCAAGTTAGTGGGCCTAAGCCCTAGTCTTTGGGTTCAAGTTTTGGGGATCTTCTCCTTACTTGAGTGTGCTTGTTCTATTATTCCATCTTGGAATGTAGTGACAAGTGCACATTCCATTGATAAGAGCTTGAGTTCACTTCCTTGTGATACACTCCTAAAAGCTTCTAAAAAACACAAACAAACAATAAGCGTCTTTCCTTCGGGAATTCTTTTCTCACCTCATTCGCTCCGTACGCGAACTTGCTCCTACTTGTCATCTTGCAAGACGGTTACGCACTCGTCGTCCGAGCCTGCAACACCTGAGCAATGGCATAGGCAGTTCAAGCCTTTAATTCACAAGCAATTTCTTTTCTACCCCTAGTTAGGGGAACTACGGCGTCTCTGATCCTCATTATCCTGATGAGGTACGTAGGCAGCGGGGTAGGGCCCGTTCGAGCACAATCTTTATTTTCCCTACATTTTTCTCTTTATTTCTTATCTCCGTTCTTTTTCCAGTTCATTCTCATTTCTTTTGCTGCAGCTTTCATACCCTCACCCTTTGAAACAGTTTCTTTTGCAAGCGTGGATCCCGTCGGGTACGGCGGACGATCTGGGTGCTAATACCTTCCCAGGTCGTAACCGACTCCCGAACTCAGTCTCTTTGGTTCGCAGGACCTGTGTCCTTCCTCTTTCTTTCTTCTGGTTTGTGCAGCATTACCATTCCCTTTCTTCGGGATAAAAATGCCTGGCTGGCGACTCTATTCTTTTCCGCGCCACTTTCGCGTTTGAACCAGGATGGAAATCCGGGGAGCGACAGCTGGCGACTCTGCTGGGGAAAGTGCACCAGAGATCTCTGGTTCCCCTGTGAGTCTCTCCTAGCGCTTGTGTGTTTTTGTTTCATTGGGTGATGTTTGTTTGATGTGGCTTGTTGTATTGTATTGCTGTCTGTTTACTGCTTTATTTACAGCTTTATCTTACGGCTTTATTTACGGTTTTCAGTATTCATTTTCTGCATCATATATATCATACTGGACTGTCTGGACTGGTTTTCTTTGGTGGGATGGGTGTTACTGATTCTTGAGAGATATGAGCCAAGTACCCGGCTCGAGTGCACCATAGGACTTAGAGTGGTTCCACTTTGGCCTCATGAGATCTTGTCATGGGGGTAGTAGTGAGTTCCGCACCCAGGTTGCGATTGTCTTGGAAATGTCTTGATTTGGGGATCTTCCTCTCTCATTACATAACCCTGACAGTTATGTGTAGCTGGGGACCGATCATTGAGAACCTTGTGGAAACATCCCTCTTTAGTGATGACAGTGGCAGTCCACATGTTGTGGCAAACCCATTCGCATCCGAGGGCCCCACTGGGGACTCGCATAGGATGGCCTGGTTCTCTTATAAGAACTTAGTCAAAGCATCTGGTCGTATGACATTAGTGCTGTATCCTACGGGCTGAATGTACTATTGTTTCTCGATTTCAGCGCTTGAAGCTGGGGACTTATAAGGGATGCTTGTTTTCCCGGACTCAGCTGAGGCCTCCCTGCGTAGTACATAATGCCTAACCGATTCCCTGATTTGGTCATGAGCCATTTCTCGGAGATGGTGACAGTATTATTGCTATGTGGCTTTGAGAGTCCGTGATGTCTGACCCGGAGCCTTTTACCCGCGATATTGGGGGTGTTTACAGGTGTGCAGGAACCCACGACCTCAGCATACACTCATTTGTTCAGTTATGATCTTTGGTCCTGTGGTTATGATCTGTGGTTCTATTGACTCTATGGTTCCGAAGTTATGGTCCGGGAATTCTGGATTTCTTGATACCGTGATTCTGAGATCTTCTATCAGAGGGTTGTGATTATCAAAGGGTGTGACTCAGTGAACTTTTGGGTTTGCCAGTTATTCAGAGGGGCCCTTGTCAGTGTTCCAGTTCAGATGGTCCCAGTTGGTCATATGCTTGCATTGCATTACATTTGCATCATTCCTTGCATTAACTGTTTATGTCTCCCATTTTTCAGGTCATTACTCACATCTGTTCCCGGTTCTGGTATTCTTATCTCCATGGCAGAAATCAGAAGCGATCCGAGAAAAAAGAATGTGCATTATACCTTTCTTCAGCCGGAAGTCAAAAGTGTTCAGAGGTTAGCAGGTTTGATGAATGATCAAGTCTTGGGTAATTTCAAGAAAAGATATGGCCAAATACTGAAGTTTGTGGACAAGCCTACTACAGACCAAAAGGACAGCTTGCATACCTTGTTGCAATTTTATGATCCCTTGCTGCGTTGCTTTGTTCTTTCAGGTTACATCTTAGCTCCGACATTGGAAGAGATCTCCAGCATGCTGGGTGTTCCGATCAGAGAGACATTGCCGTTCTACGGGTCAGAGGTTGTGCTTAGAAATGAAGACATAGCCAAGGTTTGTAGGTTTCCAGTTGTTTCAGTCAGAAAAGCTTTGCAAGAGAGTAAAGGCAAAGGTCTACCATGGAGTGTGCTTATCCCAGAGGCTGAGAAGTATGCTACAGAAGCTAAGTGGAATGACTTTGGGGCCTTGCTGGCATTGATGGTATATGGGTCTAGCTTGTTTCCCGGAGAGAAAGAGTTTGTCAGCTTAGAAGTGATTTCAATCTTTGCAAAAGGCAATCCAGTGCCCACTTTATTGGGTGACTTTTATTTTAGTGTCCATTACAGAAACGAGAAAGGTAGAGGTGGTCCAGTGGTCTGCTGTGCTCCTTTGTTTGCTGAATGGTTCGCTAGACAGTTGCCTAAGTCAGGTGCCTTCAAGGATATACGAGGCGAATGGAGATGGTCCAGAAGATTGATGGGACTGACTGAAGAAGACATTGCTTGGGGTTATGACAGGGATTTGCTAGGAAAAGAGGTGATGGTTAGCTGCGGAAGGTTTGCTGGAGTACCTTTGTTGGGAAGGAAGGGTGTCATCAGTTACCACCCGACATTAGCCAGAAGGCAGTTTGGCTACCCTTTGAAGGATCCTCCTCAGATGGAAATGTTTGCTGAATCTTTGTATTTTCCTGTTGACGGAAACAGAGAGCTAGTCCAACAAGCAGTTCAATCCTGGGATCACAGGAAAAGGAAAGGGAAGAAAGACTTCGGCCGAGTTAATCCCAAGACATATCCACCATATGCTGAATGGTTGCAAAGGCATATCGAGTCAGTTCTCATGCCTTTTTCAGTCGAAGCTCCACTTTATCCCCGAGAGGTACCAGGTCCGAGCAGTACGGTTTCCTTGGAGGAGTACAAGAAGCTAGAAGCCCAGCTGCATGAGGTCAGAGTAGAGAATATTGAGATGGTAAGCTTATACCACCAGGCCAATAGAGCTAAGAAGGAAGTCGAAGACAAGCTGCAGAAGCTCCAAGCCTCGTTAGAAAACAAAGAGAAGGATTTTGCTGAAAGAGAAGCACATTTCCACAGATTGGGTATGATGGAAGCTCGAAAAGAAGTTAAGCGCAAGGAGACCTTAAAGACTCTCAGGAGTGCTCGGCAGTCCATTGTTTGGTTGAAAGGCCAAAGGGATGAAGACCAAAAGAAATTCAAAGAGAAGGAAGAGTTCTTTGAAGTTCAGATGGCTTTCAAGAAAGAGGAAGTGGAACAAACCCACGCCATCCGGAGGGAGAAGACCCAACAGTTGGCCCAAAGTCAGTTAGCTCTGGAGGAAGCCAGGAAAGAGATCGAAGAGCTCAAGCTGAGAGCAGGGGTCAAGAAAAGCAGGGCGGAGGTGGCAGAACCGGGGTCCTTAGCTTAGTTTATTTTTCAGACTACCTACAGGCTTGTTGTAGGAGTCTTGCTTTCATTTCCTTTGGCTTTATGTACTGATTTGTAACCCTTCGGGGAATATTCTCTGATGTATTCTGACTTTTAGCCTATAGTGGATTGTCCATATTCAGTACTAGTGTGCAAGTTATCACTTTGAATGTGCAAGACTCGTTTGTCCAGATACTGCTAAAGTCTGAACACTTATCAAAGAGAAAGTTTGAAAGATAAAAAGTGATTGCCGGGATAGATGCCAGAACTGGGGCATGCCAAATGCTTAAAATTGGGAATATGAACAGTTACATTGCATTGCATATAACCTGTTTGTTGTTTTGCAGGTAGTGTCTCGGTTACTAACGTATTTTGTGTTTCAGGCACTATAGCTCCTCGAAAAGTTCGGGGGCAACCAGCAGTACACAGGTACCCAACCAAGATTAACAGAGAGCGAGCCATGGATCAAATGCAGGCAGATTTGGCAGATCTAAGGCAGAGAATGGATAACTTCATGACGTTAATGGCCGGCATGGGGCAGAATCAAGAACGGCTGCGAGAGATGGTTGAGAATCAGAACCGGAACGCTGCTGCTGCTGCGAATGCTGATAATCATACCGGTGCGGGCGCACGTCAGGGTGGAACTCCAGGGGTGCCAATAGTCAACGAAGGGGTGCCTAACATTCATATGGACCACCAGGATGACCAATTCACATTACTTGATGAAGCCGAGGGTCAAGGGGTAGAAATGAACAAGAGATTCGAAGAGATGGCCGAGCAAATCAAGGCTATTCAGTCCCAGAGTTCTTTGGGATTCGATATAACAGACTTGGGTTTGGTTCCGGGAGTCAGAATTCCGTATAAATTCAAAGTTCCTACTTTCGAGAAGTATAACGACACTGCTTGCCCAAGGACCCATCTGCAATCATATGTTGGGAGAATTGCTGCGCATACGGACGATGAAAAACTATGGATGTATTACTTTCAGGACAGCTTAGTGGGAGCTTCCCTTGAGTGGTACATGAAGCTCAGCAGGGTCAATGTTAAGAGCTGGAAGGATCTCGCTGAGGCCTTCGTGAAGCAATACCAATATAACATGGACATGGCTCCGAATCGCACTCAGTTGCAACATATGGCTCAGACAGCAAAAGAAGGCTTTAAAGAATACGCCCAGAGGTGGCGTCAGCTAGCTGCCAGGGTGCAGCCACCCTTGTTAGAGAATGAAATGGCCGATATGTTTATGGGTACCCTCCAGGGAGTATTTCTTGAAAGATTGGCGTCGAGTTCTGCTACAAAGTTCAACGATATTGTCATTGCGGGAGAAAGGGTCGAAACGCTGTTGAAAATGGGGAAGATACAAGACCCCGGTGCTAGTAGTTCAAATGGGGCGAGGAAAGCTTTTAGCGGACCTCCAAGAAGGCGAGAAGGCGAGACCAATGCTGTATTCGGCCGAAGCCAGGGCCGTGGTTACAGAAGACCTTATGAACATATGGCTGCTGTCACCATTCCCGCAGCTCCCGTACAACAAATGCTACCTCCACCACAACAACAGCGACAACAACAACAGCAACAACAACAACCTAGAGCCAACTACCAGCAAAGACCTTATCAGCCGAGGCAGGCTCGTCCTGCTAACAGGGTGATTGAAGCTATTCCGATGACATATGCTGCCTTGTTGCCGAGACTACTAGACTTGAACCTTATTCAATTAAGGACTTTGGCACCACCACCTCCTGGAGAGCTTCCAGCTGGTTATGATGTCAACGCACGATGTGCTTTTCATTCAGGAGCACCCGGGCACTCAACCGAGAAGTGCAGGGCGCTGCATCACAAAGTTCAAGATCTTGTAGATTCAAAGGCAATCAACTTTGCGCCACCACCGAATATCAACTCGAACCCTATACCTGATCATGGAGGGGCAAGAGTTAATGCTGTTGAGCGTGATGACAAGTTGAGTTTGGTACTGAGTATTGATGAGGTCAAGACGCCATTGAAGGTGGTGAAAGAGAGACTGTTGAAAGGTCAAGTATTTCCTGGTTGTTCTCTCGATTGTGAAGACTGTATAAGTGCTGTGAATGGCTGCGAGAAATTGAAGACGGGTCTGCAAGAGTTGATTGATGATGGGTCTCTACAATTTAGCAAGATTAGTAACGAAAAGGCTGATGATGTGTCAACCATTACTATCTTCTACGATGAAGCTGACATGCCCGTCAGACAGGAGCCAGTTACTGTTTACGCTCCTCAGATTAGTCCCGTGACTATAACTGTACCTGGGCCAGTGCCGTACACCGATGATAGGGCCATTCCGTGGCATTATGGTTCCGATGTCTATGTGGCGGGACAGAAGATGGAGAGTAGACCTGTTGCGGACCTGACCATTGAAAATGTAGGAGGTGTTGGAGGTTTTACTCGAAGTGGCCGTTTGTTTGCTCCCCCTGCATTGAGAAAGGATTCTGAGGCCGAAGCTTCGTCCAAGGACAAAGGGAAGCAGATTGCGAATGACGAGTTAACTACTCCTGTGGCTGGACAGGGGACGTTTGAAAAGGAGGTAGAGGAATTTATGAAGATCATCAAAAGGAGTGACTACAAGGTGGTTGATCAACTGAATCAGACACCTTCAAAAATTTCTATCTTGTCACTGTTGATGTGCTCTCCCGCGCACCGAGAAGCCTTGCTGAAAGTACTCCAAATGGCTTACGTTCCTCAAGAGATCACTGTCAATCAACTCGAAGCTGTTGTTGGGAGTGTCAATGCTAGCCATGGCTTAGGCTTCACTGACAGAGATCTTACTTCGGAGGGAAGAAATCACAATAAAGCACTGCATATCACGATGGAATGCAAGGGCGCTGTGTTGTCTCATGTCCTTGTAGACACAGGCTCTTCCTTGAATGTGCTCCCGAAGAAGGCGCTGATGAAGCTTAACATTGATGGGGTTATCCTGACGCCGAGTGATCTGGTGGTTAAGGCTTTCGATGGTTCAAGAAGATCAGTTTTCGGAGAGGTTGAGTTGCCTGTTAAGATAGGCTCTCAAGTCTTCAAGAGTATCTTCTATGTTATGGACATCCAGCCTGCGTATAGTTGCTTGTTGGGCAGACCGTGGATACATGCAGCTGGAGCTGTCACTTCAACCTTGCACCAGAAGCTTAAATATGTGGTGGATGGCCAGGTCATCACAGTTTGCGGGGAAGAAGATATATTCGTCAGCCACCTGTCGACGTTTAAATATGTGGAAATGGACGGAGAAATTCACGAGACTTTGTGCCAAGATTTTGAAGCAGATGTCAGTATCTTGACTCCGGTGAAGAAAAACAACGAAGGCACGTCAATTCATTCCTACCAGGAAGCAAAGGAGGTCGTCCAATCAGGCAATGCTCAGGGCTGGGGCAAGCTGTTGGAGATGGAAAAGAAGGATGACAAATTCGGCTTAGGGTATCAACCTGGAGGGTCTACTCAGAGTGGTAAAGCTATCTCCTTCACAAGTGCTGGGTTGCTCGACCGCGATCAAATTTGTACGGCAAGCCGAGACGGGGATAGTGACAGAGATTGGGACAACAACTGGATCCGCCCGTATGCACCCGGCGAGGAGCTAGGAAATTGGTCTGCCGAAGACATTGTTCAAGTCACCTGGCTCTCGAAGTAATTGTTTGTTTCCTTTTATTAGCATACTGCATTGTCAAATCCAACATTCTGCCCAAGATGCTTGGATCCATTGTATTGGGCCACCATGTTTTGTATTGCATCGTTATTTTTGCTATGAAATAAAAGGACATTTTCAGACAAACTGTGTTCCCTGTCTTTGTTTTTAAACTTTTTCATAAAAATATATAAAAATGGCAATGTGTTTTCATTTTTATTTTGTGTTAGCGTCTCTTTTCAAAGTAAGCAGATTCTGAATAAGCACATCATTTGTGCAGTGCTGATCATCCGGATTCCACGGATAACACTCCTGCTATGACTATGCATGACTTTGATAATCCAGTCTACCAAGCTGATGAAGGAGTTGAGGAAGACTGTGACCTCCCTGAAGAATTGGTCAGGTTGTTGAAACAGGAGGAACGGGTTATTCAGCCTCATCAAGAAGAGATTGAGACCATCAACCTTGGTAGTGAGGATGCAAAGAAAGAAATCAAGATAGGGGCCAATCTGCAGGCCGTTGTCAAACAGGAGCTGATTAGTATGTTGAGAGAGTATGTGGATATCTTTGCTTGGTCATATCAAGATATGCCAGGTCTAGATACCGATATTGTGATGCATAAGCTACCCCTGAGAGAAGACTGTCCTCCTGTGAAGCAAAAATTGAGAAGAACTCGCCCGGATATGGCGATGAAGATTAAAGAGGAGGTGCAGAAGCAGTGGGATGCCGGGTTCCTTGCCGTGACTAGCTACCCACCTTGGGTAGCTAACATTGTACCAGTACCTAAGAAGGACGGCAAGGTCCGGATGTGCGTTGACTATAGAGATTTGAACAGAGCAAGCCCGAAGGATGATTTTCCGTTGCCACACATTGACGTGTTGGTCGACAATACTGCTCAATTCTCAGTGTTCTCCTTCATGGATGGATTCTCCGGTTATAATCAGATAAAAATGGCGCCGGAAGACATGGAGAAGACGACGTTCATTACCCCGTGGGGAACGTTCTGCTATAAGGTCATGCCCTTCGGGCTGAAGAACGCAGGGGCAACTTATCAGCGGGCAATGGTCACATTGTTCCATGACATGATCCACAAGGAGATCGAATGTTATGTGGATGATATGATTGCAAAGTCCAAAGACGAGGAGGAGCATTTGGTTAACTTAAAAAAGTTGTTTGACAGATTGATCAAGTACAAACTGAGGTTGAATCCGAACAAGTGCACTTTCGGAGTGCGTTCCGGAAAGTTGCTGGGCTTCATTGTAAGTCAAAGAGGAATTGAGGTAGATCCTGCTAAAGTAAAAGCTATTCAAGAGATGCCTGCACCGAGAACAGAAAAGGAAGTGCGCGGGTTCTTAGGTAGATTGAACTACATTTCTCGGTTCATATCTCATCTAACTGCCACGTGCGAACCGATATTCAAACTGCTAAGAAAAGAGCAGACGGTCAGGTGGAACGATGATTACAAAGGGCTTTCGACAAAATAAAGGAATATTTGCAGGAGCCTCCAATTCTGATGCCTCCAGTGGAGGGGAGACCTTTAATCATGTACTTGACCGTGCTAGAAGGGTCGATGGGGTGTGTGCTCGGCCAACATGACGAGTCTGGTCGAAAAGAGTACGCCATTTATTACCTTAGCAAAAAGTTTACCGACTGTGAATCCCGATACTCACTGCTCGAGAAAACTTGCTGCGCTTTGGTATGGGCTGCTCGCCGACTGAGGCAGTACATGTTGACCCATACTACACTTCTCATTTCCAAGATGGACCCTGTTAAGTACATCTTTGAGAAACCAGCATTGACCGGAAGGGTTGCTAGGTGGCAGATGATTTTAACTGAATACGACATCCAGTACACTTCTCAGAAGGCCATCAAAGGAAGTGTGTTGTCGGAATACCTTGCTCAGCAACCTCTCGAGGATGACTATCAGCCGATGAGATTTGATTTCCCTGATGAAGACATCATGTACCTCAAAACAAATGATTATGAGGAACCACTTCCGGAGGAGGGACCTGATCCTGAATCCAAATGGAAGTTGATGTTTGATGGGGCTGTCAATATCAATGGTCGTGGAGTTGGTGCCGTACTTATTACTCCTGAAGGTGTCCATTTACCCTTCGCTGCCAAAATTACTTTTGGCTGCACCAACAATGAAGCGGAATACGAGGCGTGTATAATGGGAATAGAGGAGGCAATTGATCTTCGGATTAAGAACCTCGATATATTCGGAGATTCGGCCCTCGTCATTAACCAGATTACCGGCAAGTGGTATACACATCAAGAGCACCTAGTTCCGTACAGGGATTATGCTAGAAAACTGTTGACATTCTTCACGACGGTTGAACTCAAATACATACCACGTGATGAAAATCAATTTGCCGACGCTTTGGCCACTCTCTCTTCGTCGATTAAAGTCCTGTGTTGGAATTTTGTGCCCAGAATCGACATCTCCAGGCTTGACTCTCCAGCTTATGCTTTCTCTGTAGACGCCGTGTCTGACGAGAAACCTTGGTATTTTGATATCAAGTTATTCTTGGAGAAGCAAGAATACCCAACAGGGGCATCTTCCAAAGATAAAAAGACCTTGAGACGACTTGCTGCTAGTTTCTTCTTGAACACAGACGGGGTTTTGTACAAGAGGAACTTCGACATGGTCTTGCTCAGATGCGTGGATAGACACGAAGCAAGCCTGTTGATGCAGGAAGTCCATGAAGGATCTTTTGGTACCCATGCAGGGGGGCACGCTATGGCAAAGAAGCTGCTGAGATCAGGGTATTACTGGATGACAATGGATGCAGACTGTTGTTCATTCGCTCGTAAATGCCACAAGTGCCAAATATATGCAGACAAAGTGCATGTTCCTCCTAACCCACTCAATGTCATGTCATCTCCTTGGCCCTTCTCTATGTGGGGCATTGACATGATTGGGAAGATCGAGCCAACTGCTTCGAACGGTCATCGCTTCATCCTGGTCGCGATTGATTACTTTACCAAGTGGGTAGAAGCAGCGTCTTATGCCAATGTCACTCGTCAAGTGGTGGCAAAATTTCTGAAAAGAGATATCATATGCAGATATGGAGTGCCCGAAAGGATTATTACTGATAATGGTTCTAATCTCAACAATAAGATGATGGCAGACTTATGTCGGGACTTCAAAATACAACATCACAATTCTTCTCCTTACCGACCAAAGATGAATGGTGCGGTAGAGGCAGCTAACAAGAATATCAAGAAGATTGTGCAGAAAATGGTTGTCACCTACAAGGATTGGCATGAGATGTTACCGTTTGCTTTGCATGGGTACCGAACGTCGGTCAGGACATCAACAGGGGCAACTCCCTTCTCTCTGGTGTATGGTATGGAGGCAGTCCTGCCTGTTGAAGTAGAGATTCCTTCACTGCGCGTGATGATGGACGTCAAATTGGATGAGGCTGAATGGGTGCGTGCTCGTTACGATCAGCTATGTCTAATTGAGGAAAAGAGATTAGCGGCTATCTGTCATGGTCAGCTTTATCAGAGGAGAATGAAGCAGGCATTCGATCAACGAGTACGTACTCGAGAGTATCGAGTGGGAGAGCTCGTGTTGAAGAGAATCGTTCCTCCAGGTTCAGATAACAGGGGCAAGTGGACCCCAAATTACGAAGGACCATTCATAGTGAAGAAAGTATTCTCAGGGGGAGCACTGATGCTCACCACTATGGATGGAGATGACTTCCCATCCCCTGTTAACTCGGACGCAGTTAAAAAATACTTCGCATAAAGAGACCCGCTGGACACAAAAACAGAATGTAAGTCCAGGCAAGAAAAGGGCATCCCGGCGAGCTAAAAACAGAATAAAAAGCTCGGGCAAAAATTAGGGAAATAAATGAATAAAAAATGTACACCCGCTGAGTTGAAAAGCCACATTGGACAGCTCAGGCAAAAAAGGGTATCCCGGTGGATTGAAAACCCGAGGGGGCGGTCCACGCAAAATAAGGGAATAAGCGAACGACTGTGATCCGAGTTATTTGAACCACGTCATCGTTTCATACATCCTGACAATATCAGAAGGATAGGAAACAACTCCCTCGTCCTCTCAGAAAGCCAAAACAGAATGGAGAGTCTTGAAGACGTACAGGTCATAGCAGAAATGGAACTCTTTGGAATGCCGTGTGCATTGCCATTAGGATAGTTTCTTTTCTCAATTTTTATAGCGGCTACCTCTTTCCAGATGGTTGCTTCCTGATGTAAATCCTTGCCTATTCAGAGGTCGTTCAATAAAAATAATATTCAGTCAAAAAACTGTGTGTGTTTATTTTTGTTTGCAAAATGTCTTGAATTTTTGGCAAAAATAGCATTGCATCTAAATTTGGTGATAATCTTGAAAAGAAAACTGACATGCAGGGAAACTGTAACCCTCTTTGAGTGTCGGGTGACGATGGATGAACCGATCATTCCATGCAAATCCTCGGGACACACGTGTGTTTTCTGTTGTTGCAGGTTGCAGGATGGTGTTACATGCTCTCAAGCAATGTACTCTTTCCCAGTAGGGTACTTCCCCAAGCAGAGATTTCTCCTCCAACAGGTATCTGAAGCCTGACATCTCTGACTGAGATTGTATCCAGCTAAGTCTTGGCGGCAGCCCAAGCAGTTTCTTCTTCCCCGGTAAAGTAGCAGTCCTTCTTCCCCAGTGGAGTATATCCAGCAAGTGCCTGAAAGCCTGACATCATCAGAGATGGAATTGACAGTATATCAGTTACCTCAGAGCCTGATATCTCCTCAGAGTCTTAAAACGTCAGATGCTCTCCCCAGCCAGAGTATTTGCCCGAGAAGTTTCCCCAGCCAAGTCTGAAGATGATCTGTCCTCACAGAGTTCATATTTGATTTTCACCTCCGTCCGTGAAATATTTCTCAGCCAAGTTGTCATACTTTTGAGCATTTGATGATATAGCCAGGTATTCGTCACTTCAGTCAGAGTGGGTATCCAGACCTCTTGACTTGTCTTCCCCTGCAGAGTTGTATCTCTTGTTGCCGATCAGGCATTCGTTTATTGCTCGTCTGCAATTTCCAACACTCGTCTGTGTTTGGTTATGATAGTTGCTCGTCCGCAACTCCTCAGCACTCGTCTGTGTTCTGATATGTTATTTGCGGGTGCTCGTCTGCAACCCCTCAACACTCGTCTGTGTTTTGATACCTTTGTTATTGCTCGTCTGCAATCTCCCAGCACTCGTCTGTGTTTGGTATTGGATCCTTCGCTGCACTCGTCTGTGCCTTGATATGAATTCTCTGTTGTTGCTCGTCTGCAACTGTCCGACACTCGTCTGTGTTTGTTTGAAGCTCGTCTGTTTTTATCCCCCAGAATTCCTTTGTGTTCTGAAGCTCGGATACTCGTCTGTATCATCCTCAGCACTCGTCTATGCTAGCCTGCACCTGAATGTGAAGATTTGCTGTTTACTCTAATATTTCTGTGACTACTTCAAATGCTCGTCTGTGTTTGAATCTCTGGTATTCGTCTATACCAGTTGCTGATACTCGTCTGTATCATTGCCTGAAACGCTCGTCTGTGTTTCTCAGATCATCGTCTGATACTCGTCTGTATCATTGACTTAGGGCACTCGTCTGTGTTATCTTGATGATCATCCGATACTCGTCTGTATTGAAGAGGTTTCGAATCCTGACAGTGGGAATTAAATGTCGAAATGGTTACCGGTCCTGGCGTAACGGATAAATCCGAAGGAGGCTCGTCTGTCTCAAGCACCAATTATGGTTGTTGCACCTGGCGTAACAGGTTTGCTCAGGAGACTCGTCTGTCTTATACCATATATCCG
Source organism: Lathyrus aphaca (assembly GCA_963966055.1). NCBI lineage: Eukaryota > Viridiplantae > Streptophyta > Magnoliopsida > Fabales > Fabaceae > Lathyrus > Lathyrus aphaca. The sequence goes on from OZ014525.1 coordinate 238,868,614, forward strand.
CGGATAATATATGAAGAAGGTTCGTCTACCTTGATTGCATGTCTATCCCACAGACTTATATGCACGCCCGGAACCCGCGTAAGGTTTATCCGAAGAAGGCTCGTCCGTCTTATTCCGCTTATCTGCGTGAGGATTAGTGAAGGAGATTCGTCTATCTCAGGTTACTTTGAAGATTCTTAAGGAGCTCGTCTGCTCACCTCTCAGCTCAGTTGCAACGCCATTGGATTGGGTTTATTTCCCATTTTTTTTGTTTTCTGCATCAGAGCGCAAATTTCCGTTTTCTTGGGTATTCAACCACAGTTTATCTTGAACGGTCGAAAGCGGAAGCAATCGTCCTTTTCAGATCAACAGTTGCTTGAATAGGGGCAGCTGTAGAACCTCAAATTTGCCCTCTTTATTTTAAGCATCATAATACATCATTTGCATCATAAGCATATCATATATATAGCATTATAGCATGGGAAAATAAAGCATGACAAGCATCAAGCCCTAGCATGAGGCATATGGCCATCTGGGGAGGTGTTGGAGGCCATATAAGCTAAGACAAGGGTTCCAATGGATTTGTGGGAGGCCTATGATGAGTCTAGACTCTTTTGGCAAGGCCAAGTTCACCTGCAAAAGCTCAGAAGATTGCTTAATCATCACAAGTTTTAAGACAATGCAAGGCTCCTAAGCAGTGCAACCAAATTAGGGTTTTGACTTCAAGAGCCTTAAACTCATAATTTTGGCCAACTCTTTTGGGCAATGTTTTCCATATGATAAAAGGTCCCTACATGTCAATTTTCATGAGAAAATTCCAAATGGAAGTCAGTCATTGCCTTAGTTGCTTGCAGATGAAGTAATTGGTCAACTGTGCCTGTAAAAAGTCAACTGTCTGATTTCAAGGGGTCCAAGCCACTTTTTCTTGCCAAGGGAGGTCTTTACAATGTTATAAGATGTTTGGGATGATTGAAGATCAAGAATCATGGACATTTGGAGGGTTTTGTAAAAATGGCACAAAGTTGGTTTTTGAGATTTTCCAAATTTAGCAACTTTTGCCCTAATTTTCAAGTGAGCTTAGCATGATCAAAAATTCTTCAAATGAACCCAACCCAAACATGAAAGTTGAAGACTAAAGCCTGCCATTTTCAAAAAGTACAAGTACATTTTCATGGGATTTATGGTTTGAGAGATAAAGCCCTCGAAAATTTCATGCATTTTAGGGCAAAATCACATTTCCAGGCACACACCAAATGCAAGAGTGCTCAAAACTCATTTCCAAGTGCTGGAATGGATCAAGTGAGGTTACTAAGTTACAATGCAATGTATTTAGATGATTTTTCTCAAGAGAAACTTGCATTTTGGTGCCAAGCATGGAAGTGGTCTCAAAAATGCAAATTTAGCCAAATCATGAGAAGTATGTAATGGCTAATTCTAAGGGCCAAAGTTGTTTATGTTCTGACCAAGGATTGGAAAAGGCTTGTACATGTGCCAAAAGGCCAAGCAAAGAGTGAGGTATGTGAGCTTATCTCACACTTTTGCAAATGATGCAAAATCTCAAAAAAGGCTCATTTATTCCCATTCCAAGTGCAAGGTGAGGCCACCATCCTTTTATTCATGACATCTCAAGCTGTTAGCTCAAAAGAAATTGGAGGGTCCAGGCAAGGAATTTGACACATTTCACAAAATGCAAGTGCATGGGCATATGAGATTTTGTTGTCACATGAGATATCAAATTTTTACCAAAGGAGAGGTTGTTATGGAATGAAGTTGCAAGCCCATTTGTGTACCATTTGGAGTCATTATTTCACAATGCATGGTATGAAGAGGGTTTGGCCCAAAAGGGGTGCAGAAAGCATGCGTGGAATGGGAGATATCTCATGAGGGGCATTTTAGCAAAATGATAAGAACAGCATCATACACTGATCCAAGGGCCAGTTTTCTTCCACTTTGGAATTAGGGGATCATAAGAGGTCAGCATGTGCAAAGAGAGTGGGAAGAGCACGATTGAATCATTCCACCACACACCTCATGCAACTTTGGCAAAATCACCTCATGCACACTATTCTCACGTGCATTTGCTGGCCAACCCTAGCTACTGAAAACACACCATATATAAGTGGTATTCCCTCTTTGAATCGGCCAGAGGAGGTAGAATTTCATCAGTCTCAAGCTTTGGCTCTTGCTGCATTTTCTCTCATAACTCCTCATCCATAGCTCCATTTACAAAGCAGACCCCATATTCTTGTTCCTGAAGCTTCATAGGGCATAGATCAAGCTTCATTTTAAGCTGGAGGAAGGTTCTTATACCAGTCCAGTTCAAACCAGATTTCTTCAAAGAGCAAAGTTGAGGCGATTTTGAAGCTTCTTTCACATTTATTTTGTGAAAAGAGGTTGCTAGAAGATCATCCAGAGCTGGATTTTAGCTTTCTTGGAGAAATTTGAAGCTGTGTGATCTCAGGTATGCCTCAAATCCATAGACTTGTAAATGATTTTTGTGATGTGCATTACAATCTACTTGTTACACTGAGCATGTGGAACTCTTTGGTTTTGAAAATGATGTTGAAATGAGGTCGGGCTAGGGTTTTGAAGTTTCTAGATCCAAACTCTTTTGATTCTGTTCATGCTGTGTGTGCTGTTTTACATGTCTGTGATGATTGATTCATGTTGTGCTTGATTAGAGGATCATTTTTGATGTTTGGTTCGTGTGTTTTCATGGAGAAATGGAGGAGATATGTTTCTCTGGTTTTGGTGTGTTGTTGCTGTTTGGTCCTGTTGCATTCGTATGTTGCAGCTTGTTCCTATGAGTTGAGGTTGAAGATGATGAAGTGGAATGCAGGGATTGGTGGGGTTTCTATTTTTGTCTTTGGTGACTAAACCCTAGCATGACCGGTTGATGTCAATGTTCACATGTTTTGTGCATTTGTTTGTTTTATTTTTTTATGAAGCATGCCATAAGTTTAAGGAATGCCTGAGTTTCTTTTGCCTTGAATTTTTCGCATGGGCCTGAGGCCAGCATGCTATTCACGCCCCCTGCTGGGCCCAGGTAGTGGAAATGAGCTGACCAGCCTTGCTTCTTGCATTCCTCCATCATGTTTATTATTCTTTTATTTTCTTCCTTTTACTCCTTCCATTTTGATTATTTTTAAAATACTTCCCAACTTAGAAAAAATCCATAAAAATTCATGTGTATTCTTTAGTTCATCTAGTTTTTTATCATATTTTTTTTCATATTTTTATTTCCATTCCACGTGGCCAAATTAATTCAACACTAGGCATTGCTTTATTGTGGACTCTCTTGGACCAATCTGCCTTGTCCAATTTCTATCTTCCTCATCCTTTAAGCTATGAACCTCATTCTTTTTGCATTCAAATTCTAAGACACTCTACTATCTTCATGATTTATCTTGGATTTTTCATAAATTTCTTTGCTGGATTTTGATTGGGTTACTTGTGCATCAATTTTCTAAACCCTAAATGGTGATACCTTGCATCCTTGAGCTTCATTGACTTAGTTTGGTGCTGAATTTTTGCAAACCCTTTTGGATTCTCATTTCCTTGTGTTTGAAGAGTACTTTGATGGACAGCTAGGTTTTTTTAGGTGCTTGGATTTATTTCTTAGGTATTTTCTTCCTCACCTTGCCTTGTTTTGCACCCTTTGAGTCTCATAAGCTTTTTTTAAGTTTAGAAGGGCACTTGTGCCAACTTCTCCTCATCTTTTGGGGTCCTTTAGAGGTCTAGGGTTGTTCCTGGTCTTAGGATAGGGTTTGAGTTTCCTTGAGCTTTGGTTTTTGATTCTCCTTTATGTGTATTATATCCTTAAGTGTTATGCATGCCTTCTTTGCATTTATTTCACTTTTAATCATCTCAGTGTGATCTTGTGTTGCTTTGTTTATCATCTTGTGAACTCTTTGCCATGCTCTTATGCTTATGTAACTTCTGACTTGTTGGTTCATGCCTTGGTTTTATGATGTTACACTAACCTTGCAGGAGCTATGGTAAGTGAGAGATGTGGGAATTGAGTTCCACATCTCCATCTCTCATCTCTTCTCATTTTGTTTATATAGACTAACATTTTCTTGTTGGGCTTAGGCCTTTCTCATCCTTTCTTCTATCTTCTTCTTCTCTTCTTCTTTCCTTCTTCAGTAGGATAGAAACCTCACTAACCTTTAGGATATCCATGCATGTGAATATTTAGGATTGTTTTTAGTTCCCCTTTAGAATTTTTCCTTTGAGATCCTTTTGGTTCTTCTTCTCTTCTCATCTCATAACTCTTAAAAAGAAAACACTTTAATAAATATGAAGTGATGCATTGATCCATAGCCTTATTCCATGAGGTATGCTTGTAGTCTTCCCATCTTGGGATAGTACATGTTTACCTTGTGATGCACAAGTCTGATCAAGGTATCTGCTTCATAAAGCATAAAAAAAACACTTCTTCATGTAAATAACCAAAAACACTTAATAAGTAAGCAAGTTAGTGGGCCTAAGCCCTAGTCTTTGGGTTCAAGTTTTGGGGATCTTCTCCTTACTTGAGTGTGCTTGTTCTATTATTCCATCTTGGAATGTAGTGACAAGTGCACATTCCATTGATAAGAGCTTGAGTTCACTTCCTTGTGATACACTCCTAAAAGCTTCTAAAAAACACAAACAAACAATAAGCGTCTTTCCTTCGGGAATTCTTTTCTCACCTCATTCGCTCCGTACGCGAACTTGCTCCTACTTGTCATCTTGCAAGACGGTTACGCACTCGTCGTCCGAGCCTGCAACACCTGAGCAATGGCATAGGCAGTTCAAGCCTTTAATTCACAAGCAATTTCTTTTCTACCCCTAGTTAGGGGAACTACGGCGTCTCTGATCCTCATTATCCTGATGAGGTACGTAGGCAGCGGGGTAGGGCCCGTTCGAGCACAATCTTTATTTTCCCTACATTTTTCTCTTTGTTTCTTATCTCCGTTCTTTTTCCAGTTCATTCTCATTTCTTTTGCTGCAGCTTTCATACCCTCACCCTTTGAAACAGTTTCTTTTGCAAGCGTGGATCCCGTCGGGTACGGCGGACGATCTGGGTGCTAATACCTTCCCAGGTCGTAACCGACTCCCGAACTCAGTCTCTTTGGTTCGCAGGACCTGTGTCCTTCCTCTTTCTTTCTTCTGGTTTGTGCAGCATTACCATTCCCTTTCTTCGGGATAAAAATGCCTGGCTGGCGACTCTATTCTTTTCCGCGCCACTTTCGCGTTTGAACCAGGATGGAAATCCGGGGAGCGACACTAGGGTTTTGGGGTACCTCACCAAGAAAAATGCTAAACAAATTGAAAATTCAAGATCAAATCCAACCAATTTTATCCTATAAACTACAATCTAGGAATAGTACAATGCAAGAAGAATCATCATCCAACTCTCAATGGTTAGGCAGAAAGAAAATTTTGAAGTTTGAAACAAAATATTGCCTTGAAATGAAATTAAATCCAATGAAAATGATCAAAAGGCATCAAGAACAAAAAAGAAATTTGGTTTGAGAGTTGGACAATGTTTCTAAATGTTTCTAAATGCAATGTGAATTTTTTTGTGATTTTTAAATACCTAAATGTATTTTTAATTAATTAATTTTCATTAACATAATTAAAAATAATCATTTAAATGATTTAAAAATAATTTTTGATGCAAAAAATAAAAATAAAAATATTTTTGTGTTCTGAAAATTCATGAAACCCTTGACAAAAATTTTCATAATTTTTAAATGATTTTAGCTATTTTAAATAAAATATGAAAGATAAAACAATTTAAATGAAATAAAAAATAAAAGAAATGAAAGTATGCAAAGGGGAGGACCAGGATTTGATCTGGGCTTGGACTGGTTGACTGCGCGCCAGATCCAAGGGCCCAGATTCAAACCTGGCTAATTTCGTTTTATGATTTAATTAAACTGATTTTAATTAATTAATCAAAGGTTAGGGTTTTAATGACAAATCCAGGCCATTCGTTCACGCGGGAGTCAACCTAAGTCAAACGCATCTACGGTCCACATTTAAACTCTCATTAATGACACAATTAGGGTTAAACACATTCAGGTGACCGGAACAGTGTTCCGGTCGTCTTCTCCGGCGAAACCAAATACCTAGCTTCCATCATCAAACATCATTTATCAAGCATGAGCAAGGAGAATCGAAGCAAAACATTTTCACGGGTCAAGTTTCAGAACATCACAACATGCTTGTTTCTGGCTCATTTTCAAAAATAAATAGATCCCCATGATCAGGGCAACACATAGAACAACATTCTAACAAGAAATCAAAGTTCTGGAAAATTTGTTCATCATGTTACCTGAGATTGAGCTTTCAGTCCAGGAGCTTTCTGCTTGCCTCCTTGCCTCAAAATGGTCCCAATGATCCTCTTGATGAAGTTATGAAGCTTGGTTAGAGTTTAAAATGACTGGTTTGTGAGTTTGAATAAGTTCTGTTCAGAGAGGGGAAGGAATCGTGTTTCAGTTTGAGGAGGTTTCAGGGATGAATGAGGGTAGGGAAATGATCAGGGGAGCATGCTGAGTGATCCTATGAAGTTTGTTTTTATGTTTGATGCTTGTGTGATGTGTTTCGAATGAAAATGCATAAGAGGTGAAAGCTTGGAGCTATGGCTTGGAGAGTGTTTCAGGCTTGTGTGTGTGGTGTGTTTAGTCTCATTTGGTCCACTTATCACAACTAGAGAGGTCAGAGAAGTTGGTGTGGCACAGGCTGATTGGTATGGGTTTTTTGCAAAAAAGTCAAGTCTAGGTGTAAGAGAGGTATGGGTCAATGGTAGGCCAAGGACAAAGGGGTGTCCTGCGCAGCAAGGAATGAGGAGAGCCACGGGATCAGTCTTGAAGGCAATTAACAAGTGGATTAGGGTTTGTATGATGTTTTGCAACTTTGTTCAATTTTGGCCCTTTTGAAGTTTCTTGATCCATAAGTCATGAAAATGGGCAAACCTTTGGTGCATTCTGAATTTTAGGCCTTGGTTTATGTTTGTACAAAGATTAGAAGTTCATTTGAAAGCACAATTTGTCTTGGCAAGTGGTTTTGCAACTTTGCCTCTTTGGTACATAACTTGAAATTATGTGATTTTTCCCAACTTTGACAAGCCATAACTTTTGATCCAAAATGAATTAGAATGAGTTCTTGTACTTTTTGAAAAGGGAATGATCCATTCTACAACTTTCATGACCAAAGTTTTCTCATTTGAAGCATTTTTGAATCAAAAAGAAAGGTTTGAAAAAGCTTCCCCAAATGGCAAGTTTCCATTACAAGTCATTTTCCCAAAAAGGCAACTTTGCAAATGGCTTGAAATTCTTCAATTTTGTGAACTTCCAACATCTTCTATGATCAAATAAAGATCATACACAATCAAAATGATGAAGAACAACCTTTGGTTAGGTCATTGGGGGCCTCAGATGCCCTGATTTTACACTGGCTTGCTCAAGAAGTCAACCCTTGATCAGATGCCTTCCCCATGTAATTTCTTCATGAAAATTGATATGCATTATCCTTATGACATATAGAGACCAATAGAAACAAGAATGACCAAAAAAATTGGAGTTATGGCCTTTGAAACCAAAACCGTAATTCTAGGTCATCTGTGCAGTTAAACCTAGCTCTGCTTCCATGCCACTCTCAGTTCTTGTGATTCTTTGACTTTATTGACTTTGTGAGGGTACAATATGATGCTTTAACATCCATGGACCCCTTTGAAGTGATTTAAGACCTTTGGAGTGGCTCAAATAGCTCTTGGATTGCTCAGATCACAAACCCTAGATGCAGATGACTTTGAACCAATGCAGTGAAGCAAATATGCAATATGAGATGCTATGATTGAACTTATGCATATGAAAAGATCACAAGCCATGGTGTGAATGGGTGAGGGCAAATTTGGGGTGTTTACAACTATTTGTACTATGAACTACGAGGTTTTGATCTTGCATTGCACTTTGTGGGTACGTAGGCATGAGGTGGTAAACCTCTCCAAACACAAAAATATTAAAAATTAATTCTTTTCTCATCCCTCCACTCTCTTTTAACAAACCTTTTTCAAACCAAAATCAGTAAATTTTTCAAAGGGCTTCCGTGGAGTACCACAGACATTTTGGGTGTGTAAAACCTTCCCATTGTGTAACCTATCCCCTTACCCGATTCTTTGCTCGTTTCTTTTAGCTTTTAGCTTTTAGATTCATTAAGATTTATTCACTTTTTTTCCTTTTCCTCTTGGAATAAAATAAAAGCGCGGTGGCGACTCTGTTTACTTTGAGTTAAGTTAACTAATAACTTACACTCATGATTTTACTGCTACAGAAAAGTGGCGACTCTGCTGGGGAGTAATCTCTAAGTGGATTCTGCCTACTTTGATTTATTTACTGCTTTGGTTTGATTTATTTGTTATTTGTTTGTTTTGTTTCAGTTTTGGTGATCCTATGTGAGTGAGATAGATTCTAACTCGGATCTGAGTTGAACTTATGATAGGACAGCGAAGCGATGCACGATAGAGTAGTCTAAGGCGATATCAATTCGATAATCTCCACTCGGTTAGGCTCTCTTGGATTATTAATGTCATGATGAGTAATCGTAACATGACATTATTTTCCGACCTTGAGCTGATCATATTGAGGACTGTAGAACCCTTAACCCATCCAAGCCAATTTAGGAACGTAGTGCGGAAACTATCCAGGTGTAAACCTGAGGGTGTTGTCACGCGATACTACACTTAGAGCTCTATTGTGGTTTCTTTTGGCAGAAGTTAGATCAACATCAGAAAAACCCAAGCTATTATCAGTAGTCAGGTTGGCAACACAATTCTCAAATTGGTCCACAGAGATTTCATGTGGTACATGAGCATCCTTCAGGAACTTCACTAAGACCTTGGCACGGGCTTCAGAACATAGCAACAAAGACAACATAGAGATCTTAGAGGGAGTATGCCCCAACTGTTTAACAATATTATAATCACTCTTGCGGATGATCTTCAATACTTCATCCATTTGCTTTGAGAGGTCTTCAGTAACTGGAGTTTCAGCCTGAAGAGGCTCAATCAATGGTCCTTTGCCCCGAGCTTCAATACTTGGCCCAGGGTTGGAGATATGAACTTGAGCAGCAACAGTCTTTGAAGTGTCTTATGGAGAGAAAATTCTTCCACTCCTGGTAACCTTACTAGTCCCAAAAATATTGTCGACGTTAGGATTAGTATCTGTAGCAGGTATATTAGTTAGAGGCTTTTGCTTAATACCACAAATATAAACATCAGACCCATAATTCCAAGGGATAGCCTTGTCAGAAGAATATGGGATCGGACCAGGAGAAGTAATAATCAGGGGAGCCACCTTTGGCTCAGCAGTAATCTTCACAGGACCTTTAGAGGTGATCCTCACAGGACCCTTAGAGGTGATCTTCACAGGAGTACCAGTAATCACATACACATCTTCCAACTTCAGATCTTTGTGGGTACGTAGGCATGAGGTGGTAAACCTCTCCAAATACAAAAATATTAAAAATTAATTTTTTTCTCATCCCTCCACTCTCTTTTAACAAACCTTTTTCAAACCAAAAGCAGTAAATTTTTCAAAGGGCTCTCGTGGAGTTCCACAAACATTTTGGGTGCGTAAAACCTTCCCATTGTGTAACATATCCCCTTACCCGGTTCTTTGCTCATTTCTTTTAGCTTTTTGCTTTTAGATTCATTAGAATTTATTAGCTATTTTTCCTTTTCCTCTTGGAATAAAATAAAAGCGCGGTGGCGACTATGTTTACTTTGAGTTAAGTTAACTAATAACTTACACTCATGATTTTACCGCTACACTTGTATAACAATAAAAGCATTTGACCACAAGAATTGGTCAAAACTATGAGGAAGTTACACTGATGAACTCCAGATGAACCAAATCCCCTCTAGGACTTTGAGGTGACGTTTGAGATTGTGCAAGATATGAGGATCTCTTGTAGACTTGATGTAAGACCACTTGGCTCTTATATTGGCTTTGAAAAGTCAAAACTTGAGAAATCTCTGATCACATGACCTATGCTTCTAACTATGGATGTTATGCCTCATCTTTCTATGCAAAGATGCTAGGATATGTATACTATATGTTATGCTATATGATATGAAAAGGAGAGGACAAATTTTGGGGTGTTAGACACGTCGATTACATCCGTGTTCATAGGTCGCCCACAAGCCTGTTGACTAGCTCCAGGTAGGGTAGAAAACTACTATAAAACGTTGATTACATCCACATTCATAGGTCACCCACAAGCCTGTTGGCTAGCTCCGGATAGGGTAGGAAAACTCCTATAACACGTCGATTACATTTGTGTTCATAGGTCGCCCGTAAGCATGTTGACTAGCTTCGGGTAGGGTAGGAAAACTCCTATAACATGTTGATTAAATCTGTGTTCATAGGTCTCTCACAAGCCTGTTGACTAGCTCTGGGCAGGGTTGAAAAACTCATGTACACGTCGATTACATCTGTGTTCATAGGTCACCCACAAGCCTGTTGACTAGCTCTGGGCAGGGTTGGAAAAATTTATATAACACGTCGATGACATCCATGTTCATAGGAGACCACAGACATACATTAATGGGTATATGGTTAGTCGAATCGGAGATTGGGGCTTTTCATAATAACTTAAATAAATCGGCTGGGGCTCAAGGACTTCCTAGACCATAGAAGTTAATGCTAAAGACCAAGCGCACTAAAATGCCTCTAGCAACTTTTACCATTATGTTTCCAGGCTGAAGAAGCAGGAGACCGACTAGGCCTCCTTGCCTCTATCCAAAGTTATTAAGGTAAATGTACAGAGCTCATGTCGGCTATAAAAACCTATGACGACAAGAATTCACTCCACGCATATGAGTCACTTACTTCCAGGTTCGTATAAAGCCCAAAGGGCAGTTCATGGAAGCTTGTAGTTCAATAGTGAAACTTGGGGTTTTAAGGTAATCATTAAACTGATTGCTATTAAATGTCTAGGACCCGTGGAACCTTACTCGGATAACGTGAACGTAAAAACTTTAAACATTTAAAATTTTCTACATGATGCTTTAAGAAAATATAATGTCGTGTACATGGTAAACGATTACTCAAGACACCCTAATTTAAGTCGCCCAGGGATTAACATATTCATTCAGCTGTATTTCTGAAAACAAAAATAATATAAAAGCCTCAAAAGGGCCAAATCATTGTACGTTACAAACAAAAGGCCCAAAGGCTAGGAAAACATCAACATCCATATAAGGGAACAATAAAAATGACAAAATAATACAAACTTTCTCTCTTCAGAGCTGGCTAATCTCTCCAGGCTCATGAATTAAGAAAGTTGACATAGTCTTCATCAACATCTGAATCAAAATCATGTTTTTGAACACGACTTTTGGTGAGAGACTTCATCTTTGTCATAAACTTCTTCACAGTCATAATTTCTCCAGTTGATGATGCAACAGAGGTTCCAGCAGTTTGAGCGTTCTTATTCTCTTTCTCGGTCACCTTCTTGACCGTAATTTTTTTTGAAGAAGTACTCATGATAAAGTACTATATAGTTGTAAATAATAAGCAGGTTGATTATGGTTTTATAGGGAACAAATCCTTTGATTGTATCGCTTTAGTAATTTTTCTTAAATATCATTCACTATTTATAGTTTAATGATTTTTCTGATATAATATTAAATATGTGTCATTTATTAAAATTTTAATAAGTTTTGTTTTTTCCTAATATAAAAATTATATGAAATTGGAAAAATCAAGTTATTGATCAAATATTGAATGATAACGAGAACAATTTTACTATTTATTCAAATATTTTTTATAAATGGGTGAGTGGGATAGCTCAGTTGACATTTGTTTGCTGGGTGGGGTAAGTTGTTGGTCCATGACCCGATCCTCTCTCTCTCTCTCTCTCTCTCTCTCTCTCTCTCTCTCTCTATATATATATATATATATATATATATATATATATATATATATATATATATATATATATATATATATATATATATATATATATATATATATATATATATATATATATATATATATATATATATATATATATATATGAAAATACATTGTTGATTAAAATGATTTTATATATGAAAAAAAATACTATTGTTATGAACGAGAACAACTTTAATATTGATTCAAATAATTTATAAATATTGTCAAACCATAAATAATATTTTGATTTGAATATTATTATATACAAGCACAACTTCACTATTAATTTAAATATTTTAGTAAATAATGTCTAAACAAATATAATATTTATATACAGGATAAAATACATTGTCGATTAAAATATTTTTATATACGGAAAAAATATCACACCAGTATCATGTGAATGCACGGGTAACACACTAATACCGTGTGAACGCATGGGTAACACACTAATACCGTGTGTACGCAACGGTAATCATACCAATATCAGTGCGAACCAAAAATTTTAACATTATATATATATATATATATATATATATATATATATATATATATATATATATATATATATATATATATATATATATATATATATATATATATATATATTTTAAACCAAAGTCCAAATTTTAATAAATACAACATTAAACTTAATTCTTTTATATCATTATATTTTTGGACTTTTATATAAAATTATGTTTCTATTGATTTTCAATTAATTTTGATTTTGGATATTTATTTGTCTCCTTTATTAAACTTTATAAATCCTTTTATTATTACAGCTCTATGGATCCTAAAAATCAACATTTCCTATTTTTCATAGTTGTTTTTTTAATTATAAATCATATGTTTTATAATTTTTCTTTAATTATAAATCATATGTTTTATAATTTTTCTTTTTTAAGAACTTATACAATTATCTCTCTATTTTTTTTTCTATTTTCCAATAATATTTGTATATTTCAAATTTGTTTGAATTTTTATGATAAACTGATGACATAACTGTGGTCCACAACAGAACCCGTGCGGACGCACGTGTTTCATACTAGTAACTTTATAGGAGGGGGGAAGAAAATGAGCGAGATAATCATCTAATTTAAATAATCAATTCGTTATGTTTGGTTAGTGAACCAAAACATATTGCACAAATAAGTTCTAATTACCGAACTGAAATTCAAATCGGACCGAAAATAAATTCAAATCGAACCAAAATTGAAAATGAAAATACTAAAAAAAGTTTTATTTTTCTATTAAAAATTTGAAAAATAGTTTTTATGGTTCGGTTGTTTCATAAATGATTCGGTTTGAAAACAAATTATCTTCTAAGGGTTTGGTATGGTTCGAAATTTCTAAAGAGTATATCAAATCAATTATTTTTGCTCGGTTCGATTCTGAGTAAATTGAAAGGGTTCGGTTTAGTTTGAGTGAACTTTTACTATAGTTTGATTCAGTTTAGCTTGATTTTCTTATTGAGTTGTACCATGAACAACCCTAGATGTGATATAAGGATTAACAATAACAAAAGAACTTGGATTTCAAACTATTGAGCATGGAGGTGTGAGTTTATCATATTTATCATAAATTTGTAAATGCATTTGTCAACTTAAAGTTTTAGGGCGTGGGCATGGTTGATTATTTTTAGAAACCACAAATTATATGGTTTGGATTCATAACCATAATCAGTTTCAATCAAAACTGGTTATAAAAATTTGGTTATAACCATAATCATTTTTCAATTAAAACTGGTTATAAATTTAGTTAAGGCTATATAACCGATTTTTTTTTTCCAAAAGATTTGATTATTTTTTAAAAATATTAAATTATTTTTCAAATTTTTTTCAACAAAGTTATTAATTTTTCGAAAAACTATTATTTTTTTCAAAAAAATAGTTTTGTTTTTCGAAAAAATTTATTGTTTTTCAAAAAAACTAAATTGTTTTCCCAAAAATAAAAAAAAATGTATTTTTTTTTAAATTATTATTTATTTATTTTTTTCAAAAACTTTCAAAAATATGTTTTTTTTTAAATATTAATATTTTTTTCACATAAATTATTTCTTTTTCAAAAGAATTATTATTTTTTTTATCTCCAAAAATTTAAAATTTGTTTATTACATTTTTTTTACAATTTTTTTTATGATGTATATGTTCGGTGATCAATTGAGTCTCTCATTGAACCAAATAATAACATATGATCTCAGTCCCAGTTTCTTGCACAAACACAAAATATATATTTTTAATCTAACTATTTTCTCTCCTTTAATAAATAAAAGAGATTAATTTCTATGCATTGAGTGTAAAACGTTTTATAGTATTAATTCATTGTCATCATCGTTTGCATTACTTTATAAATTTTTAAAATGAAAATCAAAGTTGTTCTAATATCCAACGACTATGACTCATTAATTGTATACAATTTTTTTACACTGTCAGTGCATTTTAATTAAATTCTAAATAAAATATTAAAAATAGAATTGTAATCCAAAAAATAGTTTATTTACTAAATAAAAATTTAATATCTACGGATATTTATTTTAACACAATTATACTATTGAATAAGACTTCATATCAGATCGGAAGTATAATTTCTCAAAGCCCAATTTATACTCAAAATAACAATTATTCACAAATTTAAATCTACTTTTTTGAATTCAAATCTTTAATAAATATTATTTAAAAATTTCTAACACCGTGAATTGCAGTGGGAGAAGATAGAGATTGTGGAAAATATAAAAAAAAGATAAATATTTGAAAAAAAAAAAATTATTTGAAAATTTTAATCTACTTTTTTAATTTTTTTTTCAGAAAAGTTAAATATTTTTTTCTAAGAGATTTAAATTTTTACTCAAAAAAAAATTGAATTAATATATTTGAATTTTGGATAATAATTAAAAAATAAATTTGATTATGAATTTGATTCTAACAACCATATATTTTTATTTTGCACATCCCTAAGATATGATTTAGATCATATCTTAATATTTTATAAGGGAATTCTCATTTAAATTTATCTTTTTTAATTAACTGATTGTATTAGAATCTCTCCCCATAATTAGATTTGATTTTTTTTAATCAAAATTTGAAAATAAAAACAAATTGCATCTTATTTTTGTAACCATTACGACACGCGAAAATATTTAGGCAAAATTTGCGGAAGGACCCAAAAACCACATTATATATGGTCCAATTCCGAAAAACCCTAATTCAAATTTTCGCTCTTTCCATTCAGATCATAATTCATAAACCCTAAATCACCCACCTTTTACTTTTTATAGCTCTTTTTTCCCTTTTCCCTTCCCTTCACTTTCATCACACCTTCGCCAGAAACTCACTCAACATTTCCGAGTACACATTCCGTTCGAGTAATCTAACAAACGAAGAATATATATTTATTAGTTTAATTAAATTTGGGGGTGAAAATATGGAAGCGCGAGTAGGAACGGTGGTTGAAGGAGGACAACGAGTTTTGAATAATCAACAATCACAGATTGGAACGGTGTCTCAGCTTTTCGCCGGTGGGGTGGCTGGTGCTTTTGGAAAAACGTGCACTGCTCCTCTCTCTCGACTTACCATTCTTTTTCAGGTAAATTTAAGGTTACGATTCATGTTTTGAGGGTAAAATTATAAGTCTCTTGTTCAAGTAATGTGGTAGTTTGGAGGTAAAATTTATTCTACTCGAGAAAGGGGAAATATGTCGAATGTCATTCCGTGAACAATAAGAATGAGAAGTTGAGTAGTTCTTAAGAGGCTGAATTCAATGATTCATAATGATAGTATATATTTTTTAATTTTTAAATCTTGGTATCTAGAGAAGATTGTAATCCAAGGGGACCAATCCCACCATCCACTTGTGGGGGTCCTGTTTAAAGCCTGAGCTGCTCTGTATGAACATGGCCCAATACAAGAATTGCTTCCACCACTAGGCCAACCCCTGAGGTTAAACCTGTAAAACTACAAAATTTGGTCCTATGGGGTTTGTACCCAAGACCATTCCCTATGGCATGCAATATAAGTTATTAAGAAACTTCTCGAGATTAACGATTTTGATAGAAGGTGGTCTTGATAGAACATTATGGCGAAAGTTGATCCATGTAGCTGACCCCACTTAGTGGTATAAGGCTTGATTGTTGTTGTTGTAGGCTAGCAATACACTCTTTCTAACCCACACTTGTTTATTTGTTGATTTTCATACTGATACTGTTAAGTTTAGGCAGAGACCTATCGAGATTTTATTCAATAGCAGAGTGTTTGTTGGAAAGACGGTTAAAGAGTGTGTTGCTAGCACTCATCTTTTTAGTACAATGATGGTGTTGAAATTTGAATTATTCTCTTATTCAAAATTATCAAGCCTGTGTTACTAGACTAGAAAAATGCTTTATTTGAAGACAAGAGTGATTCAATGTTTAGCCTATTATTTCTCAAGCTTGATTGTTTTGTTGAAAAATTGAAGACATTGTCTGCTGTTAATCATGATTGCATATTATAACTTCCGTTATGTATGTTCAATGACATTTAATAATACTAACTTTTTAATGTATGTTGATCGTTTCATTAGGAAGATTTGAGTATGTATCCATCATAAAACCTTGTTGATTTTGATGCATTTCGTTTGACGGGTGTTTATATGAATAATTTGTGTCTTAATTTTATCAGGTGCAAGGTATGCATTTTGATGTTGGCCATGTCGCAGCACTAAGTAAACCTAGCCTTTTGTATGAGGCTCAACGCATTGTCAATGAAGAAGGATTTAGAGCATTTTGGAAAGGCAATTTGGTGACAATAGCTCACCGCCTCCCTTATTCTGCCGTCAATTTCTATACCTACGAATGCTACAAGAATGTAAGCTCTGGTGCTCTATCCTTATGTGTGTAGTTCAGATTTTTTGCATATTTTCTTTATGTTTGAATCAATCTTATCATCTTTTTGTTTTCTTTTCAGCTATTACATTCTGTTATGGGGGAGAATCATAGAGCGAAGACTAGTAGTGACGTTCTTGTGCACTTTGTCAGCGGTGGTATGTCAGGCATGACAGCTGCTTCGGCTTTATATCCATTGGATTTAGTTAGAACACGACTTGCTGCACAGGTAATTGTGGTTTTTTGTTGAACTTTTTGACAGCATCTTTAAGCCTTCAGTTGTTTGTAATAACTGATGTATTAGCTATATTTTAAGTAGCACTTATCCAATTTGTAACAACTCTTCTGTTTGAGTTTATTTTTACTGAGTTGTTACTTTTATGCTTTGTTTTCATTGCAGAGAAATGTCATATACTACAATGGAATGTCACATGCTTTCTCTACCATTTGTAGAGAAGAAGGATTCTTTGGAATGTACAAGGGACTTGGTGCAACACTGTTGGTATGTTCATGTTGCATATATACCTCCTCTGTTTTATTACTTAATACTAATATTGATCCCTGCTTTATCTTACAACTGTCATTACTACTTATTTTGTATGGTACAGGGTGTTGGGCCTAGCATAGCTCTAAGTTTTTCCGTTTACGAGAGCTTGCGTTCTTCTTGGAAGTCTCAAAGGTGAGTATCTATAATTGCAATGAATTGAGGTGCTCTTTATGCTAAAGGATACTTCCTCTTGCTTGGTACATATATGGTTTTGTCTATACTTATGGTCTATATCTTTTTTAATTCAGGCCAGATGATTCTACTGCCATGGTCAGTCTTGCTTGTGGAAGTCTTTCAGGCATTGTATCATCAACAGGTTGGTGCTTATTGGCTGTTGCTACCTCTAATTTCTCAAAAATGTTTGTTTATCTTATAATAAAATTGTGTATGTACAGTAAAATAATAATTGCATGCGATTGATGGATACTAGTTTTGTGCTGGTGGAATTTTTCAGTTTGGTGACTTGACGCAGTGCGATTTACTATTAAGCTAACTTTGTTGCATGATGCACATGTGCGATTACAAAACCCTTAGAAAAACAAGGATGAATCCAAATATGGCTGTTACGTGAAAACTAGCCGCCTAGAAAAAACCAGGCGTGTAAATCAGGTTGAATAAAACAAAATCAATTAGTAGACAAAAAAATTCAATAGTTTTGTTAAAAATTGCCTGTGGCAGGTATGGTTGGTATAAACACAGGCAATGCTGTTCGAAGTTGTGCATACGTGGTGAGTTAATGTGGTGCATATTATGATACAATCTGACTTTCTTGCATGATACACACTCACCCCACTTGAAACATATTATGCTTTAATACTGTTATGAATCTGGTAGTGTAAGAACTTATTGTGAATATTGATTATCTTTTCCAGAAAGCTCGTAGGATAGAAACTAGAAAAGTATATCAAATAGCAACTTCAACATTTCAATGACTTATTCTTACTTAACATTGTGTGATTAACTGTCTCTTGCAACTTGCAGCAACATTTCCGTTGGATCTAGTAAGGCGAAGGATGCAATTAGAAGGGGTTGGTGGTCGACCTCGTGTCTATAATACCAGTTTGTTCCGGACATTTGGTCACATATTTCAGAATGAAGGGATACGTGGTTTGTATAGAGGCATTTTACCCGAGTATTACAAGGTTGTTCCCGGCGTTGGCATTGTCTTTATGACCTATGAGACATTGAAGACCCTTCTTTCCAGTTTTCAAAATCGTTAGCTCAGAGCATTTTACATCATATATGATACCAATCCTTTTGGTTATATACTTGGTAGGAAATTTTGTTCTTGGATAGAACATTATGACAGAAGTTAATCCATTTTTGTCTCTGTTTAGGTAGTTTTAGCTGAGTAAGATCAATTGTACCAAAGCAAAGCTTAGGTTTAATATCTTTATAGTAGATGATGATGAAATAGTTTAACTTTATTTTTTATAACATGCCACGTTTAAGAGTTTATTCAAGACAAAATTAAGTAGATGCGTTTTATAACAACATGAGCAATTAAATTTTGATTATTTTGCAATGAAATAGCCTGTTTATGTGGTCAGTTCTAGCGGAATCTTATGTTTGGAGGATGTCAATTATAATTTCACTATGAATTTGTTAAAAGTAGAGAGTTACATGAATAACTGACTTCATTAAATTTTTCTCTATGGTCCCTAAATATCTATTTGCATTTTTTTTAAACAAATAACATTTTGATCTTAGAATGTGTGAGATGTTACCAGAATATTATCTTAAACTAAATGCATTGGAGTTGTAAATGCAAATATATTGTCATTTTTACTAATTGTTTGGCTTGGCCTAATTGATATTCTGATTCCTCAATAATATTTTTTATAGTTTTAATAGTTTATCTAATTTGAATGTTATTTTTTTTTATGATGTTGTATTTGATAGTGCCATGAATTAAGGGACAAAAATAAAAATATACACTATTTATAATTATATTTTTCTAAATTATTATATTCAAAAATAAAAAAAAAGTTAATTCAATTACATTAAAATTTAAAATTATTTATATTTTAATGAAATAATTTTTAATTATATTTTCATATTTAAAAAAATATATATTTATAAATTTTAAAATAATGGTGAGTGGGGTTGGAACCAAAACCTCATCTTAAGAAAAAATATATAGTAACCATTGTGCCACTTTATTTCTTTCTATTTTTTTATATTATTTAAATCAAAATATATTAAAAAGAAGATTGATACACGTGGGAATTAGAATTTTGTAGGTAAATACACTTATTTTTCAAAAATATTCCTCAAATAATCTACATTTCAAACAAATTCTCAATCTATCCCATTTTTTGACAAATTTAAGAGGAGTCTCCAATTGGATTGGCGACCATGTACAAAAGTTAAAGAGGACTCGCCAATTGGACTGGAGACATCATATGCAATCTCCAATCCAATTGACGACAGTGTGTAAAAAATGGGAAGGATCGCCAATTCAATTGAAGACAAGGTTCTAACTGAAGTTTGCTATAAATAATGATTGTGTGCTCAAGTACTTTCATATCTCTTCTCACATATCTTGTGATATACAAGTAATACTGATATCATGTATACACGCCGCTATGGAAACATGATTTTTTCGAGAGAGAAACCTCTGATCGATATGTTGTTTTGGAATATCCAAAGTCCCAGTCAACTGAAGAGGGAGCTGAATCGGTGGCTAGAGGAAAAAATTGGTGAAGGCGAAAAAATTTGCAGTATTGAGAGATATGATAAGATGCGTGGGTGGGTCCGAGTTAAGACTGACGCGGAAGCTAAGAAAATTATGTTTGGACCTAATGAAATCAGGTTGATTGTTGTAATCAGTTAGAAATGTTGTGTGTTATCTGTTGTATGTGTTGTTTAGATTAAGTTTATTTAAGTTATTGTAATGTTTGTTGTTAACATTGTTGTAACAAAAACTTTTTAATATATTAAAATATAAGCCGACAAACACAACCATCACAACCACCACACGACTTTCAAACACCACAATCATTTCAACCTTTCACCAACGAAGCCTTCACACCAATGTCCCCTTTCAGTCGTCCAGGTTGCACACCGATGACCCCATCATCACATCCAAACTACTCTGGCATGGGTCACGACCTCAGTTACGACATGTCGTCCTTCAATACGCAAGACTTTGTAGAAATGTCAGAATATCTGAGGGAGTCTAATGATGTTCCGGAGACCTCAACTCCACAAACACCTGGGGTGAATCAACAATAAGGGCAGCGAGTGCAGCGAGTGAGGGTACCTAGGGGAGTGGAACCGGCCGGCGATATGCCCAACCCGACCGTGGTCATTAAATTATGTACTTTTAATTATAATTAATTATAATTATTTTATTTTTCATCTATTATTAATATCATTTTAAATTATTTATTTTTTAATGAAAATTTGTAAATATACATTGTCACCAAATCAATTGGCGACTCTTCACAAGGGTTACACATAGTCGCCAATTGGAATGGAAATTGCATATGGTGTCTCCAACCCAATTGACGACTCCTCTTAATATATATACACAATCGCCAATTCATCTGAAGATTGATCTCTAATTTTCAAAAAAGTGGGGTAGATTGAGATTTTTTTTAAATCTGGGGTATTTGGGGAATATTTTTGAAAAATAGGGGTATTTGCGTAAAATTTTCTGGGGACTAAGGCAAAATCCATTAAAAAAACTTAAAAAAACAAAACCTAACATACATTTTACATACTACTCCCTATGTCCCATGTTATAACTTGTTAAAAAAAATTTTCTCCCAAATTATAAGTCACTTTTTATTTTTAAATATAATATTAATGACATTTTCTCCAACATACCCTCAAATATTTATTATTATTTATTCTTCCAATTCTTTTAATTTCTTTCTCCTGTATAATGATTAGGGACATTATTATAAAGTTATACATTATTTGTCTTCTCCATAAAGTAATAATTAAGTTTCTTAATTCATATGAATTCTCCAAAACATCTTATAATTTTTCTTAATTACCAAAGAACCATGTCATGATTGAAAAAAGAGAAAGTTTTGACAATAGGTGGAGTCACATCATTTTTCTTCTACTTGTAGCATGATTTTTCCCATCTCGGATACTCTTTCAAGTTTTCACACTCTTTCCTATATAATATGTAATTATTGCAACATATATGTATTTTGACATAATCCAAATCATTTAGACATAATATCTTCTTGATCTCATAACTACGATTCAATGTGTTACTTTCTGGAAGCATTTCTTTCAATAATTCAAGCAATTTAGTGAAACTTCTATCCGTCCACCCACCTCTTACCTTAAGATTAAATAGTCTTAACACAATTGAAAATCTTGTAAAACTTTTCCAACCCCGATACAACGACTCTTCCATATCTCTTTGCAAAGTATACCACACTACCTTTCTTGAAATGATATACTCCAATATCATGAATAATTTCTTCTAGGGTATCATTCATAAATTCATCATCATCTTCAACTGTATATGACAAAGGTTTTTTTGTCACTACAATATGCCATACCCATTTCGTATAATTTTGAATAATTCCATCACAACCTAAACGATTGAATATAACAACACTTGGATGTTTTTGCGTATTTCGGCAGGACACCAAAAAATCTCATTATCATTAGGAATGTTTTTTTTCGCAAATTCAAGAAATTAAATCACTCCATTCTCATACTCTTTACATAGTCTATTGCCTTTCATCCAATTAAAATCCATAATCCCATACAACTTCTGAAAATAAAATAAAAATTGTACATAACTGATCTGACCTGATCAGGAGGGCCTTCCAAGGATTGTAGACTGGGCCAGAGAGTAAGGTGAGTGAGAGGGGGGTGTACCTGCAAGGTGCTCCAATGCTTAAGTCAGAAGAGGTACAGAATAAGGTTATCAGAGAGTAAGTTAGAATACCTGACCCTTTGCTATGTAAAGGGTATTTATACTGAGCCCCCAGCGCTGGGCCAAGGCTCCTAATGGGCTGGATTAGCCAGGCCCAAGGAGGAGCTGCCAGGGGACGCGTAAGAAGCGTGAAGACCTAGACCAAAGGTCTGCTCCCTGGTCCAACTGCCCCTATCCCTAAGGAGATAATACAGGGGAGTTGGGTGACGTGCCAGATGAGGTGGCAGACGTGGGTCTGCCCGACGTAACTTAGATGCTCGTGACATAGGTTGATGATCTGTGGATGAAGATCATTGAGCGGGCAATGCACTCTTTGCCCGACACACAGTCAAGCTGTCGAGGTGACGTCCCTCTGACGTGGGGGAAAAGACCTTTGCCCGACGCATTCAAGTGCCCGGTCGTTTGGGCCTGGATCCGACGAGCATTGGGCCATGTCGTGCATAACGTCATGGCCCAGTCCAGAACAGGAGCCCCCCAAGTCGAGTCTCTGAGTCAGAGTGATGACTTATATTGCAACTGGGGGTTCCCCGTGTCGACGGGGAGGTGCGGTTGTTCGGCATGTGAGGTTGTAAAAGGCTTGTTTGCGAGCTCCTCTTTCCACGGTAGTGCCGGGGATGGAAAGTGATCGGTGGGTACGCATCTTCCTCGTAACAGCCGAGGGTTCGACGCGGGGACGTGGCGTCTTGATGAGTCGGGGAGGTGGACAGATGCCCGATGTCGTTTCAGTTTCTTTTTTGGATAGACGTGTCTCAGACTTAATGGCGTCGCTTCGTTTTGTGTGCAAAGACGGCGTAGGCAGTAGGTAATGATGACCTAGCGCGTTGGTCCACGCGCCAGGCACTATAAAAGGAAGTTGAGTAACTTCATTTTCAGTTTTTCGCTCCTACGTTCACCGGAAGTTCTAAAGATCTCTCTTGTCTGCTCGTTTGGCCGTCTGAACCGCCGTCTCCGCCCGTCTCATTGTCTGAACCACCGACTCCGCCCGTGCGCCACCGTCTCCCTTTCAACTTCTATATGTCAGGTACCATTTTGCTTCCATAATCCATCATTTTCCTTTCTGTTTTACGTCAAATGTATGTCATATTTGTAGAAATGTGGTTAGATTTGACTTAGGAATAGTGTAATGGACTGTAGATGGACTGTAGATGGTAGAAAATAGGGTTAGGGTTATACTGTACCGGGCAGAAATTACACATGCTGGGCAATATTTGCATAAGCTGTATGAGTTTTCTGCCCGGTCTCTTAAGAACGTGCGTGTCTCTGAGTCGAGCACAGTCAGTGTCTGTTGCTGCTACGCCCTTTCACTTGACCTGCGGTGGAAGGGTGGATTTGATATGACGTCGAATTCACTCTTTCTGTCTGCGTTTCAGGTGCTACCGGGCGTTTACGACCGAGGGGGGAAGATTCCGGGTCCTCGACTGAAGATGCGGCCATCGCTCGCCTACCTGTAGGGGATGGGAGTGTCAGGGATGGTACCGAGCACGCCTCCTCTTCCGGGCAGGTTGATTTCTCCTGGGTTGCCGACGAGCCTTTGGAGGAGGGATCATATTTCTGCGATGAGGCTGTCACCGCTTACGCCATGGTCGAAAACATAAGCCGGGAGGACCCGCCGAACTGGTATTGCTGTGCCCCTAAGGAGGGGGACCGTATATGCCATCATTTCCCGGGGAAGCAGTTCACTATGTACGAATTCGCTTTCCGGGAGGCGGGGATCAGATTGCCCTTCAATTCTTTCCAGACGTCGATCTTCAAATGGCTTCGGCTGGCGCCGTCCCAACTGCATCCCAACGCTCTCGCCTTCATGCGGGCATTCGAGTTGGTCTGCCGGTTCCTCGGCATCGGGTGTACTCGAGCCCTCTTCTTCCACGTCTTCCATCTCCAGCGGTCTGGCTTCCGTGGGCGCCATAGTTGGGTTTCTTTCAAACAGCCTGTGCGCCTGTTCAAGACGTATGTGGACTCTGCTCGGCACTTCAAGGGTCGTTGGTACGTGGTGAGACCGATCACCCGCGCTGCCCTTCACTCCCTGTACTATTATCAACGAGCATCCAACGGGGAGGAGAAGTTGATGTCGAAGATACCGCTGAGGTGGCAGCGCGATCACTTCGACCTCTCCACCGACCACTATAGGATTAAATATGCGATGCTCGACACTGAGGATAGGCTCGCGTATAAGAAGCTGGTTGATTACGTGCAGAGCTTCAGTTTGGGGGTCTGGGCGAATCGACAGGGCGTGCCCTACCTTGATGAGGCCGGAGCGCCGATTACTGAGACGCGCTACATCAATACCAAGGCTTTGCTCGAGTGCGGGACCGAGGAAGAGGCGCTAGCATTATTGAGTAGGCAGATTTTGTTTAGTCTTTTATTTTTGTCTATGTTTTCGCTCGCTAATATTTGTGTGTAATGTTTCGCAGGTGCTATGCCCAGCGCGCGTGATCGAGTCTTGAAGCTGGCGAATCAGGCCGGCGCGGCTGACCGGGTGCCGAAGAAGAAAAAGAAAACTGTGGCCCGTGTCCTGGAGACCGCCGGTGATGCTGGGGCCGGGACTTCGAATGCGGCCAGTTTGACGCCTTCCTCTCCTCCTCGGGCGATAGATATACCTGACAGTCCGTCGCCAGCGGCTTCTCCTCTCCACAAACGGAAGCGTCCGGCGGGGACTCTTTCGAGGTCATCACTGGGAAGTCCGGGCGGACCGGGCAACTATCTGTTACCTCCTTGTTACGTGGAACGGTCATTCTTCAAGGCCGAGGACGCGATTGCCGTGCCGGCTGTTGCACCCCAAAATTTTCCCTCACAATACAAGACTTTGTGTGCTAAGAAGGTTCACAAGGTTCACAAGATTCACAATGCTTATATAACCTTTCATGAGGTTCATGAAGTCTACAAGTTACTTCTTGAAGGTTCACAAGGTTCACAAGATTCACAATGCTTATATAACCTTTCATGAGGTTCATGAAGTCTACAAGTCACTTTATGAAGGTTCACAAGGTTCACAAGTTTCTCAACATCTACAAGACCTTTCATGAGGTTCATGAAGTCTACAAGTCACTTCTTGAAGGTTCACAAGGTTCACAAGTTTCACAATGATTACAAAGCTTTCCTGAGATTTATGAGGTCTACAAAGCCACTTCATGAGGTTCACAAGGTCCACAAGCTTCACAATACCTCCCATGAGTATCACAAGACATTTTATGAAGATTCACAAGGTTCACAAAGTTCACAATTGGTCAAAGAAGTTGACAATTCCCTCAGACAATGCACCTCCTGAGCAGTGCATCCAAAACTAGGGTTTTGACTTTAATCAGGCTAAATGGACTTCCAATACCTCAAGTGAGTTTCATAACATCTTATATGTGTGTAAGAACCCCCATGACAAGTTTCAAGACTTTTCTCAAAGGTTTGCTCAGTCAGATGATCAGATAAGTCAAAATCAGTTCATGCAGTTAAAAAGTCAAACTGAGGTCAACTGTGGTCAAACCAAAGTCAAACTTCATGATTTTTTGCCAACATCAAGTATATGAAGTAAAATTCATCATTTGATCAAGGGTTGATCATGATTCATCAATGAGGTTCCAGATCATCAATAATCAGGAGTTTCTAAATTAGGGTTTCCTTAGTAAAAGTCAACTGAACTTTGACCAGACATAACTTTCACATACTTCATCACCAAGTCTCCATCCAAAGCTCATTTTGAAGGAAATTGAATTCTCTACAACTTTGATGTTGAAAGTTAAGCCCAAAAATGCTTCATTTGAAAGATATGATCTAAGACATTATAGGTCATTTCAAAAGTCAACAAAAAGTCAACAACTTCAAAAGGGCATAACTTGAGATTGGTAAATGATATGGACCTGAAAACAATGGGGTTGTTTAGAGGACTCTTCAAGCTTTCCAAAAGTCCAAGAACACCCTCATACCTTTAAAATTGAGGGAGATGTGCCCTTGCAAAGTTGGGAAATTTTGTGATGGTTTATGTTGAAAATGGAGGCCTAGAAGTAATTCTTTCCAAATGGGCTTGCTAAGTTGTGATCCAATCCACTTCATATCATTATGCACGACCCAATTGACCAAAATTCAGCATTTTTATTATTTTATTTTTATTTATTATTGATTTAATTCATAAAAATCATTTTAAATAAATATAAAATATGAAAATCTATTTTTGGAGGAAGATAATGCTTCTAGAATTTCTTAAATATTGATTGAATTTGAAAGAGAAAGGAATCATGTGATTAGTCCAAGAATAGCAAGTCTTCATGATCAAATATTTGAACTTTTACACCATAATCTTTTTCAATATTTTTGAATCAAATCTTTCACATAACCATTGAAGTTTCTGACCTAGATTGATTCACCTATAAGTATTGATCATAAGCATAACCCTAGCCACGAATTCCAGCAGCCATAGTGTAAGTTCATTGTTCAAAAAATCCTTCCAAAAGTGAGATTCGGATTCTCTATTCCAAGGCACTAGAAGGTAAAATAAGAACATGGTTGGCTTCCTTGATCATCATAGAACATAAACTGATCATCACATTGCCTCATAGCATCACATATTGATGAACCCGAATCAAGTTTTACCTTGAATTTCAATTTTTCGATTCCACTTATTTGTGCATTACTAATGAATTTTGTTTGTGTTTTTGTGTTTGTGATGATCCAAGGAACGATTCTGGACAAATTAATTGGACTTTCCTTGCCTAGAACAGATTCGGCCATTGTTAGGGTGTAGCTCTTGAAATTAGGGTTTGGTGATTCAATGAGTTTAAATAAATTCTAAGAACGTGGGAGTGTTCTATGAGACCTAAGGATCATAAAACTGTAATCAATTTGATGAATCATTACTGTTTGCTATGAGTTTGATTTTCGCAGGACAAGAACCATGAAGAACTTGCAACAATATTCGCAGGAAAATTCAAAAGTAATTTCGCAGGTAAATTGGAGAAGATGAAGCTGCTTCCCGCGCGCCCAGAAATTCAAATAATGTTAACTTATTTTATGTTGTTTTGTTGTTTGTACATCACAACCATTGTGTTGTCCTAGTGGATGGAGGCAGGCGTGTATGCTGGCTTGGTCTGGGGTTCGATTCCCCGTTGGTAACATTTTGTTCATTTATTTCGTTGGTTTTTCAGGTTTAATATATTATTGTTTGTAGCCAACATGTTAACAGATTGGCTCTTCCAGCCGGGTGGTAATGCGCGTGTGTGAATGTATAAAGGTCCTGGGATCAAATCCCACCCCAGGCCTTTTTGCTTCATTATTTTTCTGGATTTTTAAGACATGGCATAAAAACAATTGAAGGCCTCCTATGATCACCAACGCATGGTTGGTCTAGTGGAAAGTTTTGATGCTGGCAGGCATGAGGACCTGGGTTCAAACCCAGCCAAGGTAAGTTCTCAATTTTTGTCATTTTTTTCTATTTTTCTTAATTAATTAGTTTTATATTCTTAATAAAATTTAAATCATATATATATTCCAAATTTAAAATAACATCATATTCTCTAAAAATTTCTAAACTTTCTATTTTTTTATTATTATTCAAAAAATTTTATTATATAATTATAATATGTATATGTATATTAGTTAATTTTGTATATAACTAAACCCTAATTTTTTTTTTTAAACCCTAAAATTATTTTTCTAAACAAACCCTAAATTCTTTTTTTCCAAAAATAAAGCTTAATTCTATTTTCTTCTAAATAAATTTATTTTTCGATTCTTAATGCAATTATTATGTAAATATATATTTATTATGATTCTTGTAAATATACTTATAATTTATTTTTCTCTTTATATAATATGTAGACATTGTTTAATAAATAGATGTTAATATATGTTTATAATAATTAAATTTTGTAGTTATAATATATTTAAAAATAACTTAATAATTTGTAAATTAAAATAATTGTTTGTTCATATTTGTTTCTAAATATAATTGTTCATATTAAAATTTGTTAATTTCTTATTCTTATAATATTTTGATTAATTTTATTTATTATTATTACTACTAACCATATTATTTATTTTGTATTATTACTATTTCATTAATTTTTATTATTCACTAACCTCTTTTATTTTATTATTACTAACTTTATTTATTCTTAACATTTTTACTAATCCTATTTCTTAATTTTTATTATTACTAACCCTTTAATTATTCATTTATTGCCTATTATATTGTTACTCATTATTTATATTTATGCTTTTTGCTATTTATTTTTATTTTGCTTATTATTATAATTTCTTGTAATTGTTTCCCGGATGTAATTTTGTAATTATTTAATTATTATTGTTATGGTTAGTAATTAGGGAGTGAAAAAACATGTATTTTATTTAAAATTAATTTAGACCACTTTAATCATAAGATAATTAAATTAAACACTCACACACACGTAAGTCGATTTTTAATCGCCGTCTCACATTTCTAAGGTTATCCCTCAAGTTGCCTACGAATAATGGTCAAGTGGGGTGTATAAAGCAAGTCCCCTTAAAAGAAAAATCATCAAGTCCCTCGTGGTTGCCTTTACGAATCAAGTCCCTTCGAATAAATGATGATAGTCCCACATATATGCTTAATACACCCCACAGTTGCCTTCATAACCAGATTGTCCCTCTCATGTCCCTTACATCCAAGGTAATGACTACCTACTCCTTAATAGTAGGGATAGTCTTACCAAGGAAAGGATAAAGAACAAGTAAGACTTTAAACTCTAGGGTAGGTTCCCCTTATGTACTTGCTCACTTCAAAAACTTTTCAAACTCTTCACAATTTCAAACAAATTTTCAAACAAGTTTTTTACACATCCGCACATGGATTGTTATTAACTATTCTGAAATTTTTTTCTATTCACACACTACACTTTCAAAAACAATTCAAAAGTGAGCTAAGTAACTAAGAGCCCATGGATAACCATGGATGTAAAGGGTGCTAACACCTTCCCTTTACATAACCTACCCCCCGGACCCAAACTATTCTCTTAAGGTCTTTCCTGTTCTTTTATACCCTTTCCTTATGGATAAAATAAAAGTCGGTGGCGACTCTTGCTATCCGCAACATAACTTAAAGTAAGTTCTCCCACCGTGTTACAGAACTGGCGACTCTGCTGGGGATAATAATTAAAGAGGGGTACCCTTAAGAATAAGATCACCTTTAAATTGTTTGCCTTGTTTGCTTTATATTACTTGTTGGGATGCTCTTATGTGTGAAAGGTCCTAACCCGGATCTAGTGTACCTTAGGTAAATGGCAATAGACCAAGGAAACTGTACGACGTATATCGATACGGTTGATCTGGTGGCCATAGTTAGTGTGACTTCTTAGTCGGTGCTTATGTTCCTTAAGTCAAGTTGAGGATAATATGAGGCTGCCATATGTTGTCAATGCACTAACTAAATTTTAGAACCCTAGTTATCCCATCTTGGCCTTTAGAAAGTAGTGAGGTAACCGGCTTTGGTGCAGACTGAAGTTGGTTGACACTCGATACTACGCTCATTGAGATCTTAAACTTGGAGGGTTTTGGTTGGAAAGTAAGTTGCCTACTGAACAACCACCCTTGTGAAGGATCAATGATATTGAGATCCCTTAGAACATGGTTACTTTTGTAGGACAGGATGAACCATCTAACTTCAGGGGAGGGTACTTACCTTAAACCTCATGCAAGCCTTTAAACCTAGGGCTATGGTGTGACTTGTTTGTGTGTGCCACATGTTTGTGATTGAACATAACATCATGACATCATCATGCATCATAAGCATAGCATTTTCACTAACCATTTCAAGGACCAAAGGATTTATCTTTGTTCTTTGTTGCAGGTCATGGCTTCTGCTCGTAGAAACACCATCAGGATCAACTTTGTAGGGATACCTTCTAAGCTTAAAGAGTTGGTTTCTCAAGTGTCTGATCATTCCCAGTTCATCAAGAGACATGGTCACCTATTGGATCTAGTCACTTCAGGGTTCAATGAAGACATGATGAGTGTCCTGTTTCAGTTCTTTGATCCTAAGCACCACATCTTCACATTCCCCGACTACCAGCTGGTTCCAACCATGGAAGAGTTCTCTAAAATTCTGGGCATACCTGTTCTTGATCAGAAACAATTCACAGGCTTGGAGAGGGAGCCTAAACCTGAAGTTATTGCTGCAGCTCTACATCTGAAGAAGTCTGACATTGTTCTAGAGACGAGAAGTGGAGTCAAGGGTATTCTTGCTAAGGTATTAATGGATAAAGCTCAGATGTTCTTGAAGGCCATGAGCTATGATGCTTTTGAGGAGGTCTTAGCCTTGCTGATATATGGCTTAGTATTGTTCCCCAATCCAGATCAGTTCATAGACGTTCATGCCATCAACATTTTCCTGAGTCACAATCCAGTACCTACATTGCTTGGAGACATCCTGCATTCTCTTCATACTCGTACTACAAGGGCAAGAGGAACTTTGATGTGTTGCATACCTTTGCTTTCTAGGTGGTTTATTTCTCACCTTCCTCGCTCAGTAATGAAGAATGAGCAAGGGTTCAGATGGTCCAAGAGGATCATGTCACTTTCTCACTCAGACATCCATTGGTGCTCCAGATCTATGGAGAATGTCACCATCATTGACCGTTGTGGGGAGTTTCCTAATGTGCCACTTCTAGGTATAAGAGGAGGCATCACCTACAACCCCTCTCTAGCTTTACGACAGTTTGGTTACGCCCGGAGTGATGGTCCACATGACATGTTGATTCAGGGCATTGTGTTTGATTACGACAACGATCTTCAGGGTTACCGTCAGAGATTCATACGAGCTTGGGGAAAGGTAAACAGGATTGACAGCAAGACACTGGAGCCTAAGTACACTATTCCTATGGAGGCTTATCTCAGATGGGTACGATCTCGTGCTCAGACTCTCATGATGCCATATCCTGCCGTCCTACCAGTTACCATGGAACCTGTTGCTGAAGGAGACACAGCTTATACCATCCTTCACCCAGACATGCCTACTGATATGGAAGACTTGCAGAGATCATGGATCCAACTGAAGGAGCAAAGGGATACTTTCGAGGCTCATTACAAAGCAAGCCAAGCAAGGATCCTAGAGCTAACAAAGCAGCTTCACGAGGAACGGAACCTCAACTCATACCTCAACATAAAGAGGAAACGTCCATGGGAGACTTAAAACCCCATCTTTTGTACTTATTTTACTTTCATTTTTTTGTAAGCCTAAAAGGCAAAACAAGTTATTACTAATAAAAGTTTACTTTCATTTTTGTCTAAGCAAATTTAAATCCTGCGGTCCTTGAAAACATTGCATATGCATTCCCATATCATTTCATTGCATCACAGGTTTATAATTGTGCACAGGTTTCTCATCTTCTCGCTGTTTATTTCAGCAATGGCTCTTGAACAATCAGTTAAGGATCTTCAGGCACAGAATGCACAGTTCCAAGAGCTGATCCTGAACCTATCCAAGGGGCAGGACGAATTGAAGACACTGCTGGCCAAGAAGACTAAGAAGACTAGAAGGTCTGCTGGGTTGATCAACATGGGAAGAAGGTTCAAAGGTCTTGCCAAGACCAAAGAACCAGTTGAAGACTATGAATCTGAAGAATCTGAGCAAGAGGTAGGCAGTCTCCACCATACAATGGGGGACTCTGATTCTGAGGCTAACTACTACCATGAGCCTAATGAAGACAAATTCAAGATGCTGGTGGATAGGATGGATGCTATGGAGTTGCAGAAATCATCTGGGATGGATTTTGAGGATTTGAGTCTGATATCTGGGGTGGTCATACCTGTGGGTTTCAAGGTCCCTACCTTTGTTGTTTATGATGGGGTCTCTTGTCCCAAGCTGCATTTGAGGTCGTATGTCAGAAGAATTCAACCCCACACTGCTGATAAGAAGTTGTGGATCCATTTCTTTCAAGAGAGCTTATCTGGAGCTCAGCTGGAGTGGTATTATCAGTTGGAGAGTGTCAACATTAGAGACTGGAATGATCTTGCTGAAGCTTTCTACAAGCAGTATCAATACAATGCTGACTTAGCCCCCACTCGCATGCAGCTTCAGAGCATGTCTATGGGTGCCAAAGAAAGTTTTAAGGAGTATGCTCAGAAGTGGAGAGATTTAGCTGGAAGAGTTCAACCCCCTTTGACTGACAGGGAGCTGGTTGATATGTTCATGTGTACGCTGAATGGTCCGTTTTACAGTCATCTCATTGGAAGCTCATCATCTGGCTTCATTGAGTTAATCATGACAGGAGAGCGAGTAGAAAATGGTATCAAGAGTGGAAAAATCCAAGTGGGCACTTCTTCATCAGGTGCTGCAAAGAAGCCTCCCACTGGGAAGAAGGAATCCAATGCTGTTTATGGTCAATCTGATCGTAACAGAAGGCATCAGTCTGTTAGTGCAGTTCATATTTCAAATCCAACTCCCGCAACAACAGAGCAGCCTCAAGGCAACCAACAGAGGGCTAGAAGACAGTTCACGAAGATCAACATGTCAATGGCACAGGCATTGCAACACTTGTTGAAGGCTGAACTTATTACCCTAAGGGAGGCTCCTCAGAATCCCAATGTTACCTCTCCCAAGTACAATCCCAATGCACGATGTGCATATCATTCAAATTGTCCAGGACATGATACTAATAACTGCTGGGTCTTGAAGAACAAAATTCAAGATATGATTGATGCTGGAGAAATTGAGTTTGATCCACCAGGTACTCCAAATGTGATTACAGCTCCAATGCCAAATCACGAGAAGACTGTCAATGCCGTTGATGAAGACCTGCATGTCTATTCAGTAATGGAGTTGACCACACCACTGTCTGTTATCAAAAAGAGGTTAGTACAAGCTGGGATCTTTCCAGGTTGTCGTGAAGATTGTTTGTATTGTACCTATAAGCCGGATAGTTGCTTCATATTGAGAGATGGAATTCAGCGTCTCATGGATAAGTATACTATAGTGTTTGAAAGAAGACCGTCGTCTGTAGAAAGTATGGTGGATCATCTGACTCAAGGTAGGAAGATTGAAGAGGTTGACATGGTTGACAAAGTACCAATAAGAATCACTTCAAAGGGCCCCATTAAAATCACTCATCAGGGTCCAATCAAAATTACTACTGAAGGTCCTGTGAAAGTTGTTACCGAAGCCAGAATAGCTCCTGTGATCATTACTACTCCTGGTCCTATCCCGTATACGTCTGATAAAGCTGTGCCTTGGCACTATGGGTCTGATGTTTACATCCATGGTGTTAAGCAAGAACCTGTAGCTGATGTACCTGTTGATGTTGATAATATTGCTGGATCTAGCAAGATCACTCGTAGTGGAAGAGTCTTCTCTCCTCCAGATACTTCCAAGAATACAGTTACTCCTGCTGCTACCTCAACCACTGATGCTCGGGACAAGGGTCCTGTTATTGAGCCTGTATCTACTGATGTGCCAGCTGCTGATGACCTCTCTAAGCAGATGGAGGAAGTATTGAAAATCATTCGCAAGAGTGATTATGACATTGTTGATCAGTTGGGGCATACTCCCTCAAAGATTTCTATGCTGTCATTGTTGTTATGTTCTGAGGCTCATGCCAAGTCCTTGATCAAGTTTTTGAAGACAGCTCATGTACCCAGTGCAATTTCTGTTGACCAATTTGAGAACTGTGTTGCCCACCTGACCTATGATAATGGGTTAGGATTTTCTGATGCTGATTTAACCCCTGCCAAGAGGGATCATAACAGGGCCCTGCATATTTCAATTGAATGCAGGGGCACTACCCTGTCTCATGTGCTGATAGACAATGGTTCCTCTTTGAATGTGTTGCCCAAGGAAGTCCTGAACAAGCTAAGTCCTGAAGATGCTGTGCTGAAGCCCAGTAATATTGTAGTAAAGGCTTTTGATGGTTCTAGAAGAGTAGTGCATGGGGAAATTGATCTTCCAATCCAAGTTGGTTCCCAGGTGTTTACTGCTACATTTTATGTGATGGATATTCGTCCTTCATACTCTTGTCTGCTTGGTCGTCCCTGGATCCATGGGGCAGGTGCTGTAACCTCTACATTGCACCAAAAGTTGAGATATCCGGTGAATGGAAAGATTGTTACTGTCTATGAAGAAGAAGAATACTTTGTCAGCCATGTAAACACTTTCAAGTATCTGGAAGTGGAAGGTGAATACATCGAGACTCCGTGTCAGTCATTTGAAGTGGTTCCCTGGGTTGTTAATGATTATGTAACTCCTCCTGTTGTGAAGAAAGTTCCTGTGGTCACCAGAAAGCCTCCAACAATGGCAATGGCTTCCCTCAATGATGCTAGAGCTGTGGTGGATGAAGGTGGTTGTACTATTTGGGGTCAGCTTCCTGATATTCCATACAAGTCTGACAAGTTTGGTTTGGGTTTCACTGCAGAGTCCCATAAGGCTGTTCGTCGTGCTCGTGCTGCTCGCATCACCAATCAAGGGGTTATCAATGCTGTGGGAGACTATGATGAAGACTACAACTTGGATGTTTGGATTTTTCCTACTGTGGGTGCTGGACTCAATAATTGGAAAGCTGAAGATGTTATCCCTATCTCCTTTAGTCAGGAGTAAATACTATTACTGTGTTATGTTTTAAAATTTGAACAATAAAACTTTCAAGCCATGTGCCTTACCCGGGGCACAATGGTGTGCTTGTTACGGGCTGTCATTTCATTTGCATACTTCATTCAATAAAATCAGTGGACGTTTCGTTTTAGTAAATATTGTGTTCCTTGTCTTTCTTTTTTTCTTTTATTTTGCTTTATCAGCTATGTGTTCTTACACACACCCACATCACTAAATGCAGATCCTTATCCACTCTGGACCCTGTTGATAACAGTTCTACTATTGCCAATTATGATTTCGAGAATCCGATCTATCTAACTGAAGACGGAAACGAGGACGATTGTGAAATACCTGTAGAGCTTGCTAGGTTGTTACAACAAGAAGAGAAAGCTATACAGCCACATGAAGAGCCAGTCGAAGTTGTGAATCTGGGAACTGAAGAAAACAGAAAAGAGGTCAAGATAGGGGCTGATTTAGAGGACAGTGTCAAGAACAGGTTGATTCAGATGTTACGTGACTATGTGGAGATCTTTGCTTGGTCTTACGAAGATATGCCAGGGTTGGATACAGACATTGTGGTTCACCGTTTGCCAGTGAAAGAAGATTGTCGTCCAAAAAAGCAGAAGGTTCGTCGTATGCGTCCTGAAATGTCAGAAAAGATCAAGGCAGAGGTAATGAAACAATTCAATGCAGGGTTCTTAGCAGTAACTTCTTATCCTCAGTGGGTTGCAAATGTGGTACCAGTTCCTAAGAAAGATGGTAAGGTACGTATGTGTGTAGACTACAGAGATTTGAACAAGGCTAGCCCCAAAGATGACTTTCCACTTCCTCATATTGATATTCTGGTAGACAACACTGCTCAGCATAAGGTATTCTCTTTTATGGATGGTTTCTCTGGTTACAATCAAATCAAGATGGCACCTGAAGATATGGAGAAGACAACATTTGTGACACAGTGGGGCACCTTTTGCTATAAGGTGATGCCATTTGGTTTGAAGAATGCAGGGGCAACATATCAGCGTGCTATGGTGGCTTTGTTTCATGATATGATTCATCATGAGATAGAAGTATATGTGGATGATATGATAGCCAGGTCTCAGAATGAAGAGCAACATCTTGATCATCTGCACAAGTTGTTTGAGAGGTTGAAGAAATACAAGTTGAGGTTAAATCCAAACAAGTGTACTTTTGGAGTTAGATCTGGAAAGCTCCTAGGTTTCATTGTCAGTGGAAAAGGTATTGAAGTGGATCCTGCAAAAGTAAAAGCTATACGAGAGATGCCAGCTCCCCGTACTGAGAAGGAGGTTAGAGGTTTCTTGGGACGATTAAACTACATTGCAAGATTTATTTCCCAATTAACTACTATCTGTGAGCCAATCTTCAAGTTGTTGAAGAAAGATCAGATGATGGAATGGAATGATGAGTGCCAGACTGCCTTTGATGAAATCAAGAAATACCTGCTAGAACCACCAATTTTGATGCCACCAGTTGATGGAAGACCCTTGATTATGTACTTAACAGTGCTAGACAACTCGATGGGGTGTGTGTTGGGGCAACATGACGAGTCTGGTCGAAAAGAGCAGGCAATATACTACCTTAGCAAAAAGTTTACCGACTGTGAAACAAGATACTCACTGCTCGAGAAAACTTGCTGCGCTTTGGCATGGGCTGCTCGCCGACTAAGACAGTATATGTTGACCCATACTACCTTATTGATTTCTAAGATGAATCCAATCAAGTACATATTTGAGAAACCTGCTCTCTCCGGAAGAATTGCAAGATGGCAAATGATCTTGACAGAATATGACATACAGTATACTACTCAGAAGGCCATTAAAGGAAGTGTTGTTGCTGATCATTTGGCTCATCAAGCAGTGGATGATTATCAGTCAATGAATTTTGAGTTCCCT
The DNA here is from genome assembly GCA_963966055.1 of Lathyrus aphaca. Classification (NCBI taxonomy): domain Eukaryota; kingdom Viridiplantae; phylum Streptophyta; class Magnoliopsida; order Fabales; family Fabaceae; genus Lathyrus; species Lathyrus aphaca. The sequence goes on from OZ014525.1 coordinate 238,905,300, forward strand.
GATGAAGACATTATGATCATTACCAAAGAACCTGGACAATATGACGGACCTGAACAAGGATCCCGATGGACTATGGTTTTTGATGGTGCCTCTAATGCACTTGGTAACGGTGTTGGTGTTGTGATTAGTTCTCCTGAAGGTTGTCATACCCCGATTACTGCCAGACTTTGTTTCCATTGTACTAATAACATGGCTGAGTATGAGGCATGTATCCTGGGTATTAAAGCTGCTATTGATATGAAGATTCAGTTCCTTGATGTGTATGGAGATTCAGCCCTGGTAGTAAGCCAGATTAAAGGAGATTGGGATACCAAGCATGATAATCTCATTCCTTACAGAGAACATGTGTTGTCTTTGATCCCACATTTCAAAGAGATTACCTTTGGACATATTCCACGAAGAGAGAATCAGCTGGCAGATGCATTGGCCACCATGGCATCCATGTTTGAGATCAGTTGGGATGATGAAGCTCCTAAGATTACTATTGATAGATTTGAAAAGCCTGCATACTGCAATGAGATTGACACTGAAGGGGCAGAGGAGAAGCCTTGGTTCTATGAAGTAAAAAGATATCTTGAAGCTCAGGAATTCCCTGAAGGGGCATCTGTCAAAGATAGGAAGTTCCTGAGGAGGTTTGCTGCTAAGTTCTTTTTGAGTAATGGGATTCTGTACAAGCGTAATCATGATTCAACTATGCTTCGTTGTGTGGATAAGAAGGAAGCAATTGAAATTATGGAAGAGATGCATGATGGGACCTTTGGCACTCATTCCAGTGGTCATACCATGGCAAAGAAGATATTGAGAGCAGGTTACTATTGGTCTACCATGGAAGCTGATTGCTATCAACACTCCAGAACTTGTCACAAATGTCAAATCTATGCTGATAAAGTCCATGTACCTCCATCACCATTGAATGTGTTGACTGCTCCTTGGCCCTTTGCCATGTGGGGCATTGATATGATTGGTGAGATCAAACCTACTGCTTCTAATGGGCATCGTTTCATCCTGGTTGCTATTGATTACTTCACGAAGTGGGTAGAGGCAGCCTCATTTGCATCTGTTACCAAGAATGTTGTAGCTCGGTTCATTAAGAATAATCTCATATGTAGGTATGGCATCCCTGAAAGGATTATCACTGACAATGGCTCTAATCTGAACAACACTATGATTACTGATCTCTGCACGCAGTTCAAGATTAAGCATCACAACTCTTCTCCGTATCGTCCAAAGATGAATGGGGCAGTTGAAGCTGCTAATAAGAACATTAAGAAGATTGTACAAAAGATGACTGTTACCTACAAAGATTGGCATGAGATGTTACCATTTGCTCTTCATGGTTATCGTACCACAATACGTACTTCAACAGGGGCAACCCCATTCTCCTTAGTCTATGGTATGGAAGCAGTTCTGCCCATTGAAGTTCAAATCCCCTCCTTAAGAATTATGAAGGATGCAGGCCTGGATGAAGATGAGTGGATTCAGACTCGACTGAACCAGATAAATTTGATTGATGAGAAGAGGTTAGCAGCAGTTTGTCATGGCCAGATGTACCAGAAGCGAATGATCAAAGCTTTTAACAAGAAGGTTAAGCCAAAGGTATATCAGGCTGGTGACTTGGTAATCAAGCGTATCATATTACCGCAGGGTGATCCTAGGGGCAAGTGGACTCCTACATATGAAGGACCATTTGTAGTCAAGACAGTATTCTCAGGAGGTGCCATGATACTGACTACAATGGATGGTGAAGACTTCCCACAGCCTGTAAACGCAGACATAGTTAAAAAATACTACGCATAAAAAGAGACCCGCTAGGTTGACAGGCCTAGGCAAAAATAAGGGCATCCCGGCAAACCAAAAGGGTTTGGGCAAAAATTAGGGATATATATAAAAAGATGTACACCCGGCAAGTCGAAAACCTGAAAAGGCGACTTGGGCAAAAAAGGGTATCCCGGTGGATTGAAAACCTGAAAGGGCAATCCAGGCAAAAGTTAGGTATTAAAGCGTATGACTATGTCTCGTCTGGATCACCCATGAAACTGCAACCAGTTGTATTACTTACTCAAGCTCGAACAGATAAAGCTCAATTCAATCGTTTCCGTCTCAACAGCAAGAAGATGAGATACTTGAAGATAATGGCAATAGTAGAATTGAAACTCAATAGGATTGTTTCCCACATATCTGATTTTCTTTTATAAAACTTTATGACAAAATCCTCTTACTAGGGTTTATGTCTCATTGTACAAACTTACCCATGTATGGGTCACTTTTGATATAAATAAATTCCATCTTTTGAATTCAGATTTACTTTTACCCTATTTACATAGGCGAAACGTCCATTGGTTGTGTTTGAATGTATGTATGCTTTTGAATATGATTAATGCTTACCAGAAATGCATGTATGCTTAATATGATTAATGTTTACCAGAAAGGCATGAAAATGCAGTAATAGTATTTACTAAGGACGAACGAGGGAAGGATTTCAACGAAGCTTCGCCGGTTCATCTCTACGGGACAGTTACAAACCCTCAGTAGGACAAATCCATCTTCATAAAGTCTTATCTCCCCTGGAATTTATATCCATCTCTTTTATCCTCATACGGGTATTCAGGAATTTACTTTCCAATAAGGGTACGACGAAACGAAGATGGGAAGTTATATCTGCCCTACTATCAAACGAAGACGGAGGTTATCTATACCTTATTATCCCCAGCATCCGGGAGGTTATCCATACCTTATTATCCCCAGCAGACGGACGGTTATGTATAATATATTCTTCAACAATGAATCGGGATTTATTTTCCCTGGCCAGCAGTTGTTATATGAAGATATCCAGACGCTTCCGGCAGTATCATATCATACATACATCACTTACATCATACCATAACATGCATATCCATGAGTGCATAGTACATTACCTAAGTGCATCCTATCATACATGCACACATAAAGCATAAACTAATGTTATTATACAGAATGCTACCTTGTTTCAGGTTAACTATCCAACAGACAAACTTATGATCTTTGGGACTGCTTTATTGTCACCTCAGGGTTACTTTATCCTCCTGATAAGCTCCTTATTACTTTGGGACTGCTTTATTGTCACCTCAGGGTTACTTTATCCTCCTGATAAAATCTCATGACTTCAAGACTGCTTTAGAGTTATCATTATTGATTGCTCTATCCTCCTGAAATCATCATATTACTTCAAGACTGCTTTAGAGTTATCATTATTGATTGCTCTATCCTCCTGAAATCATATTACTATTTCAAGACTGCTTTAGAACTATTGATTGCTCTATCCTCCTGAAGCCATCTTATTATTTCAAGACTGCTTTAGAGTTATCATTATTGATTGCTCTATCCTCCTGAAATCATATTACTATTTCAAGACTGCTTTAGAGCTATTGATTGCTCTATCCTCCTGAAGCCATATTATGACTTCAAGACTGCTTTAGAGTTATCATTATTGATGGCTCTATCCTCCTGAAATCATTACTTCAAGACTGCTTTAGAGTTATCATTATTGATTGCTCTATCCTCCTGAAATCATTACTTCGAGACTGCTTTAGAGTTATCACTGTTGATTGCTCTATCCTCATGAAGACATGCTATCACATCAGGATTACTCCAGACTCCTGACAGCTTTCATTATATCTCCATATTTTGGACTGCTTTATCTTCTAAGAAATATGTCTGAAGAACTTTATCCTAGTGGCATCTTTAAGCCCACTCAATCATATTCAATCAACCATCAATATCACTCTATGCACTGGTGAGTGCAAATTTTTGGGCTTTTGTGTTCAATCCCCTTCAACCTTCCAGGTTACGACTGGCAAACATACCAATCTAACCCCTCAGGTTTCAGAAAATTGAACAGGGGCAGCTGTTGCACCCCAAAATTTGCCCTCACAATACAAGACTTTGTGTGCTAAGAAGGTTCACAAGGTTCACAAGATTCACAATGCTTATATAACCTTTCATGAGGTTCATGAAGTCTACAAGTTACTTCTTGAAGGTTCACAAGGTTCACAAGATTCACAATGCTTATATAACCTTTCATGAGGTTCATGAAGTCTACAAGTCACTTTATGAAGGTTCACAAGGTTCACAAGTTTCTCAACATCTACAAGACCTTTCATGAGGTTCATGAAGTCTACAAGTCACTTCTTGAAGGTTCACAAGGTTCACAAGTTTCACAATGATTACAAAGCTTTCCTGAGATTTATGAGGTCTACAAAGCCACTTCATGAGGTTCACAAGGTCCACAAGCTTCACAATACCTCCCATGAGTATCACAAGACATTTTATGAAGATTCACAAGGTTCACAAAGTTCACAATTGGTCAAAGATGTTGACAATTCCCTCAGACAATGCACCTCCTGAGCAGTGCATCCAAAACTAGGGTTTTGACTTTAATCAGGCTAAATGGACTTCCAATACCTCAAGTGAGTTTCATAACATCTTATATGTGTGTAAGAACCCCCATGACAAGTTTCAAGACTTTTCTCAAAGGTTTGCTCAGTCAGATGATCAGATAAGTCAAAATCAGTTCATGCAGTTAAAAAGTCAAACTGAGGTCAACTGTGGTCAAACCAAAGTCAAACTTCATTATTTTTTGCCAACATCAAGTATATGAAGTAAAATTCATCATTTGATCAAGGGTTGATCATGATTCATCAATGAGGTTCCAGATCATCAATAATCAGGAGTTTCTAAATTAGGGTTTCCTTAGTAAAAGTCAACTGAACTTTGACCAGACATAACTTTCACATACTTCATCACCAAGTCTCCATCCAAAGCTCATTTTGAAGGAAATTTAATTCTCTACAACTTTGATGTTGAAAGTTAAGCCCAAAAATGCTTCATTTGAAAGATATGATCTAAGACATTATAGGTCATTTCAAAAGTCAACAAAAAGTCAACAACTTCAAAAGGGCATAACTTGAGATTGGTAAATGATATGGACCTGAAACCAATGGGGTTGTTTAGAGGACTCTTCAAGCTTTCCAAAAGTCCAAGAACACCCTCATACCTTTAAAATTGAGGGAGATGTGCCCTTGCAAAGTTGGGAAATTTTGTGATGGTTTATGTTGAAAATGGAGGCCTAGAAGTAATTCTTTCCAAATGGGCTTGCTAAGTTGTGATCCAATCCACTTCATATCATTATGCACGACCCAATTGACCAAAATTCAGCATTTTTATTATTTTATTTTTATTTATTATTGATTTAATTCATAAAAATCATTTTAAATAAATATAAAATATGAAAATCTATTTTTGGAGGAAGATAATGCTTCTAGAATTTCTTAAATATTGATTGAATTTGAAAGAGAAAGGAATCATGTGATTAGTCCAAGAATAGCAAGTCTTCATGATCAAATATTTGAACTTTTACACCATAATCTTTTTCAATATTTTTGAATCAAATCTTTCACATAACCATTGAAGTTTCTGACCTAGATTGATTCACCTATAAGTATTGATCATAAGCATAACCCTAGCCACGAATTCCAGCAGCCATAGTGTAAGTTCATTGTTCAAAAAATCCTTCCAAAAGTGAGATTCGGATTCTCTATTCCAAGGCACTAGAAGGTAAAATAAGAACATGGTTGGCTTCCTTGATCATCATAGAACATAAACTGATCATCACATTGCCTCATAGCATCACATATTGATGAACCCGAATCAAGTTTTACCTTGAATTTCAATTTTTCGATTCCACTTATTTGTGCATTACTAATGAATTTTGTTTGTGTTTTTGTGTTTGTGATGATCCAAGGAACGATTCTGGACAAATTAATTGGACTTTCCTTGCCTAGAACAGATTCGGCCATTGTTAGGGTGTAGCTCTTGAAATTAGGGTTTGGTGATTCAATGAGTTTAAATAAATTCTAAGAACGTGGGAGTGTTCTATGAGACCTAAGGATCATAAAACTGTAATCAATTTGATGAATCATTACTGTTTGCTATGAGTTTGATTTTCGCAGGACAAGAACCATGAAGAACTTGCAACAATATTCGCAGGAAAATTCAAAAGTAATTTCGCAGGTAAATTGGAGAAGATGAAGCTGCTTCCCGCGCGCCCAGAAATTCAAATAATGTTAACTTATTTTATGTTGTTTTGTTGTTTGTACATCACAACCATTGTGTTGTCCTAGTGGATGGAGGCAGACGTGTATGCTGGCTTGGTCTGGGGTTCGATTCCCCGTTGGTAACATTTTGTTCATTTATTTCGTTGGTTTTTCAGGTTTAATATATTATTGTTTGTAGCCAACATGTTAACAGATTGGCTCTTCCAGCCGGGTGGTAATGCGCGTGTGTGAATGTATAAAGGTCCTGGGATCAAATCCCACCCCAGGCCTTTTTGCTTCATTATTTTTTTGGATTTTTAAGACATGGCATAAAAACAATTGAAGGCCTCCTATGATCACCAACGCATGGTTGGTCTAGTGGAAAGTTTTGATGCTGGCAGGCATGAGGACCTGGGTTCAAACCCAGCCAAGGTAAGTTCTCAATTTTTGTCATTTTTTTCTATTTTTCTTAATTAATTAGTTTTATATTCTTAATAAAATTTAAATCATATATATATTCCAAATTTAAAATAACATCATATTCTCTAAAAATTTCTAAACTTTCTATTTTTTTATTATTATTCAAAAAATTTTATTATATAATTATAATATGTATATGTATATTAGTTAATTTTGTATATAACTAAACCCTAATTTTTTTTTTTTTAAACCCTAAAATTATTTTTCTAAACAAACCCTAAATTCTTTTTTTCCAAAAATAAAGCTTAATTCTATTTTCTTCTAAATAAATTTATTTTTCGATTCTTAATGCAATTATTATGTAAATATATATTTATTATGATTCTTGTAAATATACTTATAATTTATTTTTCTCTTTATATAATATGTAGACATTGTTTAATAAATAGATGTTAATATATGTTTATAATAATTAAATTTTGTAGTTATAATATATTTAAAAATAACTTAATAATTTGTAAATTAAAATAATTGTTTGTTCATATTTGTTTCTAAATATAATTGTTCATATTAAAATTTGTTAATTTCTTATTCTTATAATATTTTGATTAATTTTATTTATTATTATTACTACTAACCATATTATTTATTTTGTATTATTACTATTTCATTAATTTTTATTATTCACTAACCTCTTTTATTTTATTATTACTAACTTTATTTATTCTTAACATTTTTACTAATCCTATTTCTTAATTTTTATTATTACTAACCCTTTAATTATTCATTTATTGCCTATTATATTGTTACTCATTATTTATATTTATGCTTTTTGCTATTTATTTTTATTTTGCTTATTATTATAATTTCTTGTAATTGTTTCCCGGATGTAATTTTGTAATTATTTAATTATTATTGTTATGGTTAGTAATTAGGGAGTGAAAAAACATGTATTTTATTTAAAATTAATTTAGACCACTTTAATCATAAGATAATTAAATTAAACACTCACACACACGTAAGTCGATTTTTAATCGCCGTCTCACATTTCTAAGGTTATCCCTCAAGTTGCCTACGAATAATGGTCAAGTGGGGTGTATAAAGCAAGTCCCCTTAAAAGAAAAATCATCAAGTCCCTCGTGGTTGCCTTTACGAATCAAGTCCCTTCGAATAAATGATGATAGTCCCACATATATGCTTAATACACCCCACAGTTGCCTTCATAACCAGATTGTCCCTCTCATGTCCCTTACATCCAAGGTAATGACTACCTACTCCTTAATAGTAGGGATAGTCTTACCAAGGAAAGGATAAAGAACAAGTAAGACTTTAAACTCTAGGGTAGGTTCCCCTTATGTACTTGCTCACTTCAAAAACTTTTCAAACTCTTCACAATTTCAAACAAATTTTCAAACAAGTTTTTTACACATCCGCACATGGATTGTTATTAACTATTCTGAAATTTTTTTCTATTCACACACTACACTTTCAAAAACAATTCAAAAGTGAGCTAAGTAACTAAGAGCCCATGGATAACCATGGATGTAAAGGGTGCTAACACCTTCCCTTTACATAACCTACCCCCCGGACCCAAACTATTCTCTTAAGGTCTTTCCTGTTCTTTTATACCCTTTCCTTATGGATAAAATAAAAGTCGGTGGCGACTCTTGCTATCCGCAACATAACTTAAAGTCAGTTCTCCCACCGTGTTACACCGGCGCCTGAGGCAAAGGCTATTCTGGACCAAGATGCTGGTGCCCGACGCAAGGAGCTGGCTAGGGACCTGGCAGCTTTCATCCGGGTGATGGAGACGGCCATGGTCTTGACCGACACTTCGGTCTCCACTGCCTCCCTGGAGGATGCCCTTGTGCAGGTCCGGTCAGAGAAGGACAAGCTGTCCAAAGACCTGTCGGACTACAAGGAGGAGCATTAGCTGCAGGAAGGGCTGAGCAAGAAGCTGGAGGAGGCAGAGAAGGAGCGGGACCAGTTGAAGGCTGCTAAGGTGAGCTTGGAGGAGCAGGTGGTCGATCACCAGAAGCTGACCGAGGACAATGCTGGCCTGCGGGCTCAAATTGAATCTCTCGAGGAAAAGGTCCGTTCTCTGGCCGATGAGACCGAGGAGGAGCGTGCCCTTGGTTCTCGCGGTGAGCTGCTGGGGCATATACGCTCTCTCAACCAAGACCTTGTGGCCGTTTTCAAATAGGGTTTCGACAATGCTGTCGAACAACTTAGGCTTCTGAACCCTGAGTTGGTGACAGAGGGGTCGGCCCATAACTACTGTGTCAGGGATGGAGAGATCGTCTGCCCGTTTGAAGCGGAGGAGGAGCTGGGGGAGTAGGAAGAGGAGGAGGAAGAGGAAGTGCTCCGAGCGGAGTCTTAGTTATTTGTTTTTTGATTTATAGTTTTTGTTATGGCCTGCGTGCCTTATTATGTGGCCTGCGTGCCCGTTATGTGTTTTGGCCTTCGAGCATATGTAATATGGCCTTCGGGCGTACTTGGCTTCGGCCGTTTGTTATTATTTTTAATCTATGAATGTTTTTGTTGTCATTCATTGTGTTCGTGTATGTATGATATTTTCTTTTATGAATTTGTACTCTGCTCGACCTCGTTAATCTCCTCGGTTTAGGGAACCGATGAAGTGTCGGGCTTTGTGCCCGTTGGGATCGAAGCCCGGGTCCGTTGTTCGAACTCCGGTCTCGAGGCTTGGGCTTTCCCATCGCGAGCTGGGTGCCCTGCCTGTCGTGGTACTTCGACGTTGAGTCTCGATCAAGATCCCAACCGTCGGGGAGGGTTGTGTTCGCTGTGTGGCCCCGGCTCGTCCCCGGGTATCGCGGTTCCTCTTTGGGGTTTTGGAGACGAAGAGCGTGGTCGTACCACCCACGTCTCCCCGTGATGTGTTTAGCTGTAATATTGTCTAAGTTTTTCTGCGTTCCATGGTCGAGCGAGTTCTTCCCCTTGTAGGTTTTCTAGGTAATAGGCCCCGTTGCCCTTCTTATCGCGGACGCGGTAGGGGCCTTCCCAATTGGCGGCCAGTTTACCCTCTTTTGGGTTTTTCTGGTTTCTTCTGAGGACCAGGGTGCCGACCTGGAACTCTCTTCTTATGACTTTCGCGTCGTGGCGTAGTGCTATTTTCTGTTTGAGGGACATTTCCCTTAGGGCTGCTTCGGAACGGATCTCTTCGACTAGGTCGAGCTCGACTCTAAGGGTCTCGTCGTTCATTTCCTCGTCTAGGGGCTCTTCTATCCTCCTCGTTGGTTCCCGTATTTCCACCGGGATGACTGCTTCGGTGCCGTAAGTCAGTCGGAATGGGGTCTCCCCGGTGGTGGAATGTGGTGTCGTGCGGTAAGCCCATAGGACGCTATGTAGTTCCTCGACCCATGCCCTTTTTGCGCCGCCGAGTCTTCGTTTAAGGCCACGTAAGATTACCCTGTTGGCCGCCTCCGCTTGCCCGTTCGTCTGTGGATGTTCGACAGACGTGAAATGCTGTTTAGTGCCTAGGCTGGCGACGAAGTCCTGGAATCCTCCGTCCGTGAATTGTGTCCCGTTGTCTGTGACGAGGGCCTGGGGTATGCCAAACCGAGCGAGGATGTTGTGTTTAAAGAACCGGAGAATGTTCTGCGCGGTTATTTTAGCTAGTGCCTCTGCTTCAATCCATTTTGTAAAGTAATCCACCCCGACGATGAGGTATTTATTCTGGGATGATCCGGTGACGAAGGGTCCGAGGATGTCCATGCCCCACCATGCGAAGGGCCATGGGAAGATAGTGATTTTAGGTCATTCGGGGGCGCGAGGTGCATGTCGGCGTGTCGTTGGCATTTGTCGCACTTTTTGACGTGCTCCTTTGAGTCGCTTTGCATGGTCGGCCAGTAGTAGCCTGCTCGAAGGGCTTTTCGTGCGAGCGATCGCCCGCCGAGGTGTTGAGCGTTAATTCCCCGTTGTATTTCTCCAAGTATGTCGGGGACTTTCTCTTCCTCGACACACTTAAGTAACGGGATGGAGAATCCTCTACGGTAGAGTTTACCTTCGAGGAGTACGTACGAGCACGCTCGTTGTTTGACAGTGGCCGCCTCTTTCGGGTCAACTGGGAGTTCGTCTCTTGTGAGGTAATTGTAAATGGGCGTCATCCAACAGTGAGCATCCCCGATAGTGTTGACCTCGAACGAAGGAGGTAGTTTGTCAATGCTGGGTCGAGGAAGGATTTCTTGAATTACTGATTTGTTTCCACCCTTTTTCCTCGTGCTGGCTAGTTTCGAGAGGATATCTGCCCGTGTATTGTGCTCGCGAGGTACGTGTTGAACTTCCCACTTCTCGAATTTCTCAAGTTTTTCTTTGACAAGGGACAAGTACTCGACGAGGTTGTCGTTCTTGGTTTGGTACTCTCCTCGCACTTGTGAGGCCACAAGCTGGGAGTCTGTGGATATTTTTACTTCTTTTGCTCCCAGGTCCTCGGCTAACCTCAGGCCTGCGATAAAAGCCTCGTATTCGGCTTGGTTGTTCGACGTCGGGAAAGCCAGTGCTAATGAAACCTCGATCAGGATCCCATCCTCATTCTCGAGGATGATCCCGGCTCCGCTGCCTGATGTGCTAGAGGCGCCGTCGACGAAGATCGTCCACTTGTGGGCGCCATCTGCTGGTGTTGGGCAGTGGGTCATTTCCGCGACGAAGTCGGCCAGTGCTTGGGATTTTAAGGCTTTCTTACTTTCGTATTGTATGTCGAATTCGGAGAGTTCTAGCGACCACTTGAGCATTCTCCCGGCCATATCTGGTCGCCCGAGTAGCTGTTTGATCGGCTGGTCGGTCCTCACTTTTATCGTGTGTGCGAGGAAGTAATATCGTAGTCTCCTCGCCGCATTGATGAGGGCCAGGGCGACCTTTTCGATTTGCTGATATCGGAGCTCAGGGCCTTGGAGTGCTTTGCTCGTAAAATAGATGGGTTTTTGTCCTTCGTCGGTCTCTCTTATTAGAACGGCGCTGACGGCCTCGGTCGCCACGGACAGATATAGGTATAGGGTTTCCTTTTCTATTGGTCGTGATAAGACCGGAGGTTCGGAGAGAACCTTCTTTAAATGGAGTAATGCTTGCTCGCATTCGTCGGTCCAGTCGAAGCTGGCCTCTTTGCGAAGGAGTCTGAAGAATGGTAGTGCGTGCTGGGCGGACTTGGCGATGAAACGGGAGAGTGAGGCGAGCACTCCATTGAGGGATTGGATCGATTTCTTGGTTCTCGGGGTCGGGAATTCTGAGAATGCCCGGCATTTGTCGGGGTTGGCTTCGATCCCTCTTTCGGTGAGGTAGAACCCCAGGAACTTTCCTGCCCGTACTCCGAACGTGCACTTTTCGGGATTGAACCTCATTTTGCACTGCCTCGCCTGCTCGAACACTTTGGATAGGTGTCGAGCATGGGTAACCTCCTCGTGTGATTTGAAGATCATGTCGTCCATGTACACTTCGAGCATGTCCCCTATTTCTTCCTTGAAGACTTTGTTCATCATGCGTTGGTATGTGGCACCAGCGTTCTTGAGCCCGAACGGCATTACGTTGTAATAGTAATTGCCCGTTGGGGTCATGAATGCTGTGTGTCTCTTGTCTGTGGGCAACATAGGGATTTGGTTGTATCCACTATATGCGTCCATGAAGGACAAGAGTTTAAAACCTGCAGAATTGTCTACGAGCATATCTATATTAGGGAGGGGGAAAGCATCTTTCGGGCAAGCCCTATTAAGATCAGTATAATCAACACACATACGCCATTTTCCATTATTTTTCTTAACGAGGACTACATTAGAGAGCCAGGTTGTGTACTGGGCTTCAGAAATAAAATTTGCCTCTAGGAGGTCTTTTACAGCCCGTTCGGCAGCCTCTGCCTTCTCGGGGGACTGTTTGCGCCTACGCTGTGCTATGGGCTTGGCTGCTCGGTCTAAAGCTAGCTTGTGACACGCGATCTCAGGATCCAGCCCGGGCATTTCTGCGGCATTCCAAGCGAAGAGGTCAGAGTTCTCTTTGAGGCATGCCACAAGCTTCTCTCTTGTTCCCTCGGGCAGTCCCTTGCCTATCTTCACTGTCCTTCCTGGATCGTCCCCGAGGGGAATGAGTTCGAACTCTCCGTCGGGGATTGGTCGGATCGGGTGTTCGAGAGATCGTTCCTCGGTGGACTTCCCTTCTTCGGTTTCGTCTAGCCCATTGCGACAATCGAGGTCGATGGCGTTAACTCCCCGGGGAGGGTCCTCGGTCCTGAGCTTTTTGTTGTTGCAGCTACTCTTTGTGCTGACCACGGCCTGTCCTTTCACCGTAGCGTCGTAGCACCGCCGGGCAGCTTTGATGTCACCGTGGATGGTGACCACGCGACCCAATTTGGTGTAGTATTTCATCTTCAGGTGGACGGTGGATGGGACCGCGGTGAGTTCGGCCAGTGTCGGGCGTCCAAAGATGCAATTGTAAAGGGACGGACAGTCCACGACCAGGAATTGGATTTTGATTTCCCTGGCCGTTTCCTGCTCGCCGAAGGTGACGAGGAGCTCGACATATCCCCACGGCTTCGTTGTTGCTCCATTGAATCCTTGGAGGTCTGATCCGACGTAGGGGGCCAAGTTGGTCTTGTCTAATTTCAGAGTCTTGAAGAGGTGGACGTACATGATATCCACCGAGCTGCCCTGATCGACCAGGATGCGTCGGACGTCGAACTGGGCCATCTTTGCCCTGACCAAAAGTGGGATGCCCGAGTTCGGGGATCCGCCCGGAAGTTCCTCCAGGAAGAAGGATATTGGGTTGGATTTTCCCCGGTATTTTGTCAGCGTCGCCTTTTGCTCGGGGGCAGTCAGTAAGAGCTCGTCGAACTTGCGTTTGACTGAGAGGGCCGCGACTTTACCGTTAATTCCCCCACCTGATATTACCAGTGCGGTTGGGAAGTCTTCCCAGGGACTGAGTGCAGCAATTCTGCCTTCGGGAAATGGCTCGGGGAGGAAGAAGTCTTCCGGGCGTGACACGCAGAGGGCCACTTGGTAAGGAGAGTTGTCGGGGGTTGTTTCTTCCCGGGGTCTCTTCTTCTCTGCCTCGTCATGTCTGGGGGTTTCGTTCCTCCTCGTATACTGTTTTAGGTGCCCTTCTTGGATTAAAATTTCTATTGCATCCTTCAGGTGGACGCAGTCTTCGGTCACATGCTCGTGGCTTCTGTGGAACCAGCAGTACTTAGATTTGTCGGTGTGAGGCTTTGGTGCAGATGGTTTTGGGAACCTGACTCTGCCCTGTTTAAATTCAGAGTTGATGCATTCCGCGAGGATGCGCTCTCGAGGAGCTGTCAGTAAGGTGTACTCGCTGTACCGGCCCGCGGGGCCTCTTCCTTCCCGGAGCTCGCGAGGTCTCTCTTCTCTTCGCCTGTCCCCGTTGCGACGGGGGATGTTCGGGTCCTCGCGTTTGGAATGCTCGGTATCCCCAGCATTACGGCCACTGCGGGCATTGTGTGCTACCTGTTTTTCCTCGTATCTGATGTAGGCCTGGGCCTTGTGCAGAAGTTCGTTCAAGGTGCGGGGAGGCTCGATCCCGACGGCTCTGCTAAGCTCAGTGCCGGGCAGGAGCCCTCTCTCGAGGATGTACTTCTTCATGTGTTCGGTGGTATCCACCTCGACAGCTTCTTGGTTGAATCGCTCGATATACGAGCGCAGTGTTTCATTCTTCTTTTGCACTATGGCTTCAAGGGTCGCCTCAGTCTTGGGGTGACGACGGGAAGCCGTGAAGTGTCTAGTGAACATGGACCTCATGACTCTCCAAGATGTAATGGATTCGGGAGCCAAGCTTTTGTACCAAGCCATGGCCCCTTTCCTGAGGGTTGTTGAAAACAGTCGGCATTTGAGATGACCGGTGATATCATTGCGGTAGTCGAGCATCGCGTTGACGTTGTCGACGTGGTCGTCGGGATCTGTGGTCCCGTCGTACATAGCTAGATTGGGCGGTTTCTCCATGCCTTTGGGGAGCGGGGCTTCCATTATTGCCCGAGACAGGGGGCAGTGCAAGTCTTCCTCGTCGCTCCTTAATGGAGATAATTCATTGTTGTCGGGGCTGCGCCCGCGCCTTGGTGATGTTCCCGCTCGACCATTGTCACGACGGGCGCGTGCCCTGCTGACGTGGGGTTCGGGAGAGCGACGCCCGCGCTTCTTTGTTGGCTCTGGACGTAGCTGTGTTCTCCGCTCCTGCTGGGGTCGGGCCTCTTGTCGCTCGGCTTCGAGGGCCACGATTCTTTCGTGCTGCTGGTAGAGCATAGAACCGGCCTAGTTGAGGGCATTCACCATGGCAATCATTGTGGCGTCTCCTTCGACGGGAACGGGGATGGGATGAAATGTCTCTGCTCCTTGGTTTTGGGTGTGAGGGACATCCCCGTTGTTCTGGGGCTCTGGAGACGGGGTGGATGGGCGACCGTCTCGAGCGTCTGCTTCATGGGGTTGCGGGCCATCGTCCATAGTGTAGTCGACAAGGGGACGGCCGCGCTCGCTAGGTTGTTCTCCGGCCATGTTGGAAGGGCAGAAGTGAATGAGCTTTGATCTTCTGTTTGGTGAAGATGGGGACAGCTATTTCCCACAGACGGCGCCACTGATCTGACCTGATCAGGAGGGCCTTCCAAGGATTGTAGACTGGGCCAGAGAGTAAGGTGAGTGAGAGGGGGGTGTACCTGCAAGGTGCTCCAATGCTTAAGTCAGAAGAGGTACAGAATAAGGTTATCAGAGAGTAAGTTAGAATACCTGACCCTTTGCTATGTAAAGGGTATTTATACTGAGCCCCCAGCGCTGGGCAGGGGCTCCTAATGGGCTGGATTAGCCAGGCCCAAGGAGGAGCTGCCAGGGGACGCGTAAGAAGCGTGAAGACCTAGACCAAAGGTCTGCTCCCTGGTCCAACTGCCCCTATCCCTAAGGAGATAATACAGGGGAGTTGGGTGACGTGCCAGATGAGGTGGCAGACGTGGGTCTGCCCGACGTAACTTAGATGCTCGTGACATAGGTTGATGATCTGTGGATGAAGATCATTGAGCGGGCAATGCACTCTTTGCCCGACACACAGTCAAGCTGTCGAGGTGACGTCCCTCTGACGTGGGGGAAAAGACCTTTGCCCGACGCATTCAAGTGCCCGGTCGTTTGGGCCTGGATCCGACGAGCATTGGGCCATGCCGTGCATAACGTCATGGCCCAGTCCAGAACAATAACCAATAAAAATTAACTATATAAGTCTAAAAAACCATAATAACCACAAGAATAACAAGGTAACAACATCAACGACAACCACAATACCACCACCACCACTACCACCAACAACAACGATGGAAACAACAACAACAACAAACAAACAAACAACAACGATAATAGAGAATTTGTACATACTACCACAACCACTACCACTGGAGTAATTGAAGAAGCCATTCCTCGGGCTCATTTTGGGAGAACTCTGATGAATGTCCCGGGTGTAACGCCTTATTTTTGTAAATAATTATTTACTTGATTAATTGAGACGATTATAATTTTTAATTGAATTTGGTGAAAACAATTGAGTTCGGTGACGTGTCAGAGGGTTATATTTGACGAATGTTAATTTGAGGGACTTGCTGATTTTATTTGGAGGAAATAGAATTAGTTAGGATTAAATTAATTAGAGAAAATAAGATAATATAAATTGTAGAACTAAAGGGCATTGAGGTGTAAGTTAAAATGCGCCTAAGAGGGGGGGGGGGGGGGTGAATTAGGTGGTCAAAAATATATCTTTGAACAAGTATTATGCAATGTCTATTGATTTATCCAAATCAATAGATTATATTTGAAAGTTATTTAACATGGTTCAAATATGAAAAATAAATTTTCAAATGTATGATAAAAAAAAATATTTTTTAAATCCAGAAATAGTGATATATTTTCAACCAAATGAACCATGCATGCAAATTATTAATTTTAAGAGGAGTGAGCTATTCAAAAAAAGTTTGAAAAAAATTCTTATGATATATGTAATGCAAGATAAAATATTTGAACACTTGTATAAATATTTTAAGTGATTTTTGGTATACCTTTTGAAGTTGTTCAATACTTGAAATTTTATTGACTTGCATATGAAGCTTTGATCAATTTTGTCTTAGTCATTTGCTAGAATATATTCTTGTTACTTGATGTGCCATTTAAATCTCTTGTCTTTTTGCATTCATATGTTGCATAGAAAAACTTGTTGTCTTCATCAAAACTCTTATGTGATTGAAGCTTGCTTCTACAATCTCCCCCTTTTTGATGATGACAACCAATCCTTTGAAAGTTTTCCTTGAGACTTGCTTTCTCTATACTTGTTTCTCCCCCTAAGTTAAAACCCCCCTTAATTCAAGAGGTATAAAATTTCTGCACAATGAAACATTAGAGAAACCAATCCTTCTCCCCCTCTGGCATTAGCAAAAAGGAAGAGGATCACACAAAAAATGGAAATGAAAGTTGATACACACATGACAATCATACAAATATAGAGTAAACATACAAGAGGTAAGTGCATATTTGTGTACCTTGATACTCATATATGCTAGAATCATCAACTTTTGAAGTTTTAGATATCACTTTCATCGAGAATTCTGAGTTCTCGCCGAATCTTGAAAAATGGTTCTTTCGCCAAAGGTTTTGTAAATATGTCCGCCAGTTGATTGTGAGTATCTACGAAGGTTACATCAACATCTCCTTGAAGAACATGATCTCGTAAGAAATGATGTCGAATGTCGATATGCTTGGTCCTTGAATGCATAATTGGATTTTTTGTGATGTTAATTGCACTTGTGTTGTCACACCGTAACAGAATGCATCCTAGATTGAGTCCGTAGTCATGAAGTTGTTGCTTAAGCCAAAGTATTTGAGCACAAAAATTGCCGGCTGCTATGTATTCTACTTCAACCGTACTGAGTGCTACGCACACTTGCTTCTTGCATGCCCATGAAACTAATGCATTACCTAAGATATGATATGTTCCACTTGTGCTTTTTCTATCTATTTTACATTCTGCATAATTAGCATCAGAATATCCAATTAAATTGCAAATACTACCTTTTGGGTACCATAAGCCGACATTGGTTGATCCTTTGAGATACTTCATTATCTGCTTGACAGCCGTTAAGTGAGATTCCTTTGGGTTGGCTTGAAATCGAGCATATAGACAAACACTGAACATGATGTCTGGACGACTTGCCGTTAAATATAACAATGAACCGATCATTCCTCTATACTTAGTGATATCAACCGAGATACCAGATTCATCTTGATCCACATAAGTACCAGATCCCATGGGTGTAGACAATGTCTTGTAATTATCCATATCAAACCTCTTTAATAGTTCTTTACAATATTTGGATTGATTGATGAAGATGCCATCTTTGAGTTTCTTGATTTGTAATCCTAAGAAGCAATTCATCTTTCCCATCATAGACATTTCAAACTCTCCTTGCATCATGGATGAAAATTCTTCAAATGACGTGTTTTGGAATTCTCCACCGTGGTTGCTTCTAATGGAGGCAGTTGTAAGATACTTCTCATTTTGTATTTGCTTTGCATACTTCTTGAATGCTTTAAATGCTTCACTTTTCTGCATTAAAAAGAAAGTCCAAGTGTATCTAGAAAAATCATCTACAATTACTAATGCATAAATATCACCTCCGAAGTTTTTTGTTCTTGATGGACCAAAGAGATCCATGTGCAACAATTGTAGTGGCCTAGTTGTGGACACCACATTCTTGGATGTGAAAGTTGACTTAGTTTGCTTTCCTTTTTGGCAAGCACCACACAACCTATCTTTGATGAATTTGATCTTTGGCAATCCAATGACTAAGTCATGTTTGATCAATTTGTTCAAGTGCTCCATATGAATATGAGAAAACCTCTTATGTTATAACCATGATTCATTGTTGCTTGCCAAGAGACACCTAACATTCAAAGACAAGTTACCTAAGGAAATTAAAAATATGTTATTAACTCTTTTACCTTTTAGCATAACTTCATGCGTAACTTCGTTTTCAATCAAACATTCATTTTTAGTGAAGTTGATTTTGAAACCTCGGTCACACAATTGGCTAATACTAAGGAGACTATGCTTTAGATCTTCCACATATAAGACATCTTCTATAGTTGTTTAAGGTGGTGAACCAATGGTGCCTACACTAAGGATTCTTCCTTTGTTGTTGTCACCATAGGTAACAAATCCTTTGGCCTTAAAATTTAGTTGTAAAAATTTGTTTAAGTCACCTGTCATGTGCCTTGAACATCCACTATCAAGATACCATTTATTTGAAGAGGTATTCAAGCATACCTACAAAAAAGAGTTAAGTTTTATTAGGTATCCAAATTTCCTTGGGTCCTTCAAAGTTACTCCCTTTCTTAACCCATACATAATGGCCTTGAGCAACACTAAAATTCATAATATAACATGCATTTGGAGAATGACCTTTTATACCACAATAGAAACAAGTAGGCTCAAAGTTACTTTTATACTAGGGGGATAAGACTTCCTTTTATTATAACTTTTCTTTTTGACATATTGATGAACTATTTCATGCTTGTCACTCTTTTCTTTAGGAATTTGTTCTTTAGCTTTTACAAAGATGGTCTTGTTAAAAGTTTGTTTAGAAAATTTTGAGTAACCAAGACCACTTTTGTCATTAGATTATCTTTGATTACTAAGAACACGTTCCAATCCAATTTGTCCTTTCTCATATCTTTCTAGGACTCTTTTTAATTGGACTATTTGAAAGGAGAGTGATTCACATTTAGTGCATCCAAAATTCTTAATTAATTCTTCCTTTTCATCTCTAAAATTATTTTCCATTTTCTCAATTTTTTCTTCTAAAATTGTTATTTGTTTCTTTTGAGATGAAATGGTCTTATATAATATTTTGAATTCACTTAAAAGTTTATCAATTGCTCCTTGAGCATCAATATCAAAAATAGAAAACTCACTACTAACCTCATTGTGTTCATCGTCGGAGTGATGTGATGCCATCAATGCTAAATTTGCGCTTTGATCACTATCTGAATCCGATGAGGAACTTATTTCGTTGTCATCCCAAGAAATGTAGGCCTTCTTCTTCTTCTTCTTCTTGTAATCCTTCCTTCCTTCGTTGTCACGATTCTTTGTGAGTTTAGGGCATTCCGGTTTGATGTGGCCTTGCTTTCCACATTCATAGCACTTTATGTCTCCATTTGATGTTGATGTTTCCTTTTCGTTGTTCTTTGAAAACTTCTTTCTTCTCATGAATCTAGAACTTCCAATATTATTTTTTGCACCAAAATATTTTCCTAGCCTTTTTACAAGTAGCATAAACTTTCCATCATCGTTGGGATTGTCTTCTTTTTCCACTTCTTTAGATTCAACTCTTAAGGCAATGCTCTTGGATTTCTTTTCTTGATTCTCATGTTTCTGCAATTTTCCAATTTTCGTCTCATACTCTTGAAGTTTTCCGAATAAGGTAGTGGATGTCAATGTTGATAAACTCTTCTTTTCGGAAATCGCCGTCACCTTGGGTTGCCATTCTCTTGATAAGGACCTAAGCACTTTAAGATTCAATTCATCATTTGTTAGTGTCTTACCAAGTGCATTCAAATGGTTTATCAAATGCACGAATCTTTTCTGCAAGTCGAGGATTGACTCTCCTGGTTACATTCTGAATAACTCGTATTATTGGCTTAGTGTGTTCAATCTTGACCTTTTGACTTCGGTGATACCTTTGTAAGTTTCGACAAGAGTGTCCCATATTTTCTTTTCTGTTGTACATGTTGAGACGCGGAATAACGCATCCATTCCAAGTGCACTTTGTAGTATGTTTATTGCCTTTTTGTCATAGAGAACTTTTTTCTTATCATCATCATCCCACGATCCTTGCGGTTTTGTTGAACTAACTCCGTTGACAACTATTGAAGGAATGAATGGACCATTTTGAACAACCTCCCATATGTCACTACCTTGCGTTTCTAAATGTGCCTTCATGCGGATCTTCCAGAAATCAAAGTATTCGCCACAAAACAATGGAGGCTTGTTGCTACTACCATCATCTCTGAAAACTAAGTTGTTATTTGCGGAAGCCATCTAGATCGAGTAGGAACAAGTTACCTATAACCTGCTCTGATGCCAATTGTAAGTTAAAATGTGCCTAAGAGGGGAGGTGAATTAGGTGGTCAAAAATATATCTTTGATTTATTACCGATTTTTTATTCTTTTTTGGATGGTTGATAATGGCTGAAAAATAAAGTGTGGTAAAAGTAAAAGGCACAGGAGGATTATCCTGGTTCCCCTCACAATCTGAGGGTACGTCCAGTCCCCTTACGACTCGTAAGAGATTTCACTATAATTTAGAGAATTATACAAGCCTACTCACACAATGTGAAGCCTACTATCTAAGCTATAGGTAATTTAAAGTGAATGAAGAACAACCCTCTTTAAACACTCACTTGTTTCCAATAATCTTGGACAACAAGGTAATACAAAGAAATTATCTTGATAAAAATTCTAAGTCTTGAAAGAATGGTGCTATCAATCTTCTTGATCGATCTTCTCCTTGAACAAAATGTCACTAAAAAATATATATATAAGTGTTCTTTTAAAAGAATGAGATGAAACTATGAAAGTGTATGAAATTTATGCAAAGGTTTCTCTCAAAAATGAGTTTGTATGAACACTTTAAGAAATAATGAAAGTTGAGTAGAATGAGTGAATTTTGAGTATTAAATTTCTTTGAGGTAAAAAAAAAATTATGATTATAAAATATATTTATAAGTGCATAACACCTTTTTGAAACATTGTAAAGTTATGCAAAAATATCATGAAGAATTGTTAAGTTAAAAGAAATTGTTTCATGAAAAGGTGTTAAAAAAATTTTTGTTTTTTTTTCAAATTCGTACAGGACTTGTTAAGTCAGTTAACGGATACCTGACTTAACAAATGCAAAAAAGTTTTTGAATTTTAAAATTAAAATACTGTATCAGAATGGTGCAGATTACGGCGGATTTTAGACATTTTACGGCGGTTCAAAACGCCATAATTTGCACAAAAAAAACTGTATGTTCAAATAAATTAAAAATTTGTCTAAATGTTTGAACAAATATTATGAAATGTCTATTGATTTATCCAAATCAATAGATTATATTTGAAAGTTATTTAACATGGTTCAAATATGAAAAATAAATTTTCAAATGTATAATAAAAAAAATTGTTTTTTAAATCTAGAAATAGTGATATATTTTCAACCAAATGAATCATGCATGCAAATTATTAATTTTAAAAGGAGTGAGCTATTCAAAAAAAGTTTGAAAAAAAATTCTTATGATATATGTCATGCAAGATAAAATATTTGAACAATTGTATAAATAAAGTGATTTTTGGTATACCTTTTGAAGTTGTTCAATACTTGAAATTTTATTAACTTGCATATGAAGTTTTGATCAACTTTGTCTTAGTCATTTGCTAGAACATATTCTTGTTGCTTGATGCCATTTAAATCTCTTGTCTTTTTGCATTCATATGTTGCATAGAAAAACTTGTTGTCTTCATCCTATGAAGAAATGAACTTTGATGGAGTGAGAGCAAAAAATACCCAAATCATAACTTAAAAGTATGTTTTAGCCCTTAAATGGTGTTTTTGTCAGCCCAGTTTTTCCCGACGTAATTCTAGTTTCGCCTTGAGCAAGAGGCGGTTTATTTATGCACTTTTTTTACACGTTTATGGATGTCTGACTCTACTTTGCTTCACCCGAGAAAGCAGAGGCGCAACAAGGCAGTCAACAAAACTCCAGAAACTATTTTATTCATAACTTTTGAACCGTAACTTCGTTTTTCTCCTGGTTCGAAGCATTGGAAAGCTTATTCAATGCTCTTTATGAATATGATATCCTTGCTTGAATACCTGCAAAAATAAATAGAAAAAAATTAAACTCAATCATATTTACACAATAACGTAAGATATACATTATAACGTAAAGTAAACATATTTACAAATAAAGCGGGGTTTATTCGAACGATTTTAACAAAAAGTATCGATAAGCACAACAAAAGTTATATACAAAAATAACTATAATTTACACTTATCAAACAATCCCCAACTTACATAATTGTTTGTCCTCAAATAAAGACAAACAAACTTAAAACACAAAAGCAATAACCAAAGAATCATGAATCAACAGACAATGTATGGTTCAAGAAGCAACACAGCATATGCAAAATAAAGCTCACAACTACACTACAATCATAACATAAAAACAAGACAAATCCTAAGTACAAAAATCATGCTAAACATTCTAAACAACACAAGCTCAATCATGATTCACACCTAACAAAAATTCCTCAGTGGATGAAAAACACACAAAGATGAAAATTTGACACTCATCCAACAATCTTGCAAACAAAAGACTAAGTTATGCATTCATCCAAAAATTCACATTGAACATACAAAGGTAAGAAACACAAGGGCTTTTCAAGGTTGTAATGTGGCTTGGTTAACAAACAATGGGTAATTCCTAAAGCTAATTGAAACAAAAATTTACCTAAACCTAAGGGAGTGATCAACTCACAAAGTTTCAAACACCAAAATTTCAATCAAACTTTCTTATCTTATCCCGATCGCTACATCAAAACACATAACTTATTTATACAACATTATTCTACTTTTTTTTTCTTTTTTGAAGTTTTTCAATTTTTTTCTTTTTCACATTTTTTTCGCAACCTCATAGCAACTAACAATATAAACGAGCAAACATTGTTCTCCCCAACTTGAATTCAACCAACGTAAAGAAGTGCATTCAAGGTGAGCGATGACAGTTATGGTGGTTTTAAATGCAAGAATGTAGATAGTCGCTTCTTAAATGAGGCATTCAAAAGCATTGAGAGAGAACTATATAAAAGGGCTCCCGCAAAAGAGATAAGCAAGACATCCATCTTGGATCAATACATAACATCAATGTATACATCCAAATCCCCACAAACACTTCAGAAATCAATCTTTTGCAGCTATTCTTTTTCCTACAAGGAAGCTACTCGTTTATTGTTTTTCGCAAGGAAATTTTATATATATATATATATATATATATATATATATATATATATAAATATATATATATATATATATATATATATATATATATATATATATAAAATCTTATGGTCCTTCTATATGCTAAAAAAATTTATGGGTCTGTCCTAAAGAAATTATATTCTATACCATTCAAATTAACTTTAAGAATAACACTCTCAATGGTCCTGAATTACATGATATCTACGTACAAAAAGGTTTAAATTTATTAATAATAAAAAAGATGCAAGATAACATTATACGTTGGAAGGAATGCAGAACACATATTGGTATCTATTCTTGATGGAATGAAGTGTTTCTAGGAAGCTATATGCAAGGCATTGTACTAGTCTTCAAGGTTCTGCATCAGCTAGAATCTAATATGTGATTGTAAGATAAAAAAGGTTGTAAAATTGTTATTTTGAAAAAAAATCACTATTATCGACATACTCAATGATCAAGAACAAGTGTACGTTAACGTTATTCAAACTTATGATAAAGCAGTCAACAAAACATCACTATCTAATTCCAAAAGGAAGGATCATAACAAATGATTTGCCAGTTTGTCGAAATCTGTTGTATAGAATATTTTTGACCAACAATATAAATAACTAGAATGCATATATAACTCTCACTTCAAGTACAAACTATTAGTAGTTATAATTGGGTGAAGATGAGATAATCTGCATCCTAAGGTTTAGAGCAATATCAACGTTGCATCTAGTCCTCGGGATGCAGATTACCTTTTCTTAAATACCAATGTGAAATAGACTTGTTGAATGAAAGTATATTGGATGAGGATGGGATAATCTGCATCCTGAGGTTTAGATTAATAGTTGATAAATTGCTTCTAAGCCTTGGAATACAGATTACCCTTTTCTTATTACCAATGCAGAATCCTGAAAAGAGCTTGATAGTTATAATTTTTGACATTTGAATCAAAAGGATAATCTGTATCCTGAGGAATGAGAGTAAATAAGTTGAGTCCTCATTTCTTTTACCTGTTTTAGATCATTTGCTAAGTCTCCCCAATGACCTACTGATTGCCATTACCTTCTTCCAAATCCAATCTATATGATATCTTTCATGTGGCTTAACTAACAAAGCATGTCGAGATATCTCTAAAGCCGCGCAATGAATTAATATAGTTAAATCCAATATTTTAGAAACAAGGAATTTCAACTTGTGGAAGGTTGTTTGAGAAGGTATGCCTATTTTAGAAATCAAATATTTTATTACATGTTGATTGACTTAATTTTATAAGTAAAATGTTAAGCATGATGTCCTGAAAGTTAAAAGAGACATCTTGACTCTTTTGCTTGATACAGGTTTATGTGTCCAAGTAATTGCATGATTTATATCTCAAAGATTTAGTATAATATAATTTTGGGTAAAAAAAATCTAAATTTTTTTTTTATAAGAATTTCAAATAAAAATTTGGGTTTAGTTATTATTGAAATTCTATTTTAGGTATTTCATCATTTTTTTTAAATTTTTTTTGGATATCAAAGTTCTAATAAATCACTTAATTTTGAAACTATTTTAAATAGATTTTCATAAAAATCATTTTCGAGATATAATATTTTGAAAAAATTAGGATTTCGACTATCTTTTGATCTTTTATAATAGGTTATTAAAGTTAGTATTTCAATTTAGAAAAAATGAATATTAAGAAAAACATGTAATATTTTAAAAAACAGATTTGCAAAATATATTTTTGAAAATATAAAAAAAAAAGAAAAGAAATTTAATGTCGAAACAAATAAGTCCTTACTTCATTCGAATTTGCATGATTTTTAAAAAAAAGATATCACATGAAAAGAATTAATTTGTTACGGAATCTGCATGATTTGAAAAAACTTAATCTGTTGAAGATTGGATATACAATGAACGAAAGATTTAATTTACTAAAGAACGAATGTGTTATGGATTTGATTGTACTCTAGTGGGCTTTCTAATTGGATTGTTGTCTCTATGGTCATATTTCCTTGTTGATTAACAAGACAACTGAGAATATACACATTCCAAGAGATTAATCAAGTATTATTTTGTTTTTTGAGATTTTAGTTTATATATATATATATATATATATATATATATATATATATATATATATATATATATATATATATATATATATATATATATATATATATATATATATATATATATATATATATATATATATATATATATATATGTGAAATTTGTCACATAAAAAATGATTCTTACAATCACTTGGACAAGTGTTTAAGTGGAAGTGAGGGAATCTCATATTCGAGAGAAAACTTAATCAAAATTTGTGGAAAGTATTCGGAAAAAGATACACTGAAATGAAAAAATTCAAATGAAACATTAGTATAATATTGAATAATTATAATTAGTGGATTTCTTTACCTAATGGCTACTTCCATCCATATGTAGGTGACAATTGTATCAAACTGTGTTAAAGATTTCTAAGATTTCTTTCGTCTTCTATTTATTATTTATTAAATTGTTTATCAATTAATTTAGATTATCTTGACTCACACATTATTTCATTTCAAGCGTTGTGTGTGATATTTTGTTTCTAATAAAACAAAATTTCAATTGAAATAAGAGCAAACACCATGTTCCAGTTGGGTGTATTCCATAGTAAGTAATCTATTTTGTTTAAGATGGAAAATACCAATGAAAGAGATCTCTTAATCATCCACACTACGTCAAAATTAGCATGTAGCAGCGCAACAAAGACAACGCTTTTTGGAGAAAGCGTTATTAAAGGTCTTTTAAAAATTTCGCTAAACAAAAGCCCTCTTAAAGTAAGTCGTTAGAGAACGCTTATAAAAACGCTGTTAAAAGTCCTAAACTGAAACCATCTTAGACAATATTTTTTCTCAAAAGCGCTGCTACAGGTAAACCTTAGAAAGCGCTCTCTAAAGTCAATAAATATATTGAACTTTCAGAATATCAAAAATGTCACACGGGGGTTCGAACCCACGTCCTTGTGGTTATAAATAAATATAGTAAACCTAAGACAACGCGTTTTTGTAAATGCGCTCTTATAGGTTATATTTTGAAATCCATTGCGTCGACCTGCTCTCTTATAGCATCGACCCAATGGACATTAATTTCAAATAAATTATATTTTAAATACCTTAGACAACGCTTTCTGAAGAAAGCGCTCTCTAAGGTAATTTATTTAATTAAATTATTATATATTATCAGAAAACCTAAGAAAGCGCTTTCTAAGGAAAGCGCTATCTAAGGTATTTAAAATTTAATTTATTTGAAATTAATGTCCATTGTGTCGACGCATTAAGTGAGCAGGTCGACACAGTGGATTTCAAATTTGTGACAGCTTGCTCTGTGCGCATGCGGAGTTGCTCCACTTTATGGGAATTTCAAATTTTTACTCTTCAAATGGTTAATATTTTATTTGATTATATTTTAAATCATTTTCTATTCTTCTTCTTCCAATTCTTCCTGAAATTCCTCCAAAACCCTAAAACTCCTATTCTCTTTTCTAAAATTTCTATTCTCTTTTCCAATCTCTTCAACATCCTCATGACTTCAACAAAAGTTGTTGGTAAAAGGTCAAGCCGGTATGCCTCAACATCTCATTCGTCTATACCGGTAAATGCTATATCACTCCTTGGAGATGAAATTAGGGATTTATATAATGAGGAGTTCAAGGATAGAAAAATTATTCCCCAATATGTCTATTATAGACTTACTGCTAGTCAATTGCACTTGGATTATATTGTGGAACTCATGGACCGTCAAGACATAAATTATTTCCTAGGATTAAGAACTGTGTATAATGAGGATTTGATTTGTATGTTTTATGCCGGCATTATGGGAAAATTTGAGGGCTATGAATTTGAGTTTAGGATGAGAAATTTGGTTTATAAGGTTGATGCCAAAATTTGGCAATCCATTTTGGGTATCCCTCCTACTAGATTTGTAGACAAAGCCTTGATAACTGATGCCTCCCATGTTACTGGTTTTAAATATAAGATACACTTAAATAAGATGTTGTGGTATCCTCATGATAACGATACGGTAAATAGTGATATGTTCCCAAAGGAATTCACAACTGGCTGTTTGAAATCGGGTATCCGAGTCCTTTATTGGATTGTGTCGCATAATATTCTTCCCGAGAAAGGCGGATATTCCAGAATTGACAAAGCCAAAGTAGCCTTTATGTATGCTCTCACAAAGAGAGTCAAGTTTAATTGGCCTTACTATATTACTAGTCACATTTTTGCACTGAGAGAAAAGAAAAACGTGGCTTTGAGTTATCCGTCTCTCATTCAGTCCATCTTGAATAATGCAAAGGTTGTTGTGAAAGGGTTGCCTATGATGTCCTTAAATCCAAATCATGAATTTAATAGCAAATATCTCAGTCTTATGGGACACTCATGGGATCATGTTCGAAAGAACTTTGTTATAACTTTGGGACCTTGTAGTAAAATGGAATCTGCTATAGCAGCTGGTGAGCAAGAAAATGCTCCTAGTGGTGACAACATTGAGTCTGATGAGGAAAATAATGATGATCAAACTCAACCTATGGAGGAAGATCATGGCAACTAGGTCAGAACAGATGTACAAGAACATGACTATGGTTGGAATAGAAATGAAGAAGAGGTTATTTATGATAATCAAGGTTGGGGAGAGTGGCAACACACTGGCTGGACTCAAAATCTATCATCTCAAGCATATTCTTCACCAGATTACACTTTGCTTTCTACTGATGAGCCGACTATTCGTGCTATGTTGCATAATATGCAACTTCAACAACAAAAACACTATGAGGCTCAACATGCCTGGAACAAAGTTATGGAAAAAAAATCAATGGTCAGAATGAAGCTTTCGACGCTTTCAACCAGAAATTCAACTAGTTTCTCAAGATGTATGAAAATGATAAGGGTTCGTCTTCTGGCACATCTGATCATAAAGGGCAAATGGGAAGATTTGATCATAGAAGGGAATAAGGTTCATCTAGTTTTTAATGTATTGCTATGTTACTTCTTTTTAAATGTAATGATACTTCAATTACTTTGGTTTATATTTATCTCTATTTTTCTATCAATCCTTTATCGTGTTATTGTGTGTAAGAAAATATTGAAAAAACGTATTTTCACCCTGAACAGGTCGACACATTTTGTTCACAAAAATTGATTGGCAGATTCTGGCACTGCCAGGTCGACGCATTAGGTAAAACAAATCGACCTGTCTTTCTAGGTAGTAAAAGGTCGGCCTACATTCTAAGGAGGTCGACCTATCCTCACAGGAAACCCTTAGACAACTCTTTTCAAACAAAGTGCTCTCTAAAGTGTATCATATGTTAACCTAAGTGAGCGTTTTCTCAGGAAAGCGCTCTCTAATGTAATTTATTAAATAAATGTAATTAATCAAAAGAAATTAATTTTAAATATTTAAAGAAGTTAATCAAATATTTTATTTAAATGCCTTATTTGATTAATTTTAAATATTAATCAAATAATAAATATTTAAAGAAATTAATCAAATATTTTCCTTAAAATATTTAAAATTAATCAAATATTATTATGATTTAAAAATATTAAAAAATATTTTAAAGTATTTAATCAAATATTTTTTTTAAAAATTAATCAATTATTATTATTATTATTTAAAATATTTAAAATGAATCAAATAATAATATTTCAAATTAATCAAATAATAGTATTTAAAAATTAATCAAATTATAATTAATTGAAAAATATTTAATAAATAAATTAAAAACAATAGGAGAAAGTCATATATTTAACTTTGTATTTGAAAGATTGGATGTATCACCACCCCAGTGGTTAAAACGCTTTTACAATGCATTTCCATATCACAAGGGTGTGGGTTCGAACCCCCCTTTTGTATTTTTTGAAGTAAAAACTAAATAGGTCGACACATGCATAAACCAGGTCGACGCAGTTTAGTAAGTTTTAAAGTAATAAACTCTCTGGAGTCATCAGGTCGACGCATACTTCAACCAGGTTGACGCAGTTTAGTAAGTTTCAAAGCAATAAACTCTCTGGCTTCATCAGGTCGACCTACCTTCTCAGGAGATCAACCTGCCCTTTTGGGCCATCCTAAGAAAGCGCTTTTGAGTAAAAGTGCTCTCTAAGGTTACCTTAGATAGCGTTTTATGATTAAAGCGCTCTCTAAGAGTTTTTATAAAATAAATGTAATGAAAAAATATCATAAAACCTAAGATAGCGCTTTCAACAGAAAGCGCTCTCTAAGGTAATTTTTAAATTTTTAAATATTTTAAATAATCTTTGACCTTATAAAGCGCTTTCTATGAAAAGTGCTCTCTAAGGTCAATGATTAATTAAAATTTAAAACTTCGCCCTTCATTTTCATAATCCCTTTCATTGTTTTCGCTCTCTTCTTTCGCTCGTTTTTTCTCTAAACCCTAAACTCTTATTGTTCATCCATTGATTGTTGCTGCCTGACATTGTTGCTGCGTGACATTGTTTTCATTGTTTCTCATTGTTTTCGTTCATCCATTGATCCCATGTCTGTTGCTGCATTCGTTGTTCTTCGTGAAGAAGAAAAGAGGTAAGTCATTGTTTAGTTCATTGTTCTTGATGATTTAGTCATTGATTTAGTCATTGTTTAGTCATTGTTGTTGTTATTCTTGATGATTTAATCATTTTTGTTGTTGTTGCTACCATTGCCATTGTTGTTGTTGTTGTTGCTGCCATTGCCATTGTTGTTCATCATCAGGTTGCTGTTGATGCCATTGCCATTGTTGTCCACTTACTTGGAAGTCGACCTGGTCTAACGAGGTCGACCTGGTGTTCTGTTGTGAGAAAATATTTAATTGACAAATAAAAAATGAAGAATGAATATGTGCTTGTTTGTTATTACATGTTGCCACTTATTAAGTTATGACTCAAAACTGGTCAATTAATGATATTTCATTTTATGATACGTGTACCGGGGGATCTTGGTAATTCTACCCTATTCGGACACTGTATTTCATTCTACAACTCTACAAGTATATCCTTTATTTAGTTTTGTTTTTGTTTAGTTTAATTAGTGTGACTATGGATAAGAAATGGATGTTTGCAAATCGATTAACAAAAGAGTACGAGAATGGGGTATTGGAATTCGTTAAGTTTGTTGTTGTGCATGCTGAAAACCCCAGTCGAATGAAATGTCCTTGTTTGGGTTGCTGTTTTGTGGGTAATGTTAACGCAACTCAGTTGGAATTGCATTTAATGAGGCATAGAATTGATCGAAGTTATACATGTTGGGATATGCATGGTGAGAAAAGTAACGGGAATGTTGAACCGGAGGATAATACAACCTATGCTTCAAACGACAATGGCACAGATACATATGATTATGATCGAGTCGAAGAGATTGCAAAAATACTTGAAAATGATCTTAAGGATTGTCCGCAAATGTTTGAGAGGTTGGTAAGAGATGCAGAGAAACCGTTGTATAATGGTTGCACTAAATTCACAAGATTGTTCGCGGTTTTAAAGTTGTACAACTTAATGGCGGTAAATGGATGATCAGATAAGAGTTTCACAGAGTTATTGGCCCTGATGAAAGATATGCTTCCAGAGGATAATGTTCTTCCCAATCGAACATATGAGGCCAAAAAGATGTTGTGCTCTATTGGCTTGAGCTATGATAAGATACATGCATGTCCAAACTATTGCGTCTTATTTCGAAACGAGTATGCATCGTTAAATGAGTGTCCTAAATGCGGTGTCTCCCTATATAAGAAAAAGTTTTCTCTAGCAAAGGTCTTATGGTATTTCCTATTATTCCGAGATTTAGACGCATGTTTCATAGTGAGACCGATTCAAGACACTTCACTTGGCATGCAGATGAAAGAATTATTGATGGAAAGTTTCGACACCCGGAAAATTCATCACTGTGGACGAAAATTGATGATGAGTATCCTGAATTTGGAAAAGAAGCAAGAAACTTTCGCTTGGCATTATCTACTGATGGAATGAACCCACACGGTCTTCAAAGTATCTCACATAGCACTTGGCCTGTCATTATTATGATTTATAACCTACCTCAATGGCTATGTATGAAGTGTAAGTACATGATGTTATCTATGTTAATTTCTGGGCCTAGACAACCAGGGAATGACATAGACGTATACTTGGCACCCTTAATCGAAGATTTACAGTTTTTGTGGAAGAACGATGTAGAGGTTTATGATGGGTATAGGAAAGAAAGTTTCAACTTGCGGGCAATGTTGTTTGGCACAATTAATGATTTTCCAGCATACGAAAATCTATCAGGATATAACATAAAAGGTCAAGATGTGGGTCCTATTTATGAAGGTAAAACAGATTCGACGCGATTGGAGTTTGGTCAGAAGAATGTATTTATCGGTCATCATAGATTCTTAAATTCTAATCATTACTATTGTGGGTGGAGAAAAGCATTCAATGGAGAGCCAAAACAAGGTAGAGTTCCACCTATGTTGACAGGTGATCAGATTTTTGAAAAGGTGAAAGATGTGAGTACTCAATTTTGAAAGCCTTTTGCACATACACTTGTCAAGAGTGGGTGGAAGAAGAGGTCGATTTTTTTTATCTTCCATATTGGCAGTCGTTGTATGTAAGACATTTTCTCAATGTTATGCATATTGAAAAGAATGTATTTGATAGTGTTATTGGTACGCTACTCAATATACAAGGAAAGTCTAAGGATGACCTTAAAGCAAGAAAAAACTTGGTAGCGATGGGGATACAAACTGAACTAGGACCATTGCATAAAGGAAAACAAACATATCTACCACCTGTTGCATATACTATATCTAGAAAGGAGAAGAAGACATTGTGTAAATCTCTAAGTCAAGTTAAAGTTCCAAAAGAATACTCTTCAGATATCAGAAGACTTGTGTCTATGAAAGACCTCAAGTTAAAGAGTTTGAAGACGCATGACTGCCATGTTATAATGGAACATCTTCTACCAATATGTATACATTCCATTCTGCCTGAAAAAGTAAGAAGCGCAATAACTAAATTGTGTTTTTTCTTCAATTCAATTTGTAGTATGGGGATCGATCCCGCGATCTTACCAACATTGTAAAAATAAATAGTTATTACTTTGTGTGATCATGAAATGTATTTTCCTCCCTCATTTTTTGATATAATGGTTTTTCTAGTTGTTCATCTGGTAAAAGAGACTCAATTGTGTGGACCGGTTTATATGAGATGGATGTACCATACTGAACATTATATGAAAATATTAAAAGGGTATGTGAAAAACCGAAGTCAACTAGAGGGTTGTATTACCGAACGATACATTGTTAAAGAAGCGATTGAGTTTTGTACTGAATATTTGTCCAATGTACAATCAATAGGATTTCCCAAATCTCATATTATTGAATAAAAAGTAGGAAAAAAGTTAATTAGAAATGAAGTTGTGACAATATCGAGGGGTGAACGGGACCAAGTGCATTTTTATGTTCTGCACAATGAGAATGAGGTTGAGCCGTATGTGGAAATGCACAAGGATGTTCTCCGATGTTTGAATCTGAATAGAACTGCGAATTGGATAGTACGAGAGCATAATCGTAGTTTCATAACTTGGTTTAAGGATCATGTTTATGCAATGTATTATTCAGATCCCGCTCCAATAACAGAAAGATTGAGATGTTTGGCATATGGTCCAAGTAGGGTTGTGTTTTCTTATAGCGCATACGCAATTAATGGATACACATTTTATACCAAAGAACAAGATGATAAAAGTATGATGAAAAACAGTGGTGTCACTCTGGTAGCTGAAGCAATGCACATTTCAAGTGTGAAAGACTTAAACCCCATATTTGCAAATCTGTCATATTTTGGGGTTATCGAGCGTATTTGGGTGTTTGATTATGAGAAGTTTCAGATTCCTATCTTTTGTTGTAAGTGGATTGAAAATAATAATGGCGTACGAATGGATAAGTCAGGATTTTTGCAAGTGGATCTTAATAGGGTGAGGTACAAAGATGAGCATTTTATTCTAGCCTCTCAAGCTAAACATGTGTTCTATGTTAATGATCCGACAAGTACAAAGTGGTCTATAGTACTTTTATCGAACAAAGTAATTGATGATAATATTGGAGATCAAGGTGATATTGATGTTGATATTGAACCATTTAATAGAAATGATCAAGGTGATATTGATGGTGATATTGAATCATTTACTAGAAATGATCATAATGAGGGTATTTGGATCAATCCAACCGTCTGTGTTGTTAAGAGACGGGTATAACATATTCCAACCAAGAAAAGAAAGAGATGTGCCTAAAAAAGGTACTATTTATAAAATAATAGATTATATCATTCATTAATATTAATTAGTTGTCATTTTATAGCTTATATCATTTAATGAATTATGGATTATGGATTTTTTATATTTGTCATTTAATTTTTTTTTCTTTCTTACAGGTCAAATGGCTGGTAACGAGGGGGATGACACAAGAGATACACATAATGATACAAATGAAGCTCAGGATGCACCTTCAAATGTAGAAAGTGAAATAAAAAGAGGAATCACAATAATGAATTCAATCATACATGCTACGGATAAAGGGATCAAATATGATGTACATTGGAATGATGGTGACCAACTGATTGAGCCTAACAGCTCAAAGTTGTCTTCATATATTGGTTCACTTGCCCGCCAACATATTCCTATTACCAATGATAATTGGAGGAATCCAACGCTGAAATCTGGTAAAGATAGGATATGGACTGAGATAAAGGTACTTACCAAATATGATTGATGTTATTTTATTTTTGTTGGCGATTAAGTCTTTATATGTGTCTGTTTTTTTAAGTAGAGGTCCTTTAATATTGAAGAAATACGGAAGGATTATTGTCTTCAAATGGCCGGAAGGAGACACAGAGAGTTTAGATCCTTATTAACATCAAAATATCTGAAAGATAAGGACAAAATTTTTGTTGAAGCAGACCTTCCACAATTGTATGCAGATTTAATTTCACCGGAAGAATGGGCCAATTTTGTAGCCAAACGGAAAACCAAAGAATTCAATGTAATGTTATCTTTTCATGTCTATTAATTGTATTATATACTTGTTGAATTAGTTTATTCTGAAATGACTTAAACTTGTTTATCCAGGCTTTGAGTGCCAAGAATCTCCAAAGAGCCAAAAAACCCGCGTATCCACACAAAAAAGGGCGTTTGGGATATGCACGGTTAGAACAAAAATTGGTATGTATATATAAATGGTATGATTTTATGAATTATATTATTATGTTATAATTGATGATCTTATTATTTATGTCAATATGCAGATAGTAGAGTCGAAGAGTGAAGCATCATCACTTCCAGAACATGTTTTGTGGAAGGAAGCTCGTGTGGGTAAGGATGGAGCTGTTAGGGAAGATGACCAACACATTTATGACGAATGTGTAAGTATAAAATTATGTCTTTAAGTTAATCAAAATTTTATTTAAATATAAGTAATTTTTAATCCCCACTAATGATTTTCAGGAGACTCTATCTCAAACCTTAACCACCACTGGTGACGAGGATAGTAGGAGCATTCTTAGTCGAGTACTAAATGTTCCTGATTATTCCAGTCGGGTGAGAGGTAAAGGTTATGGTGTGACTCCATCTTCCTTCTATAAACAACCAGAGAAAAAATCCAAGCAACCAAGAAGTCATTCAATCATTTAAGGAACTAAAAGCGCAAGTCCGCGAATTGCAAAAGGATAAAGAGAGATATGAGGCGGAAAAGCGCAGTTCCGGGATGAAAGCTGTTAGTGACAAAGATAGTATCAATTATCAAAAACAAATTCCCGAGGTAATTAGCTCATATTTATTTTATTTTAATTAACACATTTATATTAATTGACTTTTATACACATTAACAGTTATGCATTCATTATTGCTTCAGGGAATTTCATCTTGTGAGTTGTATTTGTCGTTACCGACTTATCACTTGGTTGCCAAGGGAAAAGTGCATAACAAAGTGGGAGAGTTACTGCACACTAAACCAATCCCTTATGGTCATCTGAAAGTGTCGGTTGATGTTGTTTTACATAAGGATGCGATACTACCTATACCTGACGAGGTTTCATAGGCTACATTGTTGCGAGAAGCAATAAGTGCGTTTGTTGCATGGCCGTTAGACCTCATTTGCATAGATGATGAGGTATGTTGAAAACTATTACGAACCTCTCTTAGTATTCAAATGTCAATTCTGAACCATTATGAAAAATATTATGAACCATTCAATACATTTTTTTACATGGTAATGTTAGACTCCTACAAAACCCACATCTAAGGATAAATGGGTTTTGCGGAAAAACGAGTCTGTTGCATCATAAAGACAAGTACATTTTAAGTGTTATTCTATTATCCGAATTCAAATGTTTCATAATTGTCTACTTTACCTAACTTATATGATTGTTAGGTTCCTGTTCAAGCTTCACAATAGATAACCAGCAAGCTGAAAAAAGCTCATATTAAGTCCGCACCGACAAGAAAAGGTCTTCCTTCCTTTCAGTTGTCCCTTAAAATACTTTTGTCAACATCAGATGTGATGCAAGGTGGTGTTCGTCAAGTATGTATGGAAGAAGGTGTTTTTGGTATTTCTGATCATATTGAGTTTATCAGAAAAAAGGACATGAAGCAGATTTCCAGTCATCTTGAATTAGGCATCGTTGTTGTTCATTACTACATCTGGTAATCTAATCAGTACTCTATTATTTATTTAGGTGAAAAATTTATTTACACATTTCAATGAAAATAGTCTAATGTTTATTATGTTTTTATTTAAGGTTCTTGTATGAAAAATTGATTCGCAGGAATGAACTTTCAAAGAGATTCTGTTTCATTGCTAGCCACTGTGTCAATGCACCGACAATTTCACTGAATAAAGATGCAGTAAGAGACCACTTGGTTGAGAGATATATTTCCACCAAAGAGAATGAAGTTATTTTTTTACCGTATAATACTGGACCCAAATAAGATTTTCATTCTAATTTCATTATGATATTTGTTTCTTTTGCATAAAAATTATCCATCTAAACTTTTGTTATATTATACAGTGGACACTGGTTGTTGGTTGCCATTAATCCAAAAAAATAAGTGGTATATTATCTGAATTCGTTGGAGCATAATTGGACAACATATTTGGATCTGAAGGAAGTGGTTGATAAGTAAGTCATATTGGACAAAATATTCATGTGTATATGTATATTTATAGTGTGATTGTTCTAAATTTACATTTTTCTTTTATAGATCAATACTAATATACCGAGCACAACGAGATCATCGAGTAACACAGTCTAAATTGGACACTATTCCATGGGTCCATGTTCAGGTATATTAATTTTCATATTGTTTCTTATTAGTGATGTTAATTGATAACACAAAATATCTCTATATTAATTCTTATTTGTTTGTCTATGTGTAGTGTCCTCAACAAAAAAAAATGGCATAGACTGCGGGTATTACGTGTTGAGGTTTATGAGAGAAATCATTCAAATGAATCAATTATAGGTTCCTATCATGGTATGCATGGATTTATAACTTAGGATTTAATTTAATATTTATCGTATATGTCATAATTTATTATTTAAAACTAACTAATGTATATTTTGTTTTGTTATGTAGTACTTCGATGAATTCGATGTTTCTCATTACACGCCCTCAAAATTGCATGAAATTAAGGAGGAATTATGCGAATACATGATTGAAAGAAGGGTCTTCTAGGTATATATAGGATAAGTGGACTTATATGTGAATGTGTAGTTTTGTGAATGATTAATTTTACGTATAATTTTGTAAATGGTATTAATGTAAATGACTTGATTTGTATAAATAGTTTTGGATTGAAATGGAATTAGTGTGGTATATTAGTGAAATGGTATTAGTTTTGAGATGTAAATGATCATTTGTGGATTATGTGATTTAGTGGAAATGATCTCTGATTAGTATGAATTGTGACTGAAAATATGAATTATAACAGGTTTAGGCACAAAAAGGGTAAAATTTAATTTTTTAAAAAATCCAATTAAATTATAGGTATAGAAAAGACAGTGCTTTCTGGAAAAAACGCTGTCTAATGTTAAAATTATAGGACAACATTAGAAAGCGCTTTAAAAAGCGCTGTGTAAAGGGGAACAAAAGATAGCGCTTTTTCAGACAAAAGCGCTCTCTAAAGGTGTATAAAAAATTTATTTAAATATTATGCGCAAACTTTAGACAACGCTTTTTAAGGAAAAAACGCCTTCTAAAGGCCCACATTAGACAAAGTTTTTTTTACCAAAAAGCGCTGTCTAAAGATATATACAAAAACTAATTAAAATTTTATATTTACATATTAGACAATGCTTTTAAGGAAAAAACGCTTTTAAAGGGATACATTAGACATCGCTTTCTAGCTTAAAAGCGCTGTCTAAAGGTAAATACAAAAATGAATTAAAATGTTAAAATTATACATTAGACAGCGCTTTTAAAAAGCGTTGTCTAAAGTCCCATTTAGAAAACGTTTTTTAGGTAAAAAAAACGTTTTCTAAATGGGCCTTTAGACAACACTTTTTCCTTAAATAAAAGCGTTGTCTTTACCTACGACAACACAAGATTAGACATCGCTTTTAAGAACTTTCAAAGGCCAAAATAAGCGCTTTCGTAGGTCTTGTTTGACATAGTGCCACCTATTCTTGATGGTACAAATTATGACTACTAAAGGCTTTTATGGCTGCCTTTCTTAAGTTCATGGATAGGAAAACAAGAAAAAACATATATCAATGGATTGACACATCCTATGATTAAAGGCGATGATGGTTTTGAATCAGTGAAACATAAAAAGGAATAGAAACATTCTGATACACAAATTACCTTTATCTTTTCTTTCATTTCAGTAAAATTTTCTTTGTGCTTTCAATGTGAAAAATACTAATGAGATTTTTCTCGTGGGTTCTGGTGTTGACGGTAATATTGTATTTTGTGCAAGAAGATTTCGTCTCTTGTGAGAATTTATTGTTTGGTTTGTGAGTTTATACGTCAAAATCTATGTTTGATTTATGAGCTTCGCTTGTTGTAAAAGCTCACGTTTAACTTGTTAGTTTGTCGGTTAAAATCTTTGTTTGGTTCATAATCCTACCATTTGGATACACAAATTACCGATGAGTCTCATCATCCATTAGATTAATTTTCCCAATTTCGTTGACGGTAGAAAACATTAAACATAAATACAACTATATAATCATTATTAGAGAATCATTACACTAGCAGTACAAAGAATTACATTGAATCACATGTTTAAGGTAGAATCTTTTATTTTGAATCTAATCTAAGGAGATTAGTCACTAATTCTTAAGAAGTTCATGATCTTTACGATTAGAAAACAAATATTAAGACTTATAATGATAAAAATGATCTCTTATTGATAATCTATATTTTCACCTTACAATAATTAAGAAAAATTAGACGTACACTCGTGCGATGCACGATTATATTCTTATTAAATATTAATGCTAATTATTATAATTTTAAAAAGAATAATATGAGTAATTTTTATATTGATTGTATCTCTAGTTTATAATACATAATTATAATATAGTTTAGTTATTTTGATGTTTTATAGTATTATATAAATATTTAAAGTAAAATTTTCATAAAATAAATAAATAAAATAGATCAGTTTTATTTAACATCAAAATAATAATTGAAATATAAAATAAATAGAGTTGTGAAATTAAGATAGAAAATCACAAATTTCATTAATGGTAGAAGATAAAGAAAAAATTGTGTAGACTTTAATGACATAAATTACATTATGTGTTGATTTATAATAATTTATTTGAACATTTTCATTTAGCACCACACATAGAATTAAATTCAAAATTTAAAGAATATTCATTTTTTAAGCCTCTCTTCTACTATCCAAATAATATTTTAATCCAAAATATATATTTTGTGATGCTTCAAAGTACATCCTTTAAAAAAACATAAGTAAAACTTTTTTTTAAATTCGATTCCTTCTACTATTCAAATGATTTTTTAACCCAAAATACATATTTTGTGACACTTCAAAAAATACCCCTAAAAATACAACTAAAAATTTATAAACAACAAAAAAAAAAGAGTATATATTTCTAATTATGTCAATCATAATATTCTAATTCTTCAACACATATGCACATAAAAAATATAATCGAGAAATAGAAAGCAACAATAAAGTTAAGAAGAAGAATATAAATCATATATTTAAAAATGAACATTATTATTTTTGTGATGCTTCAAAATATTCACCTAAAAAGATAAACATAATTAAGAATTAGAAAACTATAATAAAATTAGGAAGATAATACATATATTATAAAACATAACCAAAAATTAAAAATCAACACTAAAGTAAGAAATAAAAATTATAGATTTATATAGAGAAAGACACTTCTTCTAATTTATTCTTTGGTGTTATTTTTGTGATGATTCAAATTTTGCATCTACAAAAGAAAACATAATGATTGAGCGAGAGTAAATAAAAACAATAAATTTAGAGTAGAGAAATTCACCTAAATTGCTTTAAAATATACTTAAAAAACATAACTAATAATTAGAAAACAAAAAAGTTAGGAAGAGAGAATACACACAGTATAGATAAATATTTCTTCTAACTCGTCCTTTTCTTCTAACGCATCTTCTTTTAAACATTTTTTTGCTACTTTATGAAACAAAGAATGAATCTCCAAATTATTATATATAAAAAAAAGATGTGTAATATTGTCGCTCCCCGGATTTCCATCCTGGTACAAACGCGAAAGTGGCGCGGAAAGAGGTTAGAGTCGCCAGCCAGACATTTTTATCCCGAATGAACGGGAATGGTAATGTTGCACAAACCAGAAGAAAGATAAGGAAGGACACAGGTCCTGCGAACCAAAGAGTCTGAGTTCGGGAGTCGGTTACGACCTGGGAAGGTATTAGCACCCAGATCGTCCGCCGTACCCGACGGAATCCATGCTTGCAAAAGAAACTGTTTCAAAGGGTGAGGGTATGAAAGCTGCTGCAAAAATAAAATGAAATGGATAAAAGGATTGAAAAAGAAACTGGATAAGCAAACAAAGAGAAAAATGTAGGGAAAATAAAGATTGTGCTCGAACGGGCCCTACCCCGCTGCCTACGTACCTCATCAGGACAATGAGGATCAGAGACGTCGTAGTTCCCTTAACTAGGGGTGGAAAAGATTGCTTGTGAATTAAAGCTTGAACTGCCTATGCCATTGCTCAGGTGTTGCAGACTCGGACGAAGAGTGCGTAACCGTCTTGAAAAATGACAAGTAGGAGCAAGTTCGCGTACGGAGCGAATGAGATGAGAAAAGAATTCCCGAAGGAAAGACGCTTATTGTTTGTTTGTGTTTTTTAGAAGCCTTTTAGGAGTGTGTCACAAGGAAGTGAACTCAAGCTCTTTTCCATGGAATGTGCATTTGTCACTACATTCCAAGATGGAATAATAGAACAAGCACACTCAAGTAAGGAGATGATCCCCAAAACTTGAACCCAAAGATTAGGGCCTAAGCTCACTAACTTGTTAAATTATTAAGTGTTTTTGGTATTTACAGTGAAGAAGTGTTTTTTATGCTTTTCTTTGGTGAAGAAAATACCTTGATTAGACTTGTGCTTCACAAGGTAAACTTGTACTATCCCAAGATGGGAAGACTACAAGCACACCTCATGGGATAAGGCTATTATTCAAGGCATCACTTCAAACATTATTAAGTGCTTTTTAGAGGTTATAAGGTGAGAAGAGAAGAAGAACCAAAAGGATCACAAA
Organism: Lathyrus aphaca; assembly: GCA_963966055.1. Lineage (NCBI taxonomy): Eukaryota > Viridiplantae > Streptophyta > Magnoliopsida > Fabales > Fabaceae > Lathyrus > Lathyrus aphaca. Next base: position 238,946,610 of record OZ014525.1, read on the forward strand.
GGCAAAATTCTAAAGGGGGACTAAAGAATCCTAAGTGTTATCATGCATGGATATCCTAAGGTTAGTGTGGTTTTCTATCCTAAAGAAGAAAGAAAGAAGAAGAGAAGAAGAAGAATGAGAAGAGATGAGAAAGGCCTAAGCCCAACAAGCAAAAGGGTTAGTACAAATAAGAAATGAGAAGAAGAGGTGAGATTTGGAGATGTGGGAATCACTTCCACACCACTCACTTACCATAGCCCCTGCAAGGTTAGCAACATAAGCACAAAAGAAAAGCAAAAATGAAACAAATGACATTCTAACATCATACAAACAGAAATGAAGTCATATATACAAATGCTCAATGGATGTGCAAGTCATAAGAATGAGGAATGGAGCATACAAGACAAAATGATGCAACATGAAACAAATGGCAAACACATGCAAACTTAAGAAAGATGCAAGACAAAGATGCACAAACATGGACTCTATGCACAAGACCAGAATCAAAACAAGTTGAAGAAGTGCCTAAGAAGCTAGAGAGATGAAGAGAAGAGAGGTACAAGGTCAAACAAACACATAATGAGGTGAAGGAAGTAAGGAAGTGAGATGAATACACTTAAGAAATGAAAGGACTTAAAAGGGAAGCAAACACAAACAATTCTAAGACTCAAACCCTAAGCTAAGACCAGGAAGGTACCCATATCCCAAAGGAACCCCAAATGAGAAGAAGAAGTTGGCACAAGTGCCCTTCTAAACTTATAAGAGACCTAATGAACCAAAAGAAGCAAAATGGGACAAGGTGAGAACAAAAATTCACATTAAATCAACAAAGCATCTAAAAATTCCACAACTTAAACCAAATGATCTTCAAACATGGTAAATCAATGGTACAAAAGGATTTGGGAAAATTCAGAAGTAAACTAGGTCAAATGGAGGCAAGAACACAAACTAGGGTTAATAACTTCCATCACAAGTCAAAGGACCAAGACCCAATGAAAAAGATTCTAAAAATCAGGGGAAAAATCACACAAGAACTAAACCATCTTAGGAATCCAGAGCAAAAAGAATGAACACAAAACTCAAAATAATGAACTCTATAGAAAATGGACAAGGCAGTGTACTCACAAAAGAATTAAAAAGAAATTAATTGCAAGAGGAAATTAATATGACACGTGTAAAATGGGAATAAATGGAAAATAAAAATGTGGAAAATTAGGAAATACTCAATGGAACACACATGAATTATTTGGGAATTGTTTGATGATCAGAAGTATTTTTAAAAAATATAAACCAAAGTGAAATAAAAAGAAAATAAAGAAAGAGAAATTAAAATATGAAGCATTGGCTGGGGGTGGAAATAGCAGGATATTACGTGTAAATGAACTGGGCTTAGAAGCTGAGGGGATGTGAAGAGCAACCCAGGGCCCAAAAGCTAGCACAGGCTTATGAGAGAAGCTGTGGAAATTCACAAACAAACTGGAAAAAACAGGAGCCTTAGGATGCATCCAACGCGTGCTGAACCTCTTCTCATTAAATGATGTGGACGATTGGTGAAATGTGAATGGAGTGACCATGGTTATTATTGTATGCTGAGAAACACACAGCATTAAAACAGAATTAATAAAACACGTGAATGGGAGGTGGTGTTCTAGGGCTACGTGGCCAGATCCAGGGCGTTGGTGGACAGATCCAAGGGCTCTGGACTCATCTTATTCATGAGACAAACCCTAATTCAATTTCCAGTTTCCGGTGACCGGAGCTAGGGCTCCGGCACCGGAATTCATAACAGGATGAACAAAACACCACAAATATAAATAATCAGCTCCAGATCCACTAATTGGCATGCCCTGATTCCAAAAATGACCTTGAAATTTGCTAAAACTCAAAGATACAACTGGATCGAAGAAGAACAAGTTTGACCATGAAAACTAAAATCCAAATATCTCAAGCTACAATGCATCATTTTCAAAACTACAAGTTGCAGAATGATCAGTGCACCTCAAATATCACAAAACACCTAATCAATTTCATTTCCAGATCTCAAGATTTAGAACCATACCTGAGTTGCAGATCTTGATTCAAGGTGTTAGAAGACCAAATAATGGATGAAATGCACTCCTACTTCACTCTAGATGCAAAATAAATGCATCTAAAGCCTTGAATGAAGCTGGATTCGAAGCTTTGCCCACACCTGTCCTGAAATGGCAATGTTGTTGAACTTGAGAGAGAGCTTGAATGATGGTGTGATTAATGATCCTTAGCTTGCACTGATCAAGGATCTATCACTGGTTTTTGAAATGAGCAAGTGTGTGATGAGAAATGAGAGAAAATGCAATTGGTGCATAAACTTGGAAATGAGAGAATGAGAGAGAGGTGCCCAATTCTGAAACCCTAGCTGCTTAAGTATGCTCTCACAATCCCATGCTGAAAAAAATATCAAGTTTGCACGTGGGAATCACAAGCTTTTGGTGAATTTGCAAAATTTGAAATTTGTGAGGGAAGCATGCACTCCTCATGCTTTGCTTGGCCTCTCAGCACATGGGCAATCCTTTTCCAACCCTTGATCATAATATAACAAGTCCTGACCCTTAGATCAAGTCATCACACTTTTCTCAAGATTTTGCCAATTTTGCATTGTTGGAGTGAAATCCTTGCCTTGCACGAAAATGTGGTATTCTTTGGAGCAAAATGATCCAAATTCAATGTATTGTAACTTAGTAAACAAAATTGAACCATTCCAAGCCTTGAAAACAAGTTTTGAACATTTTTGCTTTTGTGCATGCATGAAACTTTTGAATTTGCCCTAGTTTGCAGCACTTTTTCGAGGGCCATATCTTGCAAACCATGAATCCCATGAAAATGTACTTGAACTTTTTGAAAATGGGAGCCCTTAATATCCAACTTTCATGTTTGACTTTGGTCCATTTGAAGAATTTTTTATCATGTTAAGCTCACTTGAAAATTAGGGGAAAAGTTGCCAAAAATGGAAATTCTTCAAAACCATGTTTGTACCATTTTTGCAAAACCCTTCAAATCTCCATGATTCTTGAACTTTGAACATTCCAAACCTCTTATAACATTGTATGGATCCCACTTGGCAAGAAAAAGTGGCTTGGACCCCTTGAAATCACACAGTTGACCTTTTAAGGGCACAATTGACCAATTACTTCATCTGCAAGCAACTGAGGAATTTCTTGACTTCCACATGGAATTTTCTCATGAAAAATGGTACCTAGGATCCTCTTGACATATAGAAGACGTTTCCCAAATGAAATGGCCAAAGTTGTGAGGTTTTGATGCTTGAATCTCAAACCCTAGTTTAGGTGCCTTGTGTAGGAGCTTTGCCTTGTCCTGGTTTCTCTGATGATCATGCAATCTTCTGAGCTTTTGTAAGTGAACTTGATCTTGTAAATGGAGTGTGGAACCCTCATAGGACTTGTAAAAAACCATTGGGACCCTTGTCATAGCCTGTGATACCTCAAGAATCTCCACAGATGATCATATGCCTAATGCTAGATCATGAAGAAAGTTATGCTTCATCTTTCCATGCTAGGATGCTAAGAAAATGATATGTTCATGATGAATATGATGTGATATGATGCTTAAAATGAAAAGGGAAAATTTGGGGTGTTACGGCTGCCCCTATTCAAACAACTGTTGATCTGAAAAGGACGGTAGCACGGGCTATCGACCGTTCAAGATAAACTGTGGTTGAATATCAAGAAGACCGAAAATTTGCACTCTGACGAAGAATGAAAAACTGGGAAATAAACCCAACCAAATGACGCTTTGGTGACTGCAGGGGAGAAAAAAGAAGACGAGCTTCTTCTAAGTTGAAACTGATATCTGGAATGAAAACACTAAGACATACGAGGCTTCTTCGAACAATCCTGTTACGCCAGGAGCTGTACATACGAGCCCTCAAACACTTTGCAAGAACGTACGACTTGAGACAGAAGAATCTCCTTCGGATATACCTGTTACGCCAGGACCGGTGATGCACTTAAGTCTGTGGGATAGACATGCATAATCAAGGTAGACGAACCTTCTTCATATATTATCCGTGGATATATGGTATAAGACAAACGAGTCTTCTTCGAGCAAACCTGTGACGCCAGGTGCAACAATATAATTGGTACCTGAGATAGACGAGCCTCCTTCGGATTTACCTGTTACGCCAGGACCGGTAACCATTTTGACATCTTATTCCCACAGTCAGGATTTTAAACCTCTTCAATACAGACGAGTATTGGATGATCATCAAGATAACATAGACGAGTGCCATAAGTCAATGATACAGACGAGTATCAGACAATGATCTGAGAAACACAGACGAGCGCTTCAGGCAATGATACAGACGAGTACCAGCAACTGGTACAAACGAATACCAGAAATTCAAACACAGACGAGCATTTGGAGTAGCAACAGACAAGTACCAAGATAATCAGCAAATCCTCACACATAGATATAAACTAACACAGACGAGTGTTGGGGACGGTACAGACGAGTATCAAAGCAATGCAGACGATCTTTAAACAGGTAACAAACACAGACGAGTGCTGGAAATGATACAGACGAGTATCCAAACAAAGCGGACGAGCAACAACCGGTAACAAATATCAAACACTGACGAGTGTTGGAGAATTGCAGACGAGCAACAACAACGATTATCAAACATCCAACACTGACGAGTATTGGGAAGTTGCAGACGAGCAACAACAAAAATTACCAAACATCCAACACAGACGGGTGTTGGGAAGTTGCAGACGAGCAACAACAATCATAGATACCCAACACAGACGAGTATTAGAACTTGCAGACGAGCAAACAACAAAGATATCTATCAAACACAGACGAGTGTTGGAAGTTGCAGACGGGCAACAACAGAAATCATATACTAGACACAGACGAGCGTTGAAAATCGCAGACGAGCAATCAGCAGAAATCATGTCAAACACAGACGAGTGTTGGAAATTGCAGACGAGCAAATAGCGGAAATCAAGGACCACTGCTGGGGAAAACAAACGAGCAATACCAAAATGACAACACATACGAGTGTTGAAAGATGCGTACGCGCATCAATAAAGTACGGACACAGATGAATGCTGGCAGATGCAGACGAGCAACATACTCCAAACATTAACACAGACGAGTGTTGAAAATTGCAAAAAAGCAACAACCAAGCAACAACAAACAATTACAACCATGGGTAACTGCTGGGGAAACTCTGCTTGGGGAAGAACACAGACGAGTGTTGAAGAATGCAGACGTGTGGCAATAAAGTAAGAACACAAACAAGTGCTAGAGGATGCAGACGCGCAAAAATATGTGAACACAGACGAGTGTTGGAGGATGCAGACGAGCAATAACATGTGAACACAGACGAGTGCTGGAGATGATACAGACGAGTATCCAAACAAAGCAGACGAGCTTCAAATTGCAGACGAGCAAACAAAAAAGATTATCAAACACCCAACACAGACGAGTGTTGGAAAGTTGCAGACGAGCATCAGTAAAAGATCAAACACAGACGAGTGTTGGGGACTGCAGACGAGCAAACATCAATAAAGTACGAACACAGACGAGTTCCGGAAAGGTGCACACGAAGCAAGAGCACAAACGAGTGCTAAAAATTGCAGACGAGAAATAACCAATGCCTGGTTGGCAGCAAGAGTTACAACTCTGTAGGGGAAGACAAGTTAATAGGCCTTGACACCTAACTTTGACTGGGGAGATGAATACCTGACTGTATCATCATATTAGCCAAAAATAAATTGGCAACTTCGCCGGGGAATATTTCACTGACGGAAGTGAAAATCAAATATGAACCCTGTGGGGAAGGATCATCTTCAGACTTGGCTGGGAAAGATGCTTCAACAATACTCTGGCTGGGGAGAGCATTTGCTGATTCTGAACTCTGAGGGGATATCAGGCCTTCAGCTGCCTGCTGGGAATACTTCACTGTGGAAAGATAACTCCGCTTGGGGATAAGAATTGTTCAACTAGCCTTGAAGTTCTGCTGGGCCTATCAGGCATTCAGCTACCTGTTGGGTATGCACTAGGTAAAGATAACTCCGCTTGGGCCACCTGCGAGGAATAATTGCTTGGGAGAATGTGACGCCATCCTGCAACCTGCAACAACAACAAACAAAAGCGTGCCCCAAGGACTTGCATGGTATGTCATTTTCTTTCAAATTATCACCATGTTTAAATGCAATGCTATTTTTGCCAAAAATTCAGGACATTTTGCAAACAAAAATAAACACACACAACTTTTTGACTGAATATTCTTTTTATTGAAAGGCCTCTGAACAGGAAAATATTGTACATCAGGAAGCAACCACCTGGAAAGAGGTAGCCACCCTAAAATTGAGAAAATAAACTATCCTAATGGCAATGGGCACGACATTCCAATGAGTTCCATTTCTGCTATGACCAGCATGTCTTCGAGACTCTCCATTCTGCTTTTGCTTTCTGAGAAGATGAGGGGAATGATTCCTATCCTTCTGAGGTTGTCAAGTTGTACGAAACGATGACTTGGTTCAGATTACTCGAATCGCAGTTGTTCGCTTATTCCCTTATTTTGTGTGGATCGCCCTTTCGAGTTTTCAATCCACCTGGATACCCTTTTTTGCCTGAGCTGTCCAATGTGGCTTTTCAACTCAGCGGGTGTACATTTTTTTTATTTCCCTAACTTTTGCCCGAGCTTTTTATTCTGTTTTTTTTAGCTCGCCGGGATGCCCTTTTTTTGCCTGGACTTTAATTCTGTTTTTGCGTCCAGCGGGTCTCTTTATGCGAAGTATTTTTTAACTGCGTCCGAGTTAACAGGGGACTGGAAGTCATCTCCATCCATAGTGGTGAGCATCAGTGCTCCACCTGAGAAGACTTTCTTCACTATGAATGGTCCTTCATAGTTTGGGGTCCACTTGCCCCTGTGATCTGAACCTGGAGGAATAATCCTTTTCAACACAAGCTCTCCCACTTGATACTCTCGAGTACGTACTCGTTGGTCGAATGCACGCTTCATTCTCCTCTGATAAAGCTGACCATGACAGATAGCCGCTAATCTCTTTTCCTCAATTAGGCATAACTGATTGTAACGAGCACGTACCCATTCAGCCTCATCAAGCTTTACATCCATCATCACACGCAATGAAGGAATCTCTACTTCAATAGGCAGGACTGCTTCCATGCCATATACCAGAGAGAAGGGAGTTGCCCCAGTTGACGTCCTGACTGACGTTCGGTACCCATGCAGCGCAAATGGTAGCATCTCATGCCAGTCTTTATAAGTGACAACCATCTTCTTCACAATCTTCGTGATATTCTTGTTAGCTTCCTCTACCGCACCATTCATCTTTGGTCGGTAAGGAGAAGAATTGTGATGCTGAATTTTGAAGTCCCGACATAACTCTGCCATCATCTTGTTGTTGAGATTAGAACCATTGTCAGTAATGATCCTTTCGGGCACTCCGTATCTGCATACGATATCTCTTTTCAAAAATCTTTCCACCACTTGACGAGTGACGTTGGCATAAGATGCTGCTTCCACCCATTTGGTGAAGTAATCGATCGCGACCAAGATGAAGCGATGACCATTTGAAGCAGTAGGCTCTATCTTCCCGATCATGTCAATGCCCCACATAGAAAAGGGCCAAGGAGATGACATGACATTGAGCTGGCTTCGAGGAACATGCACTTTGTCTGCATAAATCTGGAACTTGTGGCACTTATAAGCGAATGAAAAACAGTCTGCATCCATTGTCATCCAGTAATACCCTGATCTCAACAATTTCTTAGCCATAGCATGCCCTCCTGCATGGGTACCGAAAGATCCTTCGTGGACTTCCTGCATTAACAGGCTTGCTTCGTGTCTATCCACGTATCTGAGCAAGACCATGTCAAAGTTTCTCTTGTACAAAACCCCATCTGTGTTCAAGAAGAAGCTAGCAGCAAGTCGCCTTAAGGTCTTCTTGTCATTGGAAGATGCCCCAGTTGGGTATTCTTGCTTTTCCAGGAATAGCTTGATATCAAAATACCAAGGTTTCTCATCAGACACTGCGTCTACAGAGAAGGCATGAGTTGGAGCGTCAAGCCTGGATATGTCAATTCTGGGCACATAATTCCAACACAAGACTTTGATAGACGAAGAAAGAGTGGCCAAAACGTCGGCAAACTGATTTTCATCACGTGGTATGTATTGAAGCTTAACTGTCATGAAGAACGTCAACAGTTTTCTAGCATAATCCCTGTATGGAATTAGATGCTATTGATGCGTATACCACTTGCCGGTAACTTGGTTAATGACGAGGGCTGAATCTCCGAATATATCGAGGTTCTTAATCCGAAGATTAATAGCCTCCTCTATTCCCATTATACATGCCTCGTATTCCGCTTCATTGTTGGTGCAGCCAAACGTAATTCTGGCAGCGAAGGGAAAGTGAACACCTTCGGGAGTGATAAGAACGGCACCAACTCCACGACCATTGATATTAACTGCCCCATCAAACATCAACTTCCATTTGGATTCAGGGTCTGGCCCCTCCTCTGGAAATGGTTCCTCGCAATCGTTTGCTTTGAGGTACATGACGTCCTCATCAGGGAAATCAAACTTCATTGGCTGATAATCATCTTCAAGAGGTTGCTGTGCAAGGTAATCCGACAATACACTTCCCTTGATGGCTTTCTGAGAAGTGTATTAGATGTCATATTCAGTTAAAATCATCTGCCACCTAGCAACCCTTCCGGTTAACGCTGGTTTCTCAAAGATGTACTTGACAGGATCCACTTTGGAAATGAGCAGTGTGGTATGAGTCAACATGTACTGCCTCAGTCGGCGAGCAGCCCATACCAAAGCGCAACAAGTTTTCTCGAGCAGTGAGTAACGGGATTCATAGTCGGTAAACTTTTTGCTAAGGTAATAAATAGCGTACTCTTTTCGACCAGACTCGTCATGTTGGCCTAGAACACACCCATTGACCCTTCTAGCACGGTCAAGTACATGATTAAAGGTCTTCCTTCCACTGGAGGCATTAGAATTGGAGGCTCCTGCAAATATTCTTTTATCTTGTCGAAAGCTCTTTGGCAGTCTTCGTTCCACCTGACCGTTTGCTCTTTTCTTAGCAATTTGAATATTGGTTTGCACGTGGCAGTTAGATGAGATATGAACCGAGAAATGTAGTTCAACCTCCCTAAAAACCCGCACACTTCTTTTTCTGTTCTCGGTGCAGGCATATCTTGAATAGCTTTTACTTTAGCAGGATCTACCTCAATTCCTCTATGACTAACAATGAAACCCAGCAGTTTCCCGGAACGCACTCCGAAAGTGCACTTGTTCGGATTCAACCTCAGCTTGTACTTGATCAGTCTATTAAACAGCTTCTTCAGATTGACCAGATGCTCTTCTTCGTCTCGGGACTTAGCAATCATATCGTCCACATAACACTCAATCTCCTTGTGTATCATGTCGTGGAACAATGTGACCATTTCCCGCTGATAAGTTGCCCCGGTGTTCTTCAAACCAAAGGGCATGACCTTATAGCAGAATGTACCCCACGGGGTAATGAATGTTGTTTTCTCCATGTCTTCCGGTGCCATCTTAATCTGATTATATCCGGAGAAGCCGTCCATGAAGGAAAATACCGAGAATTGAGCAGTATTGTCTACCAACACATCAATGTGTGGCAAAGGAAAGTCATCTTTTGGGCTTGCTCTATTCAAATCCCGGTAGTCAATGCACATCCGGACCTTGCCGTCCTTCTTTGGTACAGGTACAATGTTAGCTACCCAAGGTGGGTAACTAGTTACAACAAGGAAACCGGCATCCCATTGCTTCTGAACCTCCTCTTTGATCTTCATCACCATGTTAGGACGAGTTCTTCTCAACTTCTGTTTCACAGGAGGACAGTCATCTCTCAAAGGTAGCTTATGTACGACGATGTCGGTATCCAACCCTGGCATATTTTGATATGACCAAGCAAAGATATCCACATACTCTCGCAGCATACTGATCAGCTCTTTCTTGACGTCGGCCTGCAGACTGGCCCCAATTTTGATCTCTTTCTTCACATCTTCCGTGTCGATGTTGATGATCTCAATCTCCTCCTGATGAGGCTGAATAACCCGTTCCTCTTGTTTCAACAATCTGACCAATTCTTCAGGGAGTTCACAGTCTTGCTCAACCCCTTCATCAGCTTGGTAGACAGGATTGTCAAAGTCATGCATGGTCATAGAAGGAATGTTATCAATGGAATCCGGATGATCAACACTGCACAGACGATGTGCTTATTTCAGAATCTGTTTACTTTGAAAAAGAGACGCTAACACAAAACAAAAGGAAAAACACATTGCCATTTTTTTTTATATTTTTTGTGAATTTTTTTTTAAAAAAAAACAAAGAAAGAGAACGCAATTTGTCTGAAAATGTCCTTCATTTCATGATAAAAATAAGATGCATACAAAACATGGTGGCCCAATACAATGGATCCAAGCATCTTGGGCAGAATGCTGGATTCGACAATGCAGCATGATAAGAAAAGGAAACAAATAAATTACTCTGAGTGTCAGGTAACTTGGACAATGTCTTCGGCAGACCAGTTCCTTAGCTTCTCTCCGGGCGCACACGAATGTATCCAGTTGTCCCAGTCACCATCACTGTCTCCCTCTTCAGTAGTTGCACATATCTGGTTGCGGTCGAGCATCCCAGCACTTGTAAAGTTGATAGCTTTACCACTTGGAGCAGATCCACCAGGCTGGTATCCCAAACCAAACTTGTCGTCTTTCTTTTCTAGCTCCAACAATTTGCCCCAGCCTTGGGCACTTCCTGACTGAACTACCTCCTTTGCTTGCTTGTAGGAATGGATGGAGGTACCTTCTTTCTCACTGCTTCTCTCTACAGGAGCTAGAATGCTGACGTTGACTGCTTCGAAGGCTTGGCAAAGAGTCTCATGGATCTCTCCATCCATCTCTACATACTTGAATGTTGACAAATGGCTTACAAATATGTCTTCCTCTCTGCACACTGTGATTACCTGGCCGTCAACCACATATTTGAGCTTCTGATGCAGGGTTGAAGTTACAGCTCCAGTAGCATGAATCCATGGGCGTCCCAACAAACAGCTGTATGTGGGCTGAATGTCCATGACGTAGAAGGTGCTTTTGAAAACCTGAGAACCTATCTTTACAAGAAATTCAACCTCTCCAAAAACTGACCTTCTCGACCCGTCGAACTCTTTTACAAACAAATCACTGGGTCTTAGGACTATACCATCAACATTGAGCTTTATTAATGCCTTCTTCGGAAGCACATTAAGAGAAAAGCCCGTGTCTACAAGAACATGCGACAGCACAGCACCCTTGCACTCCATAGTGATATGTAGTGCTTTGTTATGGTTTCGGCCTTCTGACGTGAGGTCTCGTTCTGTGAAGCCCAGCCCGTGGCTTGCATTAACATTGCCCACGACAGCTTCAAGTTGATTGACAGTGATTTCTTGAGGAACATAGGCCATATGCAGCACTTTCAACAAGGCCTCTCTGTGTGCAGGAGAACACATCAGCAGTGATAAAATGGATATCTTGGAAGGTGTCTGGTTCAACTGTTCGACCACCTTATAGTCACTCTTTTTGATTATGCGCATGAATTCCTCGACCTTCTTTTCAAACGTACCCTGCCCGGCAACAGGATTTGTTGATTCATCAGTCACAACTTGCTTTCCTTTGGCTTTTGACGAAGCCTCAGCCTCAGGATCCCCTCTCAGGACCGGGGGAGCAAATAAACGTCCACTTCTGGTAAAGCCTCCAACACCTCCAACATTCTCTACAGTCGGGTCGACAGCAACAGACTTGCTCTCAATCTTCTGTCCAGCTACGTATACCTCTGAGCCATAATGCCATGGAATGGCTTTATCGTCTGTATAAGGAACAGGCCTAGGCACGGTGATAGTCACAGGACTAACCACAGGGGCATAAATGGTAACAGGCTCTCTTCTGACAGGCATCTCTACTTCATCATAGAATATGGTTATGGTGGACACATCATCAGCTTCGTTATCAACTTTGTTAAACTGCAAAGATCCTTCATCAATCAAATTCTGCAACCCCATCTTCAGATCTTCACAACCATTCTCTGAATTCAGACACTGCTCACAATCAAAACTGCATCCCGGAAACACTTGACCTTTCAATAGCCTCTCTTTCACTACCAACAGCGGAGTCTTCACTTCTTCTATGCTCAGAATCAGACTTAACCTCTCACCACTATCAACAGCATGGATTCTAGGCCCTCCGTGATTCGGAATAGGGTTTGAATTAACATTTGGTGGTGGTGCGAAATTAATCTCCTTGGAGTCTATCAGGTCTTGAACTTTGTGATGCAGCGCCCTACACTTCTCAATCGAGTGCCCGGGTGCTCCTGAGTGGAAAGCGCATCTTGCATTGACATCATAACCCATTGGAAGCTCTCCAGGTGGTGGTGGTGCCAAAGTTCTCAATTGAATCAGATTCAGGTCTAACAGTCTTGGTAGCAAAGCAGCATAAGTCATGGGGATTGCCTCAAGCACCCTATTAGCCGGGCGAGTTTGCCTTGGCTGATACGGTCTCTGTTGATAGTTGTTACGCTATGGTTGCTGTTGTTGTTGTTGTTGAGGTGGTGCCTGCTGCACAGGACCAGAAGGAATTGTGACTGTTGCCACATGCTCATATGGTCTTCTATAACCTCGGCCCCGTCCTCGGCCAAACACAGCATTTGTCTCACCCTCCCTTCTCCTTGGAGGTCCACTGAAAGGTTTTCTTGCTCCATTCGAGCTGCTAGCGCTTGTATCTTGGATCTTTCCCATCTTCAACAAGGTCTTAACCCTCTCTCCAGCAATTACAATATCATTGAATTTGGTGGCAGAACTGGACGCCAATCTTTCAAGAAACACACCTTGCAAAGTCCCCATAAACATGTCAGCCATCGCATTCTCAAGCAGCGGTGGTTGCACTCTGGCAGCGAGCTGACACCACCTCTGAGCATATTCTTTGAATCCCTCCTTAGCAGTCTGAGACATGTGCTGCAATTGAGTGCGATTTGGAGCCATGTCCAAATTATACTGGTATTGTCTCACAAAAGCTTCTGCCAGGTCCTTCCAGCTCTTTATATTGACCCTGCTAAGCTTCATATACCATTCCAGAGAGGCCCCAACCAGGCTGTCCTGGAAATAATACATCCAGAGTTTTTCATCATCGGTGTGAGCAGCGATTCTCCCTACGAAGGACTGAAGATGGGTCTTCGGGCATGCAGTGCCGTTGTATTTCTCAAAAGTTGGAACCTTGAACTTGTAAGGGATTCTAACCCCTGGAACCAAGCCCAAGTCAGTAATGTCAAATCCCAAAGAGCTCTGGGATTGGATAGCCTTGATTTGCTCTGCCATTTCCTCAAACCTCTTGTTCTTCTCAGCCCCCTGACCTTCAGCTTCATCCAGAAGAGTGAACTGTTCGTCCTGGTTATCCATTTGAATATTGTTCAGCCCATCATTGATTATAGTCACCCCTGGCTGTGTTACAGGGATTTCCACTTGACGTGCGCCCGCACCGGTACGATTACCATCAACAGTAGTGTTGTTCCTGGCTTGACCATTTTCAATCATCTCACGCAGACTTTCTTGATTCTGACCCATGCCTGCCATCAGAGTCATAAAGTTATCCATCCTCAGCCTCAAGTCAGCTAAGTCATCTTGCATCTGATCCATAATTCTCTCTCTGTTAACCTTTGTTGGATATCTGTGTGCGACTGGCTGTTTCCGAACTTTTCTGGGAGCTATAGTGCCTGAAACACAAAAGACATCAGCAACTGAAACACTACCTGCAAAAAAAAAAAACTGGTTATATGCAATGCAATATAACTGTTCATGTTCCCAAGTTTTAAGCATTTGCAATGCCCTAGTTCTGGCATCTACTCCAGACAGTCACTTTGAGGATTAGCTTTCAAACTTTCTTTTTGATAAGTGTTCAGACATTAGCAGTATCAGACAAACGAGTCTTGCACCTTCAGAAAAGATAACTTGCACATTATCACTGTATATCATGGACAAACCACTGCCGGCCAAAAGTCAGAATACAAACACAAATATTCCCCGAAGGGTTACAAGCCATTACATGAAGACAAGATACAAAATGAGCAAGACTCCTACAACAAGTCTGTAGGTAGTCTGAGAAATAAACTAAGCTAAGGACCAGGCTCTGCCACCTCTGCTCTGCTCTTCTTGACACCTGCTCTCAGCTTGAGCTCTTCAATCTCTTTCCTTGCCTCCTCCAAGGCTAACTGACTTTGGGCTAACTGCTGAGTCTTTTCCCTCCGGATGGTGTGGACTTGCTCCACCTCTTCCTTCTTGAAGGCCATTTGCGCTTCAAAGAACTCTTCTTTCTCTCTGAACTTCTTCTGCTCTTCCTCCTTTTGGCCTTGCAACTAAACAATGGATTGACGAGCATCCTTGAGAGTCTTCAAAGTCTTTTTGCGCTCAGCTTCTCTTTTGGCTTCCATTAGACCCAATCTGTGAAAGTGAGTTTCCCTTCCAGCAAAGTCTTTCTCTTTAGCTTCCAAGGAGGCTTGGATCTTCTGCAGCTTACCTTCTGCTTCATTCTTGGCCCTGTTGGCAAGATGGTACATGCTTACCATTTCAGCACTCTCCACTCGAACTTCATGTAGTTGAGCTTCCAATTTCTTGTACTCTTCAAGGGAGACAGTACTACTCTGGCTTGGAACTTCTCTGGGATAAAGTGGAGCTTCAATTGAGAAAGGAATGAGGACTTCTTCTACATGTCTTTACAACCATGCAGCAAAAGGTGGATAAGTCTTGGGATCAACTCTGCCAAAGTCTTTCTTACCCTTCCTTATCCTGTGAACCCAAGCTTGGACTGCTTGCAATACTAATTCCCTGTTTCCTTCCACAGGAAAATACAAAGACTCAGCAAACTCTTCCATCTGTGGAGGATCTTTCAAAGGGTAGCCAAACTGTTTCCTAGCTAGTGTCGGATAATAACTGATCACACCTTTCCTTCCCAGCAAAGGCACTCCAGCAAACCTTCCACAACTGACCAGAAACTCCTTTCCTAGCAGATCTCTGTCATATCCCCAGGCAATATCTTCAGCAATTAACCCCATCAACCTTCTTGACCATCTCCACTCATCCCTTAACTCCTTGAAGGCACCTGATTTTGGCAGTTGTCTGACAAACCACTCAGCAAACAAAGAAGCACAGCAGACTACCGGTCCACCCCTACCTTTCTTATTTCTGTAATGCACGCAGTAGTAGAAGTCACTCAAAAGAGTAGGCACTGGATTGCCTTTAGCAAAGATAGAGATTACATCTAATCTTACAAACTCTTTCTCTCCTGGGAACAAGCTGGACCCATACACCATTAAAGCAAGCAAAGCACCAAAGTAATTCCAATTAGCCTCTGTAGCATATCTCTCTGCCTCTGGTATGATCACACTCCAAGGGAGTCCTTTACCTTCACTATCCTTCAGAGCCTTCTTTACTGTAGCAGCTGGCAGACGACAAACCTTGGCTATGTCTTCTTCTTTAAGCACAACCTCAGACCCATAGAATGGCAATGTCTCTCTGACTGGAACGTTCAACATGCTGGCAATCTCTTCCAATGTAGGAGCTAAGATGTAACCTGGAAACACAAAGCAACGCAGCAGAGGATCATAAAACTGCAACAAGGTATGCAAACTGTCCTTCTGGTCCGTAGTGGGCTTGTCCACAAACTTCAATATCTGTCCATATCTTTTCCTGAAATTGCCCAAGACTTGGTCATTCATCAGACCTGCTAATTTCTGAACACTTCTAACTTCAGGTTGAAGAAAAGTATAGTGAACATTCTTTTTCCTTGTAATTCTTCTGATTTCTGCCATGGAGATAAGATTTACCAGAACTGGGAACTGATTGAGAACAATGACCTGAAAAAATGGGAAACGTAAACAGTTAATGCAAGAATGATGCCAATGCAAATGCAATGCAGGCACATGATCAACTGGGACCATCTGGACTGGACACTGAACACAAGGGACCCTCTGATCAACTGGCAAACCAAAAGTCCTCTGAGTCACAACTATCTGATAGAAGATCTCAGAACCACAGTACCAAGAAATCCAGAACCAAGAAAACCAGAACTCCAGAACCATAGAACCATAGGACCAACAATCATAACAAGGACCACTGAATAATGAGTGTATGTAGAGGCCAAGGGTTCCTGCACACCTGTAAACCCCACCCCAATCTCACTGGTAGGCTCCGGGTCGGACATCACGGACTCTCAAAGCCGAATAGCAATAATACTTTCACCATCTCCGAGAAATGGCTCATGACCAAATTAGGGAATCAGTTTGGCATTATATACTACGCAGGGAGGCCTCAGTTGAGTCCGGGAAACAAGGTCATCCTATGTAAGTCCCAAGTGGGCCCTCGGATGCAAATGGGTTTGCCACATAGTATGGTCTGCCACTGTCATCACTAAAGAGGGATGTTTCCACAAGGTTCTCATTGATTGGTCCCCAGCTGCACATAACTGTCAAGGTTAAGAAATGAGAGAGGAAGATCCCCAAATCAAGACATTTCCAAGACGGTCGCAAATCTGGGTGTGGAACTCATTACTACCCTCATGACAAGATCTCATGAGGCCAAAGTGGAACCACTCTAAGTCCTAAGGTGAACTCGAGCCGTGGTAATGAGCTCATCTCTCAGACACAGTAACACCCATCCCACCAAACAGAAAACCAGTCCAGACAGTCCAGTATATAATATGATGCAGAAAATAAATACTGAAAACTGTAAATAAAGCTGTAAATAAACAACAACAAAATACAACACACAACAACAAACAAACATCACCCAAAGAAACAGCAACAAACAAGCGCTAGGAGAAACTCACAGGGGAACCAAAGATACTCTGGTTATGAGGTCCCCAGCAGAGTCGCCAGCTGTCGCTCCCCGGATTTCCATCCTGGTACAAACGCGAAAGTGGCGCGGAAAGAGGTTAGAGTCGCCAGCAAGGCATTTTTATCCCGAAGGAACGGGAATGGTAATGCTGCACAAACCAGAAGAAAGAAAAGGAAGGACACAGGTCCTGCAAACCAAAGAAACTGAGTTCGGGAGTCGGTTACGACCTGGGAAGGTATTAGCACCCAGATCGTCCGCCGTACCCGACGGGATCCACGCTTGCAAAAGAAACTGTTTCAAAGGGTGAGGGTATGAAAGCTGCTGCAAAAATAAAATGAAATGGATAAAAGGATTGAAAAAGAAACTGGATAAGCAAACAAAGAGAAAAATGTAGGGAAAATAAAGATTGTGCTCGAACGGGCCTTACCCCGCTGCCTACGTACCTCATCAGGACAATGAGGATCAGAGACGCCGTAGTTCCCCTAACTATGGGTGGAAAAGATTGCTTGTGAATTAAAGCTTGAACTGCCTATGCCATTGCTCAGGTGTTGCAGACTCGGACGACGAATGCGTAACCGTCTTGCAAAATGACAAGTAGGAGCAAGTTCGCGTACGGAGCGAATGAGATGAGAAAAGAATTCCCGAAGGAAAGACGCTTATTGTTTTTGTGTGTTTTTTAGAAGCCTTTTAGGAGTGTGTCACAAGGAAGTGAACTCAAGCTCTTTTCCATGGAATGTGCACTTGTCACTACATTCCAAGATGGAATAATAGAACAAGCACACTCAAGTAAGGAGAAGATCCCCAAAACTTGAACCCAAAGATTAGGGCCTAAGCTCACTAACTTGTTAAATTATTAAGTGTTTTTGGTATTTACAGTGAAGAAGTGTTTTTTATGCTTTTCTTTGGTGAAGCAAATACCTTGATCAGACTTGTGCTTCACAAGGTAAACTTGTACTATCCCAAGATGGGAAGACTACAAGAACACCTCATGGGATAAGGCTATTATTCAAGGCATCACTTCAAACATTATTAAGTGCTTTGTAGAGGTTATGAGGTGAGAAGAGAAGAACCAAAAGGATCACAAAGGAAAAATTCTAAAGGGGGACTAAAGAATCCTAAGTGTTATCATGCATGGATATCCTAAGGTTAGTGTGGTTTTCTATCCTAAAGAAGAAAGAAAGAAGAAGAGAAGAAGAAGAATGAGAAGAGATGAGAAAGGCCTAAGCCCAACAAGCAAAAGGGTTAGTACAAATAAGAAATGAGAAGAAGAGGTGACATTTGGAGATATGAGAATCACTTCCACACCTCTCACTTACCATAGCCCCTGCAAGGTTAGCAACATTAGCACAAAAGCAAAGCAAAAATGAAACAAATGACATGCCAACATCATAAAAACAGAAATACAGTCATATATACAAATTCTCAATGGATGTGCAAGTCATAAGAATGAGGAATGGAGCATACAAGACAAAATGATGCAACATGAAACAAATGGCAAACACATGCAAACTTAAGAATGATGCAAGACAAAGATGCACAAACATGGACTCTATGCACAAGACCAGAATCAAAACAAGTTGAAAAAGTGCCTAAGAAGCTAGAGAGATGAAGAGAAGAGAGGTACAAGGTCAAACAAACACATAATGAGGTGAAGGAAGTAAGGAAGTGAGATGAATAAAGAAATGAAAGGACTTAAAAGGGAAGCAAACACAAAAAATTCTAAGACTCAAACCCTAACCTAAGACCAGGAAGGTACCCATATCCCAAAGGAACCCCAAATGAGAAGAAGAAGTTGGCACAAGTGCCCTTCTAAACTTATAAGAGACCTAATGAACCAAAAGAAGCAAAATGGGATAAGGTGAGAACAAAAATTCACATTAAATCAACCAAGCATCTAAAAATTCCACAACTTAAACCAAATGATCTTCAAACATGGTAAATAAATGGTCCAAAAGGATTTGGGAAAATTCAGAAGCAAACTAGGTCAAATGGAGGCAAGAACACAAACTAGGGTTAATAACTTCCATCACAGGGGAATAATCACACAAGAACTAAACCATCTTAGGAATCCAGAGCAAAAAGAATTAACACAAAACTCAAAATAATGAACTCTATAGAAAATGGACAAGGCAGTGTACTCGCAAATGGATTAAAAAGAAATTAATTGCAAGAGGAAATTAATATGACACGTGTAAAATGGGAATAAATGGAAAATAAAAATGTGGAAAATTAGGAAAAACTCAATGGAACACACATGAATTATTTGGGAATTTTTTTGATGATCAGAAGTATTTAAAAAAAATAAAAACCAAAGTAAAATAAAAAGAAAATAAAGAAAGAGAAATTAAAATATGAAGCATTGGCTGGGGGTGGAAATAGCAGGATATTACGTGTAAATGAACTGGGCTTAGAAGCTGAGGGGGTGTGAAGAGCAACCCAGGGCCCAAAAGCTGGCGCAGGCTTATGAGAGAAGCTGTGGAAATTCACAAACAAACTGGAAAAAACAGGAGCCTTAGGATGCATCCAACGCGTGCTGAACCTCTTCTCATTAAATGATGTGGACGATTGGTGAAATGTGAATGGAGTGACCATGGTTATTATTGTGTGCTGAGAAACACACAGCATTAAAACAGAATTAATAAAACACGTGAATGGGAGGTGGTGTTCTAGGGCTACGTGGCCAGATCCAGGGCGTTGGTGGACAGATCCAAGGGCTCTGAACTCATCTTCTTCATAAGACAAACGCTAATTCAATTTCCAGTTTCCGGTGACCGGAGCTAGGGCTCCGGCACCAAAATTCATAACAGGATGAACAAAACACCACAAAAATAAATAATCAGCTCCAGATCCACTAATTGGCATGCCCTGATTCCAAAAATGACCTTGAAATTTGCTAAAACTCAAAGATACAATTGGATCGAAGAAGAACAAGTTTGACCATGAAAACTAAAATCCAAATATCTCAAGCTACAATGCATCATTTTCAAAACTACAAGTTGCTGAATGTGTTAGACGCTGTGGCGAATTATCTAGAGGGGGGGGGGGGTGAATGGATCACCTCCTTGATTTCAAGGTTTTAAAATGATTTTCAGAGTTTTCAAAGAATTACGGAAACGAAGGTCCCGAATATACAAGCGTCTATTCTGAACCGGCCACTAGAAGACCAGACAAGCGATAACGTGCTGGATTTACGATTGCGATGATAAAGGATTAAACACACAATATGAAAAACAGTTGAATGCACCTATCACTAAAGCTATTTCCAATGAATCGAAAAACAAATTAAAACGTAAATAGAGATAGAGAAGAGATACAATACGCCGAGATTTGGTAAGGAAGTTCCCCACGTTCGTCCTTGCGTGTGGGTACGTCTCCCTCTCAATTTCAAATCGAAATTGAGAACTCTTTTATCAAAATTGCTGAATCCGTTGATTACAAGGTTGCAATACAAACACCAGAATTCTAAACACCTAGAACTTCCTATTGTATCAACCTTTACTTGATCTGAGCCCAATCAAGATTCCCTGCAAGTTATACACTCAATTCACCGGTTCCACGACCTATTTGCGAAATCCCCCGATTTCCAAAACTCTCGCTGCGGCTGAATCTGACTTGTAAACGTGACTAACAAACCCTCAAGAACACTCCCGTTCTTGAAGGAAAACCCAGCTGGTTTTTCCTTGAAACCTTCTATCAATCTTCAACTCAGCTGGATCTTCGATCGTACCACTGAACGTTATCCCGAAAGTCTTCAATTCACAGGACAGCAAACACTTCCTTGTTGATGTTCTTGAATTAAGATCTTTGAGAAGATGATGAAGATGAATTTGATTCTAGGTTTCAAGCTTGCTCAACATTGAAGTTCCAACACTCCAAAAAACCCTATCTTGATGTGTTCTTCAATGATCTAACACTTTGAAAATTCGTATCTAATTTTTCTGTGTTCTGTAATCTGTGTACACTAAATGAAAAACACTTCACAAATATATATCAGATTCTGTTAGAAAAATAAAAACAGATTAATGAATCGATTCAAGACATGATGAATCGATACATACTGAACATATTTATAAAAACAAAACCATTTAAACAGCATGAATCGATACATCATAAGATGAATCGATTCATTTTGCGAAATTCCAGAATCCTTCAAACAGCATGAATCGATGTATGATAAGATGAATCGATTCATTTTGCGAAATTCCAGAATCCTTCAAATAGCATGAATCGATTCATTATGGAATGAATTGATTCATTTTGCGTATTTCCAGAATCCTTCAAACAGCATGAATCGATTCATTATGGAATGAATTGATTCATTTTGCGTATTTTTCCAAAAGTTCAAAAACATTGAAAAACAAAAGAACCAAAACTAAAGCAAGCATATTTCTTAATGTGAAACAAACACAAACACTTAAAATTTATAATCAATTAAAAACTAAGGTTGCTCACAAACTCCCCCTTTTTGATGATGACAAAATTTTTGAAGTGTGAGAGAGTACTCCCCCTGAGTTTGTGCCTGTCATTGTCTTTTCACACTTGCCTTTTTCTCCCCCTTTGTCAACAGCAAGAAAGAGTTATAGGTGAAGAAACAGAAACAACAGAACTAAGATACAGAAGCAAAGTTCACTCACAAAGAATGAAGCATAAAGCGCAAACAGTTTAAACAAAAGCAAATTACATAATCATAGGCAGTAAAATTGTCAAATAAAGTTGCGAATTACATAACCAAACCAAATCATAAATTATTCAAACAAGAAAAACAAAGAAACTTAAGCAACACACAATGATGAAATGCAAAATGAAATGCTTCAATGAGGGAAATGGCCACCACACGACTCCGCATCATCTCGATCAGGGTCACGGAAGCTTGGAGGAGGAGGTGGAGGAGGCATTTCATCTGGATTCTGCCCCATGAAGGCATAACGCCTGAAACGCCTCTGAACCTCTGTGCTTTGGAACCGTTCCATAATCCCCGGGTGCGAACGACAATCATCCATAAATCCAGACATCTCATTATAGAACACTTGATGCCACTTAACCAGTTCAGTATGCCAGGAATGTTGATTATGGTACATTCGAGTATGATCATCATGCCATTCACGATGCTCCTTATGCCATTCCGTTTGCTGGACATGCCACGCACGAGCCTCCTCATGTCGGGCATTGTTTGCAACTTCCAATTGTGCAAACATTTCAGTAAGATAAGCAGGAGCAGCAGTAGATGAAGTCGGTGGAGCCGATGAGGGAGCGGGATCATAGTTTGTAGGAGACCACCTTTGTGGTACCCAGTCACCCCAACCGGTGTTGGCATTCGCATCAGGAGGATTTTCAGCATCTTCCATATCTTCATCCCTTTGTTCTTCAACATAAATGTGTTCATCCGGATTGTCAAAGTTGTAGATGCGAGTTCGAGTGCTGCGTTCAAAGAAGTAGTAGCAGCGACGCTCGATGTCCCATCGATAACCCATGTGAGAGAGTGTGGCATTGTTGAATTCTTGCACACTAGAGGCTGATAAGAGAGGCACAGGAGGAAAAGTCACTTTCCAAAACTTGAGAATCCGCATGATCTGAGCAGCATATGCAAGGGTGATGTTTTTGGAGCTGTTCCGCGTAAGAAAGATACGCTTGACAAAGTAATTGGCCCAGTTTAAGGATATCTTCTTCTACAAAATGTACAATAAATGGATATCCGGCTTGTCCAAACGAGAATGCCCACCGGACCTTGGACGCAAGATATGCGAAAGGATCCAGTGCAGAATTCTTGGTACACTTTTGATCATACCTGAAGTCAGAGGCTCATCATCAGCAAGAGGTCTATCCAATTTGGAAACGGATGCACAAAATTCCTTCAACTTAAACTGAGTTTCAAAGCTTTGGTCATGCCACATCTATAATTCAGCCGACACAGATGGCAGACCGAACACTGTGGACCAGTCATCAGCCTCAAAACTGTATGTTCTGGTTCCAATCGAACACTTGAACGAGTATCCTTTTCCAGTTTTCACACCAGCATAGAAAGCACGAATAAAGTCTTCATGATACTCATCTTTACTAGTTAAAAAGGATCCAAGATTTTGTGCGTTGATTAAATCCGCCACTTCTTCTAAACTAATAATACGTACATCACTAGTATAGAAAATATGTGGTTTCATAACTAACCTTGATTTAAAGGAAGCTTCAAATTCTTCAATAATGGCAGGATGAAGAATAGCAGTCCCGGATGGAGGAATCTCAGGAAGAGAAGGAGCCTGATGAGAAGACCCAACGGGTTCCTTGCCTTTTCGTTTTCCCTTTTCTCTTGGAATCAAAACTCTTGGAGGCATGGTGGAAGGTTAGGGTTTGAGAGAAGAGGGGTTTTTGTGCAGTTAGGGTTTGATGCAAATGATGTAAATGAGATAATGAAAGAGATATAATGGGGTTATGTAACTGATTGACATGTCATGACAGTTGCTGATGTGTCGATTCATGGAAAAATAAACTGAATTTACGACAGGATGAATCGATTCATGCCTGTATGTATCGATTCATTTCACGAAAAAATTTAAAAGTCAGAATGCTATGTATCGATACAAGTCACTATGAATCAATACATACTGTAACTGGTTTGAAAGAAATTAAAGTAAAATCAACATGAATCGATTCAAGATTGTTGGGATCGATTCATTATGCGAATTTTTGAAATGCAGATGACAATGAATCGATACAAGTCACTATGAATCAATACATAATGTAATTGGTTTGATAGAAATTAAAATGAAATCAACATGAATCGATTCAAGATTGTTGGGATCGATTCATAATACGAAAATTTGAAATTTCAGTGGATATTGCAGGAATTGACACACCAATTAATAAGCAAAACAACCATTATGCAGCAAAATGAATTACAACATTGTATACATGATTAAGAATACTTTACTCATAAAAACATCAATGTTCAAACATTCATATGAAAAGAAGTTCATGTAAACAAGAAATCATTTCTCAAACATACATTGATCATACAATATTAACAAAGTGAAGAGAGGAACAATATTACCTCCGTCGTAGTATTCTCATGAGGCACTAGTGAAGACTACAATCAGAACTTAGCAAATACGATGAGATAAATAGAAACTCAGCAATCAAACTTAAGGCACCAATGCGGAGAGATCAAGAATCCCTAATTCGCGACGAATGTTGAAGAATGGTTCGGTTGCCAAAGGTTTAGTAAAAATGTCAGCAAGCTGATTTTTAGTATCAACATGCTCAAAAACAACATCTCCTTTTTCAACATGATCGCGAAGGAAGTGATGTCGAATCTCAATATGTTTGGTGCGCGAGTGTAAAACAGGATTCTTAGTGAGATTAATGGCACTAGTGTTGTCACATTTAATTGGAATACATTTAAGTTCAATGTCAAAATCTTGTAGTTGTTGTCTTAGCCATAAAATTTGAGCACAACAGCTACCGGCTGCAACATACTCAGCCTCTGCAGTAGACAAAGCTACGGATACTTGCTTTTTACTGTGCCAACTTATTAACGAATTTGAAAACAGATGACATGTGCCACTAGTGCTTTTCCTATCTGATTTGCAGCCAGCAAAATCAGAATCAGAGTAACCTACTAAGCTGCAATCGCTTCCTTTGGAATACCATAGCCCATATTTAGGTGTTCCATTAAGATACCTAAATATACGCTTGACTGATTTTAAGTGAGATTCCTTAGGATTTGATTGATATCTTGCACACATACACACACTAAACATGATGTCTGGTCTAGAAGCAGTAAGATACAAAAGAGATCTGATCATACCTCTATACCTCTTGACATAAACACACTTACCATGTTCATCTTTGTCCAAGTTTCCGTTGGTAGGCATATGAGTGTCAATTGATTTAGAATCATTCATTCCAAAACGTTTGAGCAGCTCTCTACAGTATTTTGTTTGACATACTGCTGTACCTTCATCAAGTTGCTTTATTTGGAGACCTAAGAAGTAGTTCAACTCCCCCATGAGACTCATCTCAAACTCACCCTGCATAACATTAGAAAATTCTTCGACCAAGTGTATGTTAGTTGAACCAAAAATGATATCGTCTACATAAACTTGAACTAAAAGAATATGCTTTCCTTTGTGTTTAATGAAGAGTGTATTATCCACTTTACCTCTAGAGTATCCATGATCAAGTAGAAATTTGCTAAGTCTTTCGTACCACACACGGGGTGCTTGCTTAAGACCATATAAAGCACGCTTTAATTTGTAAACGTGATCTAGATACTCAGAATTTTCAAAACCGGGAGGTTGTGAAACATATACTTCTTCATTTATAACACCATTTAAAAACGCACTCTTTACATCCATTTGGTAAAGCTTGAAATTCATAGAACACACATAGGTAAGCAAAAGACGCATGGCTTCAAGGCGAGCAACCGGAGCATAAGTCTCCTCATAATCTATGCCCTCCTCTTGGTTATACCCTTGTGCTACCAAGCGTGCCTTGTTTCTAGTTATCACTCCGCTTTCATCAAGTTTATTTCTAAAAATCCATTTAGTACCTATGATGTGATGATCTCGCGGACGAGGGACAAGTTCCCAAACATCATTTCTTTTAAATTGATTTAGCTCTTCTTGCATGGCCATTAGCCAAAATTCATCAACCAAGGCCTCTTTAGCATTTTTAGGTTCCACTTGTGATACAAAAGCGAAGTGAGAACAAAAATTACTTATCTTAGAACGAGTCAACACTCCCTTTGAAATGTCTCCCAATATATTGTCTATGGGATGGTCTTTAGAGGATTTCCAAGCTGGTGGAAGATCCTTCACTTCGGATGTTCCTTCCTCTTTTTCTTTTTCACGACATGTATCTTCCTCCTTCTCAATAGCAACCGCTTCGGATTGATCAATTTCTGAACCAACTTCTTTGAGTATGTCTTGTGTAGATACACCTGCGTCATTAAAAGAGATACCTTTTCCGACAATTTTTGGGTAAGACTCATCAAAAGAAACATGGACAGATTCTTCAACAGAAAGTAAACGCCTATTATACACTCTATATGCTTTGCTTGATTGAGAGTAACCAAGAAAAATACCTTCATCAGCTTTGGCATCAAACTTCCCAAGATTTTCCTTACCGTTATTCAAAACAAAACATTTACAACCGAACACATGAAGATGAGACAAGTTTGGCTTTCTACCTTTTAAAATTTCATAAGGGGTTTTATTCAAAATAGGACGAATTAAAATCCTATTCAAAACATAACAAGCCGTGCTAATTGCATCAGCCCAAAAGTATTTTGGTAATCCACCTTCATTGAGCATTGTTCTTGCCAATTCCTCTAAAACTCGATTTTTGCGTTCCACAACACCGTTTTGTTGTGGAGTTCGAGGAGCTGAAAAGTTGTGCTCAATGCCATACTTGTCACAATACTTATCAAAGAGATGGTTTTGAAATTCACCTCCATGATCGCTTCGGATTGTAACTATTTTGGAATTCATTTTGTTTTGGGACAGCTTTGCAAAACTTTTGAAAGCAGAAAAAGTTTCATCTTTGCTATGAAGGAATATAGTCCAAGTGAATCTAGAGTAGTCATCTACTATTACGAAACCATAATAGTTTCCACCTAAGCTCTTTGTCCTAGATGGTCCAAAGAGATCCATATGGAGAAGCTCAAGGGGTCTTGAAGTTGAAATTATATTTTTAGATTTAAAAGAGACCCTTGTTTGTTTTCCCATTTGGCAAGCATCACATAGGTGGTCTTTTGAAAATTTTATTTTTGGAAGACCTACTACTAGATCCTTGGATACAACCTTATTAAGCAAATCAAAATTAACATGCGCTAAGCGTCTATGCCATAGCCATGAATCATCATTTAAGGCTACTAGACATTTAGTGCTTGTTAAGGATACACTCAAAAGATCAAGCATATATATATATATTGTTTACTCTTACACCCTTAAACACAACATTTTGTTCGGTATGTTCAATTTTGCAACATGTTTTTGTGAAAGAAACTTTATAACCTTTGTCGCATAGTTGACTTATACTTAACAAATTGTGTTTAAGTCCCTCTACAAGATGTACATCAGAAATAGTAGTGGTAGAGGGATTACCTACACTACCTTTACCAAGTATATCTCCTTTGTTATTGTCTCCATAAGTAACATACCCCTTTTTCTTTGCTTTGAAGTCAATAAAAAGTGATATGTCACCCGTCATGTGCCTTGAACACCCGCTGTCCAGAAACCATCTTCTTTCCATGGATGCAAGACACTCATCCTACAATATCAAAAGAAAGAGGTAGGTACCCAATTTTCATTGGGTCCAAGTGGGTAAGTGGTAACGTGGTTGTCTATAGGCTTCCATTGATAAATGCATTTAGGCACAAGAAATCTTCTAAACTTGCATTTCTCAATGGTATGGCCAGCATGACAACAATAATGACAAACACTACAATAATGATGATGTTTACTATTGGTCCTTAAATCCTTTGGAACAAAAGAATATTTTGTATATGGAGGATTTAATGACTTTTTGAACAATCTAGTATCAACGGCATAAGTAATCTTAGGTTGCAAGGCTTTTTCTAATTTGGCTTTAAGAGAGATGACCTCTTGTTGCCAAATGTGGCACCTTTCACAATGCCTTATTTTACTACAACCATCAATATCAATAGCTTTTGAATTTTCTGCAATACTAGCTTTCAAGCATTCTAAATCTTTTTCAGCATATTGTACTTTACCTTCCAAGTATGAAATTTTTTTTTTAACGGAAGCTAATCTTTTAAATGCTTCTTTAGCTTCATTATGCAGTTTTTCAAAAGCTACTTTCAATTCAGAAAAAGACATAGAAGAGAAGTTGTTATAATAAGCTTGTTTTACCTTTTTATCATCACTTTTCTTCTTATGGTGGGACTGATTTTTGGTGTGAGCCATAAGACACAAATTTGCGGTTTCATCGCTATCACTTGTGCATTGTGTACTTGATGAATCACTATCACTCTCCCAAGCAATGTAAGCTCTTCTTTGCTTATTATTATACCTTCTTGGTGGAGCTTTTCCTTTATCCTTTTTCTTTAAAGGACAATCCGTTTTATAATGTCCGGACTTGCCACAATTAAAGCAAGACCCTCTTTCTCTATTCTTCTTAATCTCTTCCTGTTTTGAATCCATAGATTGTCTTCTGAAATTTATGAGATTTTTTTCGGAGTGCTTGATTCCATTCTTTCGAATGAATCTATTATATCTCCTAACAAAAAGTCCCATTTCTTCGTCACCGGAGTCTTCGTCACTACTTGACTCATTGTTGCTTAGCTCTTTTTGTGAGGACTTTGAGTTAGAAGCCATGAGAGCTATAGGCCTCTTCTCACCCTCTTTGTCTTTATTCTTCTCCTTTCCCTTTCTACTTTTGTTCTCAAACTTTTCTAGACTTTTTAGTTCTTGCTGATGTTCCTCCAGCTTTCCAAACAAAGTAGTCATTGTGAGTGTCGTTAGATCATTGGCTTCCTTGATAGCTGTTACTTTAGGTTGCCATTCCCTGCTAAGACATCTCAAAATTTTATTAGTAGAAATATCATTGGAAACAGGTTTTCCAAGTGCATTCAAACGATTAATGAGATGAACAAATCTCTTTTGCATGTCGGGAATAGATTCTCCTTGTTTCATGCGAAAGAGTTCGAACTCTTGATTAAGTGTGTTAATGCGGGACTGTTTTACTTCAGTTGTACCTTCATGTGCAATTTCTAAAGCATCCCACATTTCTTTAGTTGTCGAGCAATGGGAAACTCGATAATACTCATCTGCACTAAGTGCTGAAATTAGCATATTTCGAGCTCTCCAATCACTTGACCACTTTTTCTCATCTTTTTCATCCCAATCATCTTTTGGTTTAGGTACTATGGCACCTGCCTCATTCATCATGGTAATTTGAAAAGGACCATTTTGAATGACAGCCCATACTCGCCTATCAACAGAATTTATGTGAACTCGCATGCAGTCTTTCCAGTAGCCGTAATTTTCACCATTGAAAACAGGAGCTCTATTGTACGCCCCCTTTGGTTCAGAATCCATAACGTTACAGGCAGCCACAAAGCACCAGCGAACCGGTGCTCTGATACCACTTGTTAGACGCTGTGGCGAGTGATCTAGAGGGGGGGTGAATGGATCACCTCCTTGATTTCAAGGTTTTAAAACGATTTTCAGAGTTTTCAAAGAATTACGGAAACGAAGGTCTCGAATATACAAGCGTCTATTCTGAACCGGCCACTAGAAGACCAGACAAGCGATAACGTGCTGGATTTACGATTGCGATGATAAAGGATTAAACACACAATATGAAAAACAGTTGAATGCACCTATCACTAAAGCTATTTCCAATGAATCGAAAAACAAATTAAAACGTAAATAGAGATATAGAAGAGATACAATACGCTGAGATTTGGTAAGGAAGTTCCCCACGTTCGTCCTCGCGTGTGGGTACGTCTCCCTCTCAATTTCAAATCGAAATTGAGAACTCTTATATCAAAATTGCTGAATCCGTCGATTACAAGGTTGCAATACAAACACCAGAATTCTAAACACCTAGAACTTCCTATTGTATCAACCTTTACTTGATCTGAGCCCAATCAAGATTCCCTGCAAGTTATACACTCAATTCACCGGTTCCACGACCTATTTGCGAAATCCCCCGATTTCCAAAACTCTCGCTGCGGCTGAATCTGACTTGTAAACGTGACTAACAAACCCTCAAGAACACTCCCGTTCTTGAAGGAAAACCCAGCTGGTTTTTCCTTGAAACCTTCTATCAATCTTCAACTCAGCTGGATCTTCGATCGTACCACTGAACGTTATCCCGAAAGTCTTCAATTCACAGGACAGCAAACACTTCCTTGTTGATGTTCTTGAATTAAGATCTTTGAGAAGATGATGAAGATGAATTTGATTCTAGGTTTCAAGCTTGCTCAACATTGAAGTTCCAACACTCCAAAAAACCCTATCTTGATGTGTTCTTCAATGATCTAACACTTTGAAAATTCGTATCTAATTTTTCTGTGTTCTGTAATCTGTGTACACTAAATGAAAAACACTTCACAAATATATATCAGATTCTGTTAGAAAAATAAAAACAGATTAATGAATCGATTCAAGACATGATGAATCGATACATACTGAACATATTTATAAAAACAGAACCATTTAAACAGCATGAATCGATACATCATAAGATGAATCGATTCATTTTGCGAAATTCCAGAATCCTTCAAACAGCATGAATCGATGCATGATAAGATGAATCGATTCATTTTTCAAAATTCCAGAATCCTTCAAATAGCATGAATCGATTCATTATGGAATGAATTGATTCATTTTGCGTATTTCCAGAATCCTTCAAACAGCATGAATCAATTCATTATGGAATGAATTGATTCATTTTGTGTATTTTTCCAAAAGTTCAAAAACATTGAAAAACAAAAGAACCAAAACTAAAGCAATCATATTTCTTAATGTGAAACAAACACAAACACTTAAAATTTATAATCAATCAAAAACTAGGGTTGCTCACAGAATGATCAGTGCACCTCAAATATCACAAAACACCTAATCAATTTCATTTCCAGATCTCAAGATTTAGAACCATACCTGAGTTGCAGATCTTGATTCAAGGTGTTAGAAGACCAGATAATGGATGCAATGCACTCCTACTTCACTCTAGATGCAAAATAAATGCATCTAAAGCCTTGAATGAAGCTGGATTCGAAGCTTTGCCCACACCTGTCCTGAAGTGGCAATGTTGTTGAACTTGAGAGAGAGCTTGAATGATGGTGTGATTAATGATCCTTAGCTTGCACTGATCAATGATCTATCACTGGTTTTTGAAATGAGCAAGTGTGTGATGAGAAATGAGAGAAAATGAAATTGGTGCATAAACTTGGAAATGAGAGAATGAGAGAGAGGTGCCCAATTCTGAAACCCTAGCTGCTTAAGTATGCTCTCACAATCCCATGCTGAAAAAAATATCAAGTTTGCACGTGGGAATCACAAGCTTTTGGTGAATTTGCAAAATTTGAAATTTGTGAGGGAAGCATGCACTCCTCATGCTTTTCTTGGCCTCTCAGCACATGGGCAATCCTTTTCCAACCCTTGATCATAATATAACAAGTCCTGACCCTTAGATCAAGTCATCACACTTTTCTCATGATTTTGCCAATTTTGCATTGTTGGAGTGAAATCCTTGCCTTGCACGAAAATGTGGTATTCTTTGGAGCAAAATGATCCAAATGCAATGTATTGTAACTTAGTAAACAAAATTGAACCATTCCAAGCCTTGAAAACAAGTTTTGAACATTTTTGCTTTTGTGCATGCATGAAACTTTTGAATTTGCCCTAGTTTGCAGCACTTTTTCGAGGGCCATATCTTGCAAACCATGAATCCCATGAAAATTTACTTGTACTTTTTGAAAATGGGAGCCCTTAATCTTCAACTTTCATGTTTGACTTTGGTCCATTTGAAGAATTTTTGATCATGTTAAGCTCACTTGAAAATTAGGGCAAAAATTGCCAAAAATGGAAATTCTTCAAAACCAAGTTTGTACCATTTTTGCAAAACCCTTCAAATCTCCATGATTCTTGAACTTTGAACATTCCAAACCTCTTATAACATTGTATGGACCCCCCTTGGCAAGAAAAAGTGGCTTGGACCCCTTGAAATCACACAGTTGACTTTTTAAGGGCACAATTGACCAATTACTTCATCTGCAAGCAACTGAGGAATTTCTTGACTTCCACATGGAATTTTCTCATGAAAAATGGTACCTAGGATCCTCTTGACATATAGAAGACTTTGCCCAAATGAAATGGCCAAAGTTGTGAGGTTTTGATGCTTGAATCTCAAACCCTAGTTTAGGTGCCTTGTGTAGGAGCTTTGCCTTGTCCTGGCTTCTCTGTTGATCATGCAATCTTCTGAGCTTTTGTAAGTGAACTTGATCTTGTAAATGGAATGTGGACCCCTCATAGGACTTTTACAAAACCATTGGGACCCTTGTCATAGCCTGTGATGCCTCAAGAACCTCCACAGATGATCATATGCCTAATGCTAGGTCATGAAGAAAGTTATGCTTCATCTTTCCATGCTAGGATGCTAAGAAAATGATATGTTCATGATGAATATGATGTGATATGATGCTTAAAATGAAAAGGGAAAATTTGGGGTGTTACAAATATGATCAATTATGGATGAAAAATTTATGAATAATTGTGAATTAATAGAGTTAATGGGCTATAGAAAGAGGAGTGAATAGTAAGAAGAAGAAAAGAATATATTTTTTTGTATAAACATAAGAAAAAGAAAATTACTTGTCCTATCTTTTTAACCATTTTTTAAATCAACTATTAATGACTAAATTATAAGAAAAAAAAATCTAGTGAACCAAGAGAAAAAAAAAAGTTTTATACGTGGTTAGTGGGAGATTTCTCTTGGATGTACTTTTATTTATTTATCAATCTCTTAGATGTATTAATAATTAAGATTTTTGGAGAAGATCGAATCAACAAATGGTCTGACATTCAATTGACTGAGTGATTTGGACGACATAATAAAATTATAATCTTGTAACCTATAAAAACAAATAAAAAAGTATAGTAGAATGTATCATAAAATAAAAACAAAACAAATCAAAACAGTGATAATAATAATAATGTTGAAACTCTGATGTTGTACAATGAGAAAACAATATAACCTTTTGAATATGAGAAAACAATATTTACCTTAATAGGAAGTGAAATTAATCTGTAAAAACAAAAAAAAAAGTATAATAAAATGTATAAAAAAATGATAAACTATAGTTTATGAAGAAAAAAAAGGTGATGAAAAAATAATGAAGATAGACATACATATAATGAATATAATACAAATTATATATGGAGTAAAGATTGGTTATAAAGTGTGGATAATAGAGATTACTTTGAGAGAGTGAAGAGAAGATATTAAAATCATGGGAGTGGAGTTGTTATCATAAGGTTAGTGTAATGACATTTTTTATGTTAATAATTATTACAAATTTAAATACAACATACTTTCATTATTACTTAACTTAATTTTAGAAAAAGTATTCATTTAGATTTGAAATGTGGGTTAGTGTATTGAATTTTGTATGGTTAGTTTAAATAATATTTATTTAGTGGAAGTGTGAATTATTATTATTATTATTTATTTAAATAATATTTTTTTGATTTTATTTTAATTAATCACCGAATATTATAATTATTTATTATAAATTTATAGAAATTAAAATATCGATTTTAACTTTAAAATTTTTGAAAAAATAATTGATGGAAAAATTATAAGATTATAATTTAATATGATACCTTACAGAGTATATAATTTGATCCCTATTCCCTAAACATGTTAAACTATTTATAATTAAAGTTAAAATAAAATCATAAAAATAATGAATCAACGTTAGTAAATCCACGTTAAAAGGGATCTTTATATGACTATAAAATAAAATCATATATGAAGCTTACTTTCTATTGTTTTTTTTTTTAAAATTGAATATAATACAAAAACGTTCAAACAAAGAGTAGAACCATGACCTATATAAAAATGAATTTACTAAACCACTGTTTCACTTTTAAAAATTTTGATTTAATTAGGAACAAGTAAAATTTATACAAACTATTTATCTATTTATAATTAAAAAAACATAGTTTAAAACCTTAAATATTTTGAGGCATTGTGTTGTGAGCCAGCATACCCAGAGCCAACCCTGTGTATGAAGTGAAGGAACATTTATTTTATTTTATTTAGTCTTCCCATTTATATATTGTTCAAAATTTTTTTTTTTATATAATGAGAAATATCTACCACAAAAGGAGAGCGTAATTAATATAAGCTTCACATGATCAGAAGATGTGGATAACCAATATCTTACAAATTGGAGCTTTTTGGTGAGATATGAGCATTGTTGTCGTCATGAAAACATCAACCACATAAAATTGATTAATGTATTTTGCAAGGATTTATTCCAAGGATTTATGATAACCAATTTCTTAATTGACCAATGCTTTTTACAAACTAGAGCTTTTTGGTGAGATATGAGCATTGTTGTCATCATGAAAACATCAACCACATAAAATTGATTAATGTATTTTGCAATGGTGATAAGAATAAAAAAAGATAACCTGCAATCCAAGGATTAATATTGTGGTAAACCTCCATGAAGCAACATTCGACCAGTAGAAAATGAAAACTTTATAAGTTGAGTTCACAGTTATTTATTGGTGATAAGAAAGAGATAATCCGCATTCCAAGGCTTAGATACAATTTGACAACTGTTGTTTTAAACCTCAGGATGCAGATTACCACTTCCTCACCCAATATACTCAACAAAAAGTATTAAACAGATGGGAGTTGCAGAAAGAGATGTGCAAATACTCTTAAGAAAAAAAATAGCTTGAATTAGGTTGGAATGAGTGATCTGCATCATCATCATAGGAATTTATAATGCTCTTCAAAGATTCCAAACTTGACTGCTTTCTTGAAAAGTATTTAAATCATTTATTCTTTGCAAAATGACACATTCAATTTGTAGGCTTATACTGAATTTCCTGTCTTTTTTTCTTGATCAGTATAGATACCAGTAAATTCTGAGCCACAAGGCTGCATCATCCTGTATATTACTAATGATAATAGCTAGCTTCATGAAAACACTTCATTCCCATAATAGTTGGACCACTATAGAGTTTCATTCTTAAAGTTAACTTGAATGGTCTAGAATATCTAAATTTGTTGAGAACAAGCCCCATAATTTTCTGAGCATATAGGAGGACCATTTTCTCTCATTTCTAAATCACAACAAAAAAAGAATATATTTATGATTTTTTTTAAGGTGTAGATTAAATATTCTGGAAGGTTTATAACAAAACCCAAGATGAGAAGGTGGACTCCATGAGACTAGTAGTGACTAAGTATACAATTGTGGTGTTTTAGTAATCAGTAGACTGTCTAAGTAAAAGAGATATTTAGTTAGTATACTATTAGATACTTAATGAATAATGTATTCTTAATAGATGTATGTTTCATGTTAAGAGTCTCCTATGAGACAATATATTATTTGAACTATATGTGGGGGCGATTCTCATCTTAGCTATAAGTAATTTTGTCAGGGATGGATTAGACCCAAATATAGTAATAGAGTCATAACTGTCCACAATTTATATCCACATACCGAATCCAAAAATGGGCTAGGCATGAGGAGGTGTATCAGAAAAATCCTAATTAAGTTTTATATTGGTTAGAGATTGAGTATTGAAAAAATTTATATAGAGTGACGCCCCTTAACTTACAAGTTGGTTTTGTAAAAATGAGTTCGATCAAGCTTTAATATGGTATCAGAGTCCTAGTTTGGCTTGACGAAAGAGTGGGAGCTGAATGCAACATTGGATCTTGATATAGGATATGAGAACTCACACTTGTTGGGGAGATTATTAGGTGAAAGTGTGAATGGTAAAGTCTCACATCAACTATGAATGATAAAATTTTGGAGCATTTGCCCGGTTAATGCTTTTGCCTCCCTCTCGTAGCATCCTAATTTTTTCCCTAAGATTTCTTCGCATTTTTCATCTGCATCTTGCAATACAAACAAGATCACACTGGTTTCTTGGTTCTTCTCGGGTGTATGTTTATGCCTCATAGGGGATCACCATTTGCTTTTATTTGTTTTATGTGTTTATGTTTACTAATCATTAATTAAAATCCAAAAATATTTGTTGTTTTCTTTTGTTAATCATTTTCCAAGTCAAAAATGCCAAATAAATAGCAGTCCCACAGCTCGAATGAACTTCACAGATAAAAATCGAAGTTGACCCGCAAATAATTCAAATTTATCTAATCAAGGATTTCTCGATTTAATTGATTTATTCAAGAAATTCCAAGGTTCATGTGTTTATTTCCATGCCATCTTCGACGTGCAAAAGAGTCGAGCCGAAACAATCAAGCAATCAAAATTAAACAAAATATTTAAAATTTGACCTGGTTAACCGGTTAATCAATGTGTTAACGAAATAACCAGTGCAAAATTTGAATTTTTTGTTCAAATTTCATCACATCTTAGCCATTGATCTCATTGGAATGTTCTAGATCTATTTCCCTCTTAATTCTCTACATCACTTTGATCATTTCCCACCATACACCCTCACTAATCACCACTCTTTATTCCCTCCAAATTTGAATTTCCAAGCCTAATTTTTGAATTTCCAAAGCAAGCTCCATTCCACCAAATTCTCATACCTAAACTCTTTAAATAGAGGCATTTTCTCATTCAATTCTCAAGCTTTTGATAGCCAAAAAATCTCTTGCAAAATATCATTCCAAACACCAAAATCACTAAAGCTCATTTTTCCCTCTTTTTGAAAGTTATCAAGAATTCACCTTGAATTCTTGATCAACTTTGAGCTAAACCTTAATCCTATTCTTTTTTGTTCATCAATTTCAGTAGATCAAGCTTGATATTGGATCAATTCAAAGATTGTTCTTGGTAATTCATCTTCTTCCATGGTTTTACTTTCATCATCAACATTCAAGATATAGATCTTTGGTTACTTTGGTTATTGATCCTATGGACCATAAATTATTGTTTGATTGCAGGGATTTCACTGGTTTTTAACTTTAAAGTTCGTGTCAATTTAGTTTATGATCATATGGTTGTTTGGAAGTGTTTTTGAAAGAGGATCATGCTGAATTTTGGTTATTTTTATGCTACTAGTGCAGTGTTAACCGATTAACCATTTTTAGTACAAAATGGTTAACCGGTGTTGTTTTTGCGCCAGAATTTGAAATTCAGCTGTGTTATGCAATTAACCAATTGGTTAACCGATTAACACTGTTCCAGAAGCTATTTTTTGGCTTGTTTTTAACTTGATCTTGGTTCCTCTTGCTTCTTCTTCTTCCTCCTTATTTTTACCTTGGGAGTGATTTTTCTTTAATTTTAATGGACTTTAGGTGTAGATTAGAGTAGATAATATTCATTAGTCCAAATTTACCTCTAAGTGAATTATTTAATTCACTTTAGGTACTTTGCATTAGAGAGATATTTCCAAACTTGAATCAATCAAGATGAGTGATTGAACTTAAATATGAAAGAATATCATAACTGAAATTCAATTTGGTATTCATCTTTAGTTTCGTGCGGTATTGCATTTGGATGGCGATTTACATATCGTTTATCTCGCATGCATTAGCACAAATATTGTTCACCTTAATTGGTGTTGGCCGACCTCATTTGTAGGGTAATTACTCCGTAAATTACTCGGTGATTTCTTAGCATAGACCTAAATGTTCCCCGAATTCGGAATAAAAATCTAATTGGATACTTGCACTTTCGTGGACCGGACCTCGTTTTGGTCGCGTAATCCCAAAGTGATTGATCTTTTTGCGTTAAGATCCAAAACTTATGAAGTTTGATGCGTAGTTGCTTTGGGTCTCCCAATCTTCTTTCAAATTTCATTGAATTTGGATCTAATCGTCTTGATTAACCACTATAGTGCAAGATACTAAGAGGAACCGGTTGCCTATTCGATTTTTGGTACTAAGTACCTTGGTTACTTTTTTGGTTGTGGATGATTAAGTTCACCATACCACTATTATGTATATTATTATTTTTACTACTATACTAACATTTATATTGCTTTATCATTCATTATCATGTTTATATTCTTGTTATTATATTGTTGTGTTGATTTTTCTTTTGTCCATTTGGACACAAAAATATTAATAAAGAATTAAACCTCTAAAAAACATGTGATCTTGATCTTGGACTATTGGTTACTATCCTTTGCATTGAGATTGGAGTTTTGGACTTATATTCTAGGACAACTTCCTTTTTCTTTGATCTTCATGGAGTTGGTAGTTTTGTCTTTATTTGGCCATTTTCTAGCTTATAAGGATGTAACTCTTGTGCTCATAATTGGAAGCATCATCAAGTTTGGTTAAATCTTTCCTCCTTTATCTCTTTTATTTTCTTTTTTAGGATAGTCACTTCATCTCCCCCCCTTCTTAAATTTTCAAAACTTCTCCCTCTTTTCAAAAACTTCTTTGTTTTCAAACTTAAAACCACTTTCATAATCAAACCTTGACTTAGATCTAGTGATTTTTACCTTTTCTTTTATTTTCTTAATAAATTTTAATCCATATAAGTAGATCAAGACATTTTTCAAAAGACCATAAAAAATACAAAACTCATCAAATATTTTTGTGCATTTGTGCACTTTTCCTTTTAACCATTTTCACATGTTTAGATATGATTAATTCTTTTTAGCAGAACTATTCGCTAAATAATGACGACTTATCGTTACATTTTAAAATTTATCCAACAGATTAACTTTTCACAATTTGTACCACGAACTACGGGGTTTTGATCTCGCATTGCACATTGTGGGTACGTAGGCATGAGGTAGTAAACCTCTCCAAACACAAAAACATTAAAAATTAATTCTTCTCTCATCCCTCCACTCTTTTTTTTTACAAATATTTTCAATCCAAAAGCAATAAATTTTTCAAAGGGTTCCCGTGGAGTACCACGAACATTTTGGGTGCATAAAACCTTCCCATTTTGTAATCTATCCCCTTACTCGGTTCTTTGCTTGTTTATTTAGATTTTTTTTGCTTTTAGATTCATTAGAATTTATTCGCTCTTTTATCCTTTTCCACTAGGAATAAAATAAAAGCGCGGTGGCGACTCTATTTATTTTGAGTTAAGCTAACTAATAGCTTATATTCATGATTTTACCGCTACAAAAGAGTGGAGACTCTGCTGGGGAGTAGACCCTAAGTTGATTTATTTATTGCTTTGGTTTGATTTGTTTGTTATTGTTTGTTTTGTTTCGGTTTTGGTGATCCTCTGTGAGTGAGATAGATTCTATGCCCGGATCTGAGTGAACTTATGATAGGACGGTGATATTCGAAGTGATACGCGGCGGAGTAGTCCAAAGTGATATCAAGTCGATAATCTCCACTCGGTTAGGCTCTCTCATATTACTATTGACATGATGAGTATTCGTATCATGGAATTGCTTCCGACCATGAGTTGATCATACTGAGGGCCATAGAACCCTTAACCCATCCAGGCCAATTTAGGAACGTAGTGCGGAAGCTATCCAGGTGTAAACCCGAGGTGGTTGTCATGTGATACTATACTCGGACGAGGTCCCCTTGAGGAAATTATCGGTTGAGGGGTAGTCCAATGTGACGATGATATCCAAAGGATGGCTGCTAACTCCGCGCACCTTTGTTAGCACCCTCTTGGTTTTTCTGTAGGTATAATGAAGACACAAATATAGTACATACCTATGCGGGTTGGAGTTCTTATACCCTTGACTTTATGCTCGTGATTCGGAACCTAAACCAGTGTTGCATACATGCACTCATGCATACATGTGCATTATTCTCAAGATTTTAAGGGACTTATAGATACTTTTGCCAATATTTCAGATGTTTATGGTTATGAATGTTGAAAGGATGAATACTCGGAAATACATTTTCAAAAGTCCTAATCTGGTAGAGTTGAGAAAGCTTGGAGCTCTAATGGTTGATACTGATGAATTTCAGAAACATTATGGAAATCTTTTGTTCATCTTGGATACAGATATACCAGAGGGGATTCTCCTTACCTTGGTTCAGTTCTATGATCCTTTGCATCATTGCTTCACCTTCCCTAATTATCAGCTTGTGCCAACTTTGGTGGAGTACTCTCATTGGACGGGTTTGCCTATCTTGGACAAGGAGTTTCTTTTCACTAGTTTAGAGAGGGAGCTTACTGTTGGTGTAAGCCCTAGAGGCCAATACTTTTTGGTACTTGTATCGGATTATTCGTTTAATAATAAAAGGCATTTCTTTATTATGTTTGTCTTTCAGAATAATAAAGTCCCTAGAATAGTTAGTCTGTTTAATGAAATGTTAAGTGTGACTTAATCATGAGATCCCATTAAACATAAAGACATTATTCTTAAAATATCCGTAGTCAAGCTTTATTGCAAAGTGGGATAACATTAAAGCATTGAGACTATTATGAAGATAGACTGATGATCACATCTCATGGATCATGGATAAAGAGTTATCAAGTCTTGACATAGGTATAAATATTAGGAGTAATATTTATACCGGATTGACCCGCTATGAGAATACTACATAGTATGTTATGCAAAGTGTCATAAGTTATTCTCATGGTGATAATGGTGTATTACCACCCTTCGACCTGAAACCACTATGGACCCTAGATGTAGAGTCGGGTGCTTTATTGCTGATCAAACATTATCCGTAACTGGATGATCATAAAGACAGTTGATGGGCACTCCACGAAGCATGCTGAGGGACATGAGTGTCCTAGATGGAATTTGCCAATCCTGCATAACAGGAGAAATGTCTAAGGGCCCAATATTGAACTGGACAAGGATGACACAGTGTATGCCTTGTGTTCAATATAGACATAGGGGCAAAAGGGTAATTGTACAAACATATATTATCACGAAAAAGGTTTTGTCAGATCACATGACATTTTCGTGACTTGGGTAGCAGTGATGTGTTGCTAGATACCGCTCACTGTTTATTATGTTAAATATATAATTTAATATAATTACCAACGTTACGAAATCCTACAGGGTCACACACATAAGGACAGTTTGATGAGAGATAGAGAAATCAAAGGAACACCGTAAGGTACGGTGCACTTAAGTGAAAAATAGAAATTCGGATAATATAATAATAATTATTGTTATTTTATAATGGTTATAAAATAATAATAAAATAAATATATTTATTATAATAATAGTTATTATAATAATATATAATATTATTATGGATCATGTGAATTGGGCTTTTAGCCCGCAACCCACAAGAGAGTCTATAAAAGGAACCCTTGTGATGAAGCTTTTACTTGATGCAATTTCGTTTTTGATTCTCACTCAAATAATTCCGTTCGTAAGCAGCTAGCACTGTGACCGGAAGCTGTTCGTGTGGACTGAGTAGAGGCGTTGCACTTCATCAACGCTTGTGATCGCTGCATCAAAGATCTGAATCGCCACAAAGAGGTAACGATTCTATCACTGACCATGCTCATTCGTAAGGATCACTAAAGGAAAATTTTTTGTTTTCCGCTGCGTTTAGATCGCAATTTTCCTTCAGTGGTATCAGAGCCACTTACGAAACCATGGATCTGATAGCTGTTAAATTTCCGTTTTTTTTTTCTGTATTTGATTCGATTAAAACACAGAACGAATTTAACAATAAACGATTAATTAAATTTGGCATCTGTTGTGTACGATTTGGATGATTGATGTTGATTATGCTTCAGAAACCGACATTAGTATGGTGAAGTTGTGCGATACATTGATCATCCATAGGTTACACAATTAGATCGATCACTTTTATATAAGATATAAGAAATTCTGATGCAAAGATGGTATATGGGATATACTGTTTTGATTTCATCCATTCAATCACATAAGGATTGTAATTCTTTTGAAAGATCATCATTTTCATTCGCTTCGGAATCCGACGTTAGTATGGTGAAGCAATGACATGTTGATCTATCATATTGAGTTATCAATCGAGTTGTGTTTGACGGCATGAAATTGTTGCATTAGGATTAATGGCAGTACAAGTGTTGTATTGCCGCAGACTTTTCCGGTTGGGGTTGTAAATGCACAAAAGTTGTGCAGGAAACGACGTGAAATACAATGAAGTGTTCATAAAATTTTTCGCCGGGCAGCGGAACCCCCGGCTAAGTCTGCAAAGTGTGATCAATCAGCCGGAATTTAATTTAGTTTATTTTAATTATCGGAATTTTAAACTAATAATAAAAGTGTGTTTATTATTATTTATTTGTGGTGATCAGTTATGGCCTTAGTTTATCCTTTATTATTGTTTTGGGATTTTTAAATACGGCCTGCGAGTCGTGCCTCTCTCTCAATCTCTTTATGTAACTTCTTTTCTCATCTCACTCCCTCGTATGTAAAACGAGTTTTCTTATATGTAATGTAATATTATGTTATGAAGAAAAAGGAAGTATTCAATATTAAAGGAGGATAACCTTGGAGATCATGCTTGGAGAAGCTTAGATCGTTATTAGGTTAGCTTAGGTTCTCTCATTGGCTTGAGAGAACAATTGCGTTAGGGGCCATAATTGTATCTTTTTATATGTATGTTGATGCATGTAATTGTATGTTGATGCATGTGAGAGACGTTTTGCATGTTAAGCCGGTGAGATCAAACTAATAACAAATTCCCTCAAAATTAAATATTAAGTTTATGCTTTCCAATTTTTAGCACTCATCAAGACTAGTATCGAGCATTGTAGGTTTCGCCTACGCGAGGTGCATGTTCTATATTAGTAAGGTGTGATGGGATAATTGTAATATCCAATTGCTAAAACAATGGGTCAAACTTAACTAAACAAATTATAATAAGATTATACATGTTTAGAAGCAAGAATTGGGAATGATTCATGTGATGGATCAGAATAAGGAGTTATTCACCCAATTGAAAATATTCGAGAGTTGTATGAGATACAATTGGAAGGAGTTCCTACCTAAATAACTTAGTTTTGTGTAATCAGCCTAACGCTGACTTAAAACAAAGTGAAACATGGATCTCGACCCACTAGAAAGTCTTCCAACGGGATTTTCCGAATCAAATGATGAGGGTCATTTGTTTTGAATAAAATAGTGGGAGCATATTTGATTAAAGGCCTAATTAAATATGTTGTTTTAATGATACTTATATTTTCATATTTCTCTTGTAGATTACCATGACAACAAACACATCGAACAATATTTTGCGATCCATCCTAGATAAGGAAAAATTGTCTGGGACAAATTTCCTGGATTGGCACCGTAATCTGAGGATTGTCCTCAAGCACGATAAGAAGCTGTATGTCTTGGAGACACCAGTTCCTGAGGAGGAACCTCCTAGTTCTGCACCAAAGGCAGAAAGAGATGCTTATAAGAAGCATTTCGATGATGCCAATGAAACCGCTTGCCTCATGCTTGCTACCATGAACTCTGAGTTGCAAAAGCAACACGAGAACATGTCTGCGTTCGATATGATCGGACATCTGAAAATGCTTTATCAAGAGCAAGCAAGAAATGAGAGGTTTCAGGTTTCAAAGTCCCTTTTTAACAGCAAGTTAGCTGAGGGAGCCCCTGTAAGTCCCCATGTACTCAAGATGATTGGGTATGTGGAGAACCTTGACAGATTAGGGTTTCCCCTTGGAAAAGAACTTGCGATTGATCTGATCTTGCAATCGTTGCCAGAGAGCTTCAGTCAGTTTGTCCTGAATTTCAATATGAATGACTTGGACAAAAGTCTTCCAGAACTGCTAGGCATGTTGAGAACTGCTGAGCAGAATATGAAGACAAAAGGGAAATCCATTCTGATGGTCAGTAATGGAAAGAAACAGAACAAGAGGCCCATCAAACAGGGTGGTAGAGGGAAAGGCAAGGAAGTTGCCAAACCCAAACCCACTCCTCCTGTTTTGAATCCTAGTGGAGGAATAGCAAAGGAGGGCACTTGCTTCCATTGCGGTAAGACCGGACATTGGAAGAGAAATTGCCCAAAGTACCTGGAAGATAAGATAAATGGAGTAGAGACTTCAAATTCAGGTATTTTTGTTATTGAAATTAATTTATCTACTTCTGCATCATGGGTATTAGATACTGGATGCGGTTCTCACATTTGTACTAATGTGCAGGGGCTAAAAAGGAGTAGAGATTTGGCAAAAGGTGAAGTTTACCTACGAGTTGGCAATGGAGCAAAGGTTGCTGCTTTAGCTGTAGGAACTTATGTTTTAACTTTACCTAGTGGTTTAATAATTCAGTTAGAGAACTGTTATTATGTACCTGCAATTAGCAGGAATATTATTTCCGTTTCTTGTTTGGACAAGTTTGGTTTTTCATTCATAATAAAGAACAATTGTTGCTCCATTTATTTGAATGATATATTCTATGCTACTGCAAAAATGAATAATGGACTATATGTCCTTGATCTTGAAATGCCAATTTATAACATTAATACTAAAAGGTTGAAACCTAATGAGTTGAATCCAACTTACCTTTGGCACTGTCGATTAGGCCACATAAATGAGAAACGCATTTCCAAACTCCATAAAGATGGACTCTTGGACTCTTTTGATTATGAATCATATGAGACATGCAGATCTTGTTTAATTGGAAAGATGACAAAGTCCCCATTCACAGGAAAAGGTGAAAGGGATAATGATCTTTTGGCACTCATACATACTGATGTATGTGGACCACTGAACATACCAGCCAGAGGAGGTTTTCAGTACTTCATCACTTTCACTGATGACTTCAGTAGATACGGATATGTGTATTTAATGAAACACAAATCTGAGTCCTTTGAAAAGTTCAAGGAATTCAAGAATGAAGTACAAAACCAACTAGGGAAGAATATTAAAGTTCTTCGATCAGATCGAGGCGGTGAATATTTAAGCCTAGAATTTGATGACCATCTAAAAGAGTATGGGATTCTATCCCAACTTACTCCTCCTGGAACACCACAATGGAATGGTGTATCTGAGAGAAGAAATCGAACCTTGTTAGACATGGTCCGATCCATGATGAGTCACGCCGATCTTCCAAATTCCTTTTGGGGACATGCATTATTAACAGCAGCTTACACACTTAACCGTGTTCCATCCAAAAAGGTTGATAAGACACCATATGAGATATGGAGTGGTAAGAAACCACATATGTCTTACATGAAGATTTGGGGTTGCGAAGTTTACGTCAAACGACAAATTTCAACCAAGCTTGAGCCCAAATCTGACAAATGCTTATTTGTGGGATATCCTAAAGAAACAAGAGGATATTACTTCTACAATCCTTCTGAGGGCAAAGTGTTTGTCGCTCGAACTGGAGTCTTTCTGGAAAGGGATTTTATTTCCAAAGGAAACAGTGGGAGGAAAATAGAGCTTGAAGAAATTCAAGAATCACAAAACATTGAAACACCTATGGAGG
Organism: Lathyrus aphaca; assembly: GCA_963966055.1. NCBI lineage: Eukaryota > Viridiplantae > Streptophyta > Magnoliopsida > Fabales > Fabaceae > Lathyrus > Lathyrus aphaca. Next base: position 238,991,518 of record OZ014525.1, read on the forward strand.
AACTAGAGCAGGAAACACAAGTAGTTGTGGAAGAGCAACCTGCTCAAGTAGAACAAGACCAGCGTAGGTCAAGCAGGACACGTCACCAACCTGAGAGATATGGATATCTCATAAGTGATCAGGGTGATGTATTACTCATGGATCAAGATGAGCCTGTGACCTACAAAGAGGCCATAACTGATCCTGAGTCTGAGAAGTGGCTAGAAGCCATGAAATCTGAAATGGATTCCATGTACACAAACCAGGTTTGGACCTTGGTAGAACCTCCTATAGGAGTTAACCCTATAGGATGCAAGTGGGTCTTCAAGAAGAAGACTGACATGGATGGTAAGGTACATACCTATAAAGCAAGACTGGTTGCAAAAGGCTATAAACAAATTCATGGGGTTGACTATGATGAAACCTTTTCACCAGTTGTAATGCTTAAATCTGTTCGGATTTTACTTGCCATCGCTGCATATCATGATTATGAAATATGGCAGATGGATGTCAAAACTGCTTTCCTTAATGGGAATCTTTTTGAGGATGTGTACATGACACAACCTGAAGGATTTGACATACCACAAGATGCCCAAAAGATATGCAAGTTACAGCGATCAATCTATGGATTGAAGCAAGCTTCCAGAAGCTGGAATCTTCGTTTTGATGAAACCGTAAAACAATATGTATTCATCAAAAATGAAGATGAACCTTGTGTCTACAAGAAGGTTAGTGGGAGCATGATCGTGTTTCTGGTATTATATGTAGATGACATATTACTCATTGGAAACGATGTCCCTACCTTGCAACAAGTGAAGACTTGGTTAGGGAATTGTTTTTCTATGAAAGACCTAGGTGAATCAGCCTATATATTAGGAATTAGGATCTATAGAGATAGATCACAAAAACTGCTTGGCCTAAGTCAGAGTACATACATAGATAAAGTGTTGAGACGCTTTAATATGCATGATTCCAAGAAAGGATTCATACCTATGCAACATGGTCTGTGTTTATCAAAAACACAATCCCCTTCAACTAAGGAAGAAAGGGATCGCATGAATAAGATTCCATATGCATCTGCAATAGGATCTATCATGTATGCCATGTTATGTACTCGACCAGATTTCTCGTATGCATTAAGTGCAACGAGTAGGTACCAATCTGATCCCGGTGATGCTCAATGGGTAGCTGTCAAGAATATCCTTAAGTACTTGAGAAGGACTAAGGATTCATTCTTGATATATGGAGGTCAGGAAGAGCTTGATGTAATTGGTTACACTGATGCTAGCTTCCAGACAGATAAGGATGATTTTAGATCACAATCTGGTTATGTGTTCTGTCTCAATGGTGGCGCTGTGAGCTGGAAAAGTTCAAAGCAGGAAACAGTTGCTGATTCTACAAATGAGGCCGAGTATATTGCTGCCTCAAATGCAGCAAAGGAAGCTGTTTGGATCAAGAAGTTCATTAGTGAACTTGGCATAGTCCCTAGCATTGTGGATCCCATTGGTTTATATTGTGATAACAATGGTGCTATCGCACAAGCTAAGGAGCCTAGATCTCACCAACGATCCAAACACATACTTAGGCGTTATCACCTCATTCGAGAGATAATCGATCGGGGAGATGTGAAGATATGCAGAGTACCTACACTTGACAATATCGCTGACCCATTAACAAAGCCTCTTGCGCAACAGAAGCATGATGGTCATACTAGATCTATGGGTATTAAGGGTATGCCTAATTGGCTCTAGTGCTAGTGGGAGATTGTTGGTGTAAGCCCTAGAGGCCAATACTTTTTGGTACTTGTATCGGATTATTCGTTTAATAATAAAAGGCATTTCTTTATTATGTTTGTCTTTCAGAATAATAAAGTCCCTAGAATAGTTAGTCTGTTTAATGAAATGTTAAGTGTGACTTAATCATGAGATCCCATTAAACATAAAGACATTATTCTTAAAATATCCGTAGTCAAGCTTTATTGCAAAGTGGGATAACATTAAAGCATTGAGACTATTATGAAGATAGACTGATGATCACATCTCATGGATCATGGATAAAGAGTTATCAAGTCTTGACATAGGTATAAATATTAGGAGTAATATTTATACCGGATTGACCCGCTATGAGAATACTACATAGTATGTTATGCAAAGTGTCATAAGTTATTCTCATGGTGATAATGGTGTATTACCACCCTTCGACCTGAAACCACTATGGACCCTAGATGTAGAGTCGGGTGCTTTATTGCTGATCAAACATTATCCGTAACTGGATGATCATAAAGACAGTTGATGGGCACTCCACGAAGCATGCTGAGGGACATGAGTGTCCTAGATGGAATTTGCCAATCCTGCATAACAGGAGAAATGTCTAAGGGCCCAATATTGAACTGGACAAGGATGACACAGTGTATGCCTTGTGTTCAATATAGACATAGGGGCAAAAGGGTAATTGTACAAACATATATTATCACGAAAAAGGTTTTGTCAGATCACATGACATTTTCGTGACTTGGGTAGCAGTGATGTGTTGCTAGATACCGCTCACTGTTTATTATGTTAAATATATAATTTAATATAATTACCAACGTTACGAAATCCTACAGGGTCACACACATAAGGACAGTTTGATGAGAGATAGAGAAATCAAAGGAACACCGTAAGGTACGGTGCACTTAAGTGAAAAATAGAAATTCGGATAATATAATAATAATTATTGTTATTTTATAATGGTTATAAAATAATAATAAAATAAATATATTTATTATAATAATAGTTATTATAATAATATATAATATTATTATGGATCATGTGAATTGGGCTTTTAGCCCGCAGCCCACAAGAGAGTCTATAAAAGGAACCCTTGTGATGAAGCTTTTACTTGATGCAATTTCGTTTTTGATTCTCACTCAAATAATTCCGTTCGTAAGCAGCTAGCACTGTGACCGGAAGCTGTTCGTGTGGACTGAGTAGAGGCGTTGCACTTCATCAACGCTTGTGATCGCTGCATCAAAGATCTGAATCGCCACAAAGAGGTAACGATTCTATCACTGACCATGCTCATTCGTAAGGATCACTAAAGGAAAATTTTTTGTTTTCCGCTGCGTTTAGATCGCAATTTTCCTTCACTTACGACCAAAGTTATCGCCAAAAACCTTTTTCTTAAGGAGTATGGTCTTAGTCGGAAGTTCCTTCCAAAAGGGGATGTTCGTGGTATTAATGTCATATTCTTAATAGGGAAAACTTTTACTTCTCTTACTTTGGATCATAAGGATGCATTTAAGGCTATTCTTGTCTTGCTCATCTATGGGATTGTCCTGTTTCCCAATTTAGATGGTATTGTTGACGAGAGTGCTATTCAGATTTTCTTGAAGAGAAATCCGGTGCCTACTTTGCTTGGAGACATGTATCAATCTATTCATCATAGAACCTCTAAAGGTGATGTAGAGATTGTATGTTGTATGCCTATTCTCTATAGGTGGTTTATTTTTCACCTACCAAAGTCCGATGTCTTCAAGGATAATAGAGAGAAGCGAAGATGGTCTCAAAGGATTATGTCTCTTACTCATATGGATATGACTTGGTATTATTCTTATTATGATACTAGAGTGATTATTGACAGTTGTGGAGAGTTTCCTAACATACCTCTTCTTCGTACACATGAGGGAATTAGTTACAACCTTATTCTTGATAGGCGACAGTTGAGATATTGCATGAAGGACATACCAAACAACCTTTCACTATCTGGTTTCTTCTTTCTCAATGGTGCAGATCATGTAGAAATGAAGAAAAGGATTGCTCATTCATGGCATATGGTTCATCGAAAAGAGAAGGTTCAATTGGGAAGACAACACCTTGCTCCTTCCAAGTGTTACACCCAGTAGTTTCAATCTAGGGCTTCCAAGCTCAAGATGACTTATCCAACTAAGGAGCCTTTGTTTCCTATATTACCATTGTCTGCTTTTCTTCCTCCCGTTTATGAGAAGGTTTCTCTTCAAAGAGAGTTGGACAAAATGAAGAAAGAGAAAGCAGCTTGGCTACTTGAGAAGACGACTATGCAAGAGCAACTGAAGGAGAAATATGGTATCATTAAGTTACTCGAGCGGTGTGTTACAAAGAGGCCATCTACCATTCCTCCTACATCTGGTACTCCATCTACCATTCCTCCTACATCTGGTTCTTAGAAGGCCATTGTGGACCAGTTAGTGAAGGATAAGGAAGACATGAATAATCGCTACAAGAAAGAGATTAAGAGGATTTGCATGAAGTATCAGCCATGATTTGGATCTTCTTCCGATATTATCCCATAGGCCTAGTTTACTTTTATCTCATGTATTAGAGTTATTGAGACTTGTGCTTCACTTATAATCCTCACTTTGATATTAATGAGAATGAGTTTTTTTTTACTTCAAAAAAAGGTATTTCTTTTATAAATATTGCAATTTATCTTATAGTCCCTTGAAATCTTTGCATTTGCATACGCATACCATGCATCATTCTCGCATTGGTATTGCTTCTTGAGAGTTATCCAAGGCTCTTATGTTATTTCTTGGTCTTCATCTAGTTCTCCTATCAAGCTGACTCACCAGATCGATACTCAAGCTAATCGAAGAAAGATGTTGGAAGCCTTACAACAAGAGAATCGCGAGTTGCACGAGGAAGTTTCATCTCATAAAGATAGCTTAGAAAGGATCAACTCCATGATGGAAATCTTGGTGGCTGCTCAGAATTAGCCACCCCCTCCTCCCAATTCTCTGATACAGCGCACAGTGATCTCTGAAATTGTCACTGCATCGATTCCTGCTGAAACTGTCATTTCTTCTCGCTACCGCATGTCTTCTAGCAAACCATGGGGTATGCCGATTGATTTTATTCCGCCTGTAATGCATACTACTCTGCACCTTGATGAAATGATTTAACACGCTAAGCCCAGTGAAGGTGGTGGTGTGATTGAAATGCTTGATGACTTTCAGGGCCGTTTTGCTGAAATGCAGAAAGAGATGAAGGCTTTGAGGCATAAGGATTTGTTAGGTAAATATGCTTATGATCTTTGTTTTGTTCGCAATGTTAAGGTTCCGCACAAGTTCAAGCTTCCTGAGTTTGACAAGTATAAGGGAAACACTTTTCCGCTGAGTTACTTGACTATGCATGCTAGGAAGATGTTTGCTCAGACAGAGAATGATCTATTGTTGATTCATTATTTCCAGGACAATGTGACTGGTGCAACTATGAGATGGTATATGAGTTTGGATAGTAGCTAAATAAAGACTTTCAATAATTTAGGAGAGGCTTTTGTTAGGCAATACAAGTATAATGTTGATATGGCACCAGACAGAGATCAATTTCGTGATATGTACTAGAAGGTCAAAGAAACTTTCAAAGAGTATGTAGAGAGATAGGGGGAACTTGCAGCTCAGATTGTTTTCCTTTGGAAGAGAAAGATATGACGAAGATCGTTTTGAAGACTTTAGGTTCTTTCTACTATGAGAAGATGATTGCGAGTGCTCCATATGATTTCACTGAAATAGTGAATATGGGGATGTGACTAGAACAAGGTGTCTATTTGGAACGGTTGAATAAAGAAGGTAGTAAAGGCTCAAGTTCTAAGAGGTTCAATTTGTGTAAGAAGAAAGAAGGTGAGATCAATATTGTGTCTCGTGAAAGTTACAGAAGACCCCGTGGTCATGAGAATTGTCATCAACAACATGTAGCTTCTGTAACTCCAATGATTAATGTGACTCCTACTATGTATGTGGCTCCAAAGTATCAGTCTCACTATTAACAACCTTATATGCAAAATAATGGTAATCAACAGGGTCGTGCTAAGCCGAGTTTTGATCCCATTCCAATGTTGTATGCAGATTTGCTTCCATCGTTGATCGAGAAGAATCTTGTGCAAACATGTTCTCCACCTCCGGTTCCAGAGATTATTCCATGGCGGTATAAGCTAGAGGCTCATTGTGCTTTCCCTCAAGGTGCCCCGGGGAACAATATTGAGAATTTCTTTCCATTGAAGATTGAAGTGCAGAAATTGATAAGGAGCAATATTTTATCTTTCAATGATGTTAACCCAAATGTGAAGAAAAATCCACTTCCTAAACATGGTAATACGTCTATGAACATGGTTGATGGTTGTCCTGGTTTGTTCAAGATTTATGATGTCCGCTGGATTCGAAGGTCTCTGGTTGAAATGTATGCTTTCTTAAGCGAGTATCACGATATTTATCACGATTATGCTGGGTGTTGCATCCGCTCGGTGAACCCTTGTGGTTGTATGATTGTTAATATATATATTCAAAAGATGATGGATGATAAGTTGATTGAAGTGACAATGAAAAGAGATAAGTACGAAAATGAAGTGAACGTTATTATGCCTCACTTCAATATTCCTGAGAAGGTTGTTCCTGAGAAGGTGGTTATTTCTTTTGATAGTCACAAATATGTTGTTACTCCCTCGATGATCAATTTGCCTGGTCCAATGCCATATGAGTCTGTGATGATGAATTTCCTGAAGAGGGAAGAAACCATAATTTGGCTCTGCACATTTCGGGGAATTGTCAAGAAGATGTTATGTCTAAAGTGATGGTTGATACTGGATCGTCTCTAAATGTGATTCCGAAGTCGACTTTGTCAAAAGCTTGCGTACCAAGGTGCTCCCATGAGGCATAGTGGGATTATTGTGAAAGATTTTGATGGATCAAAGAAAATTGTTATTGGTGACGTTGATATTCCTATTCTGATTGAACCGTTTATATTCCAAATTACTTTTCAAGTGATGGATATACATCCAGCTTATAGTTGTCTCCTTGGAAGAACCTGGATTCATGAAGTGGGAGCTGTGACTTCTACTCTCCATCAGAAGCTGAAGTTTGTGAAGGATGGGAAATTAGTGACTGTCGGCGGTGAACATGTGATGCTAATGAGCAATTTGTCATCCTTTTCCTATATTGATGTTGAAGAAGAGGTTGGAACTTCGTTCCAGTCTCTTTCTATTATTGATGTTGCTAAGAGGAATGCTATGCCAATGTCTTCTCTCAAGGAAGCTCTACGTGTGCTTGAAACTGGTCGATCTGATGGTTGGGGATGAGTTATTGATGTTGTTGATAACAAAAAAGGATTTGGTATTGGTTTTGCACCGAGTGTGACCCTCAACAACCTTAAGAGTATTCAGGAAGGATTCCAAAGTGGTGGGTTTATCAATGATAATTCCGCTGCTGCCATCATTGAAGATGATGAAAATGAAGAAATGCCTAACTTTGTTACGCATGAAAAGATTTGCAAAAACTGGATTGTTGTTGATGTTCCTTATATTGTTCATGATTCAAAGTAATTTGTTTTATTTTCTTTCAAAAAAATACTTTCACTCTGCCTAAGGTGAAAGCGATGATTGTCGAGCTTTGTTTCAAATGTTATCATCATCAATAAAATGTTATTTAGTTTTCTCCATATATTGTTTTCCTTTTTTCTTTATTCTAACCAATGGGTATAACCACTCCAGATATCAAACTTAGGTCTTCAAAATCCAGCCCAGAAGACTTTTGCAATTCCATAGCATCCATTCTATCCACCAGCATCTTGAACTTATCTTCATTAGGATCATGATAGTAATTTTCTTCAGAATCAGAATCCCCCATAGTATTATGGAGACTACCTCCCTCTTTCTCAGACTCTTCAGACTCATAATCTTCAACCTATTCCTTGGTCTTGACAGGACCTCTGAACCTTCTTCCCATGTTGATAAGGCCTCCTAACCTTCTAGCCTTCTTAGTCTTCTTGGCCAACAGTGTCTTCAATTCATCTTGCCCCTTGGACAAGTTCAGGATCAACTCTTGAAATTGTGCGTTCTGTGCCTAAAGATCTTTGAATTTTTGTTCAAGAGCCATTTCTGCTGAAATAAACAGCGAGAAGATAAGAAACCTGTACATAAGAAACCTGTGATGTAGTGATATGATATGTAAATGCATATGCAATGTTTTCAAGGACCGCAGGATTTAAATTTGTTTAAACAACCAAAAAGGTAAACTTTTATTAGTAATAAATTTGTTTGCCCTTGGGCTTACAATAAAATGAAATGAATACAAAAAATGGGGTTTTAAGTCTCCCATGGACGTTTCCTCTTTGTGTTGAGGTATGAGTTGAGATTCCACTCCTCGTGAAGTTGCTTTGTTAGCTCCAGGATTCTGTCTTGACTTGCTTTGTAATGAGTCTCAAAAGTGTCCCTTTGCTCCTTCAACTGGATCCAGGATCTCTGTAAGTCTTCCATGTCAGTGGGCATGTCTGGATGAAGGATGGTATAAGAAGTATCTCCTTCAGCAATAGGCTCCATGGTAACTGGCAGGGTGGCAGGATATGGCATCATAAGGGTCTGAGCACGAGATCGCACCCATCTAAGATAAGCTTCCATAGGAATAGTGTACTTAGGCTCCAGAGTCTTGCTGTCAACCTTGTTCACTTTACCCCATGCTCGTATGAACCTTTGACGGTAACCTTGCAGATCGTTGTCGTAGTCAAACACAATACCCTGAATCAACATGTCATGAGGACCATCACTCCGAGCGTAACCAAACTGACGTAAAGCTAAGGAAGGGTTGTAAGTAATGCCTCCTCTTATGCCTAAAAGTGGCACATTAGGGAACTCTCCACAACGGTCAATGATAGTAACATTCTCCATAGATCTAGAGCACCAATGAATATCTGAATGAGAGAGTGACATGATTCTCTTGGACCACCTGAACCCTTGTTCATTCTTCATCACTGATCGAGGAAGGTGAGAAATAAACCACCTAGATAGTAAAGGTATGCAGCACATCAGAGTTCCTCGTGCTTTTGTAGTACGGGTATGAAGAGAATGTAGGATGTCTCCAAGTAATGTAGGCACTGAATTGTGACTCAGAAATACGTTGATGGCGTGAACGTCTATGAACTGATCTGGATTGGGGAATAACACTAAGCCATAAATCAACAGGGCTAAGATATCCTCAAAAGCATCATAGCTCATAGCCTTCAAGAACACTTGAGCCTTCTCTATCAACACCTTAGCAAGAATACCCTTAACTCCACTCCTTGTTTCCAAGACAATGTCTGATTTCTTCAAATGTAGGGCTGCAGCAATGACTTCATGTTTAGGCTCTTTCTCTAAGCCTGTGAAGGGTTTCTGATCCAGGATAGGTATACACAGAAGTTTAGAGAACTCTTCCATTGTAGGAACCAACTAATAATCGGGAAATGTGAAGCAATGGTGTTTAGGATCAAAGAACTGGAACAGAACACTCGTCATGTCTTCATTGAACCCTGAGGTGACTAGATCCAGTAGGTGACCATGCCTCTTGATGAACTGGGAGTTTTCAGAAACCTGAGAGACCAATTCCTTAAGCTTAGGAGGTATTCCTACAAAGTTGATCCGGATAGTATTCCTACGAGCAGAAGCCATGACCTGCAACAAAGAACAAAGATAAATCCTTTGGTCCTTGAAATGGTTAGTGAAAATGCTATGCTTATGATGCATGGTGATGCTATGATGTTATGCTCAATCACAAACATGTGGCACACACAAACAAGTCACACAATAGCCCTAGGTTTGATGGCTTGCATGAGGTTTAAAGGTAAGTACCCTCCCCTGAAGTTTAGTTGGTTCATCCTGTCCTATAAAGTAACCAGGTTCTAAGGGATCTCAATATCATTGATCCTTCACAAGGGTGGTTGTTCAGTAGGCAACTTACTTGCCAACCAAAACCCTCCAAGTTTAGAATCTCAATGAGCGTAGTATCGAGTATCAACCAACTTCATTCTTCACCAAAGCCGGTTATCTCACTAATTTCTAAAGGCCAAGATGGGATAACTAGGGTTCTAAAAGTTAGTTAGTGCATTGACAACATATGGCAGCCTCATATTATCCTCAACTTGACTTAAGGAACATAAGAACCAACCCAGAAGTCACACTAACTATGGCCACCAGATCAACCATATCGGTATACGCCGTACAGTTTCCTTGGTCTATTGCCATTTACCTAAGGTACCTAGATCCGGGTTAGGATCTTTCACACATAAGAGCACCCAACAAGTAAAGTAAAGCAAACAAGTTTAAAGTGATCTAATTCCTAAGGGTACCCCTCTTTTATTAAATCCCCAGCAGAGTCGCCAGTTCTGTAACACGGTGGGAGAACTGACTTTAGTTAAATGTTGCGGATAGCAAGAGTCGCCACCGACTTTTATTTTATCCAAAGGAAAGGGAATAAAAGAACAGGAAAGACCTTAAAAGATTTTTGGGTTTCGGGGGGTAGGTTATGTAAAGGGAAGGTGTTAGCACCCTTTACATCCATGGTTATCCATGGGCTCTTAGTTACTTAGATCACTTTAAAATGTTTTTGAGAAGTGTAGTGTGTGATTAGAAATTTTCTTAAGTACTTTATAATGATCCATGTACGAATATATATAAAGACTTTGTTTTGAAAATTGTTTAAAATGTGAAGTGTTTTTGAAACGTTTTGAAAAGGTGAGCAAGTACATAAGAGGAACCTACCCTAAGTTAAATCTTTTCTGTACTTAAATGTTCTTTCAATGGTAAGACTATCCCTATTATTAAGGAATAGGTAGTCATTACCTTGGATGTTATGAGGGACAAGTGAAGGGTCATCTGTGATTAGGCAACTGTAAGGTGCATTAGCAATTCGAAGGGACTTATCATCTTTTATTCGAAAGGGACAAGATCATTCACGAAGGCAACAACGAAGGGACTTGATCTTATAATCTTTAAAGGGACAAGATGATATTAATACGAGAAGGGACTTTGCTTTATACACCTTACTTGACCTTTTCCTTTAGGCAACATGAGAGGTATCCTTAAGAAGTGAGATGGCGATCCAAGATCGACTTACGTGTGTGCGTGTACAAATTCAAATATTTATCTTAAAATTAGTGATCTAAATTCAATTTTAAACACAAACATGTTTTCACTCCCTAATTTACTAACCATGGCAATTTAAATAAATAGTAAAAATTCTACCACTATTACATAACTTGCACAATTACATTATAATAAAACAATTCAAATAATAAGCACATAATAAATAAATCAAAGGTTAGTAATAATAAAAAAATAAATATAAGAGAAAAAGAAGTTAGCACAATAATATACAATATAGAAATCAAATTAAAATTTTAAATTTAAATAAAATAAATTTTTTTTTAAAGAATTTTAAGAAGAGAAATAAATAATAATACTTATATACTAATAAACATGATAAATAGCTTAATAATTTAATTATATATATATATTAGAAATATTTACTAATTATAATTAGACAAACATAATATAAATAAGAAATTAAAATATAATATAAATAAGAAATTAAAACATAATATAAATAAGAAATTAAAAATAAAAGAAAATTAGGGTTTTGGATTGTTAGAAAATAAATTAGGGTTTAAATATAATTAGGGTTTTAAGAAAATAATTAGGTTTTATATAAACATATTAGTTTTATTTATTTAATATACAATACTAATTTAATCATTAACTATATATATATATATATATATATATATATATATATATATATATATATATATATATATATATTTTAATAAAAATTAGTTTTTAGAAATTGTTTTTAGAACCTATAAGACATTTACATATTGAATTTCTATAATTATCTAAATATGTATATTAATATAATTACATTTAATAATAAAACAACTAAGAAAATTAAACAAAACCAGGATTTAAAAAAAATTACCTGGGGCAGGGATTGAACCCATGCCCTAGGCTTTGCCACACTCTGGATGAAGCATGCTACCACCGGGCCACCTGCGCTAGCTGAACAATGAATGATTAGCATTCATTATATTTTAAGCCTGAAAAATATGAAGAAAATAAGCAAAAAAAGGTTGAAGTTAGGGTTCAAACCCCTGCCCAGATCCTTACACACGCGCGTCCTTACCACCACACCATCCGCATCATTCAGTTATTATAATACAAACATTAATATATAATACATATTCAAATTCAAATTTTGAATTCGCGCCAGTCATCTTCTACCTCCAGACCTGCAAATTTTCCTGCGAATTTTGCTATAAGTTTTCCTGCGAATTTTCATTTGCAGCAAACCCTACGAAATTCAATCATCAACAAAACAGTAAAATTTTATCAAATTGAATATACCAACAAAATCCAGGGGTTAATTAGAGTTGATCCATGGTCTTAGAATTCATTTATATGATGAATCAAAGAACCCTAAAATGGCCGAAGAACCCTAGCCATGGTGATTCTTCATTCTTGTACCTAAACTCAAATTAATTTGTCCAGAAAGTATCCAAACATCATCATAAACACAAACATAAGATCAAAATCCAGAAATACAGTCAATATTATGAGAATCGAAAAATTCAAAAAGTGAATGAATGTTGATTCGGTTTGCATGAATGAGAGGGTTTTAGATGTTGTTTATGATCCAAACACGTTCAATGATCATCATAGAACATGTTGCAATGCTCAAAACTCAATGAAACTCTCTCTACCTTGAAATCCGAATGTGAGTTTTTGAGGTGATTTTGTGAAGTTTGGAATTGATCTTAGAGGCTGCCAATTCGTGCTCTTTAGGTTGCTAAATGTTCATTATATATGAGTGACTGAATTAGGTTAAAAACATTGCCAATTTGATGGATATTTGGATCATTGAAGATTGAAAAAGATTAGCTTTAAAATTTGAATATTCCTTGATATGAACTTGCTATTTTAAGACAATCTTCATAACTTTTTTGTATCAATTAGATCCAAATAACTTTTAGAAGCAAAATATTTTTAAATCTTCACCATTTTATATTTTATTTGAATTTAAAATGATTTTTAATATAAAAAATCATAATAAATAAAACTAAAATGAATAAAATTATGAAAATATTAAATAAATTCCGTGCATGATGTCATGGAACATATTGGATCACCAAAAAGTCAGCCCATTTGAAGAATTATGGTTCTAAGACCCCATTTACTTCATAAACCACTCAAAAATTTCCCAACTTTGCAAGGGCACAAATCCTTCAATTTTAATGCTATAAGGGTGTTCTTGGACATTTTGGAAATATTAAAGAGTCCTCTAACCAACCTCTTTGGTCTGATGTCCATATCTTTTACCATTCTCAAGTTATGCTCTTTTGAAGTTGTTGACTTTTAAAAGGACCTATAATGTCTTAGCTCATACCTTCCAAATGAAGAATTTTTGGGTTTGGCTTGTGAGACACAAAGTTGTAGAGAATTCAATTTCCTTCAAAATAAGCTTTGGATGGAAAAATTTTGATGAAGCATGTGAAAGTTATGGCTGGTCAAAGTTCAGTTGACTTTTCCTGTGAAAACCCTAATTTAGAAACTCCTGATTCTTGATGATCTGAAATCTCCTTGATGAATCATGATCAACCCTTGATCAAATGATGAATTTTACTTCATATACTTGATGTTGGAAAAAAATCATGAAGTTTGACTTTGGTTTGACCACAATTGACCTCAGTTTGACTTTTTAACTGCTTTGACTGATTTTAACCTATCTGATCATCTGACTGAGCAAATATTTTGGGAAAGTCTTGAATCTTGACATGGGTATTCTTGAACACATATAGGATGCTATGAAGCTCACTTGAAGTCTTGGAAGTCCATTTAGCTTGATTAAAGTCAAAACCCTAGTTTAGGATGCATTGCTTAGGAGGATGCATTATCTGAGGGAATTGTCAAACTTCCTGACTAATTGTGAACTTTGTGAACCTTGTGAATCTCATGAGATGTCTTGTGAACCTTGTGAACCTTGTGAGCCTCTTAGTACAAAATGACTTGTCTTGTGGAGGGCAAATTTTGGGGTGCAACAGCGACATACCAAAGAGTTATGACTACTCTTTTGCATGATATGATGCACAAAGAAATTGAGGTATATGTTAATGATATGATCGCTAAGTCGAGGACTGAAGAAGATCGTGTTGAAAAATTTTTGAAATTGTTTCAGAGATTAAGTAAGTTTAAGCTTCGTTTGAATCCGAACAAGTGCACGTTTGGTGTATGTTCTGGAAAGTTGTTAGGTTTCATTGTCACCTAAAGAGGCATTGAAGTTGATCATGATAAAGTGAAAGCTATTCGGAAAATGCTCGCTCCAAGAACTGAAAAGCAAGTAAGAGGATTCTTGGGCCGTTTGAATTATATTTCGAGGTTTATCTCTCACATGACTGCCACATATGCTCTGGTCTTCAAATTTCTTCGGAAAGACCAAGGTTGTGTCTGGACAGATGATTGTCAGAAAGGTTTTGAATGAATTAAAGAATATCTGCTTGAACCTCCTATCTTGTCTCCTCTGGTGGAAGGTAGACCGTTGATTATGTATTTAACTGTGTTAGAAGATTCCATGGGTTGTGTGCTTGGTCAGCAAGATGAATTTGGAAAAAAAGAATATGCAATTTACTATTTGAGTAAGAAATTCACTGATTGTGAGTCTCGGTACTCCATGCTTGAAAAAACTTGTTGTGCCTTAGCTTGGGCTGCAAAGCGTCTTCGCCAGTAAATGTTGAATCATACGACTTGGTTGATATCCAAAATAGATCCGATCAAGTATATCTTTGAAAACCCTACTTTGATTGGGGATAATTGCTCGTTGGCAAATGTTGTTGTCAGAATATGATATCGAGTACCGAGCTTAAAAAGCTATAAAAGGTAGTATCATGGCTGACCGTTTGGCACATCAACTGATTGACGATTACCAGTCCATCAAGTTTGATTTCCCAGATGATGATGTGATGTATTTGAAAATGAAAGATTGTGATGAGCCTTTAATTGAGGAAGAGTCTGAGCCTAGATCTCGATGGGGTTTATTTTTTGATGGTGTTGTGAATGCACGTGGAAAAGGAATTGGGGCAATGATAATTACTCCCCATGGTTCACATATTCCTTTTGCTGCAAGATTGACTTTCCCTTGTACCAATAATGAAGCTGAGTATGAAGCCTGCATTATGGGTCTTGAGGAAGCTATTGATTTGAGGATTAAATATCTTGATGTGTATGGAGATTCTACCTTGGTAATTAATAAAATCAAGGGTAAGTGGGTAACTCATCAACCTCACTTAATTCCGTATAGATATTATTCCAGGAGGATATCAATTTTCTTTACTAAAGTTGAGTTTCATTATGTTCCTCACGATGAAAATCAGATTGCAGATGTTTTGGTAACTATAACTTCTATGATAAAGGTGCACCAATGGAATGATGTTCCCATGATTAGTGTGATGCGGCTTGAAAGACCAGCTCATGTGTTTGCAGTTGAAGAGGTCCATGATGACAAGCCTTGGTATCATGATATTAAATGTTTCCTCCAGTGTCAAGAATACCCAATTGGGGCATCAGATAAAGATAAGAGGACTTTGAGGAGATTGGCAGGAAATTTCTTCCTGAATGGGAATGTGCTTTATAAGAGGAATTTTGACATGGTATTGCTCAGATACGTGGATAGACATGAATTAGGCCTGCTAATGAAAGAAATTCATGAAGGATCTTTTGGTACTCATGCCAATGGGCATGAAATGGCTAAAAAAATGTTGAGAGCATGTTACTATTGACTGCCAATGGAATCTGGTTGTTGTAAGTATGTGAAAAGTGCCATAAGTGCCAAGTGTATGCTGATAAGATTCATGTGCCACCAACTCATCTCAATGTAATTTCTTCCCCGTGGCCTTTCTCTATGTGGGGAATTTATATGATTGGTATGATTGAACCCAAGGATTCAAATGGAAATCGTTTTATTCTTGTGGCAATTGACTACTTCACAAAGTGGGTGGAGGCAGCATTGTTTGCTAATGTGACCAAGCAAGTTATGGTTCAATTTATAAAGAATAACATTATCTGCAAATATGGCGTTCCGAATAGAATCATTACTTATAATGGTTCAAAATTGAATAATAAGATGTTGAAAGAGATTTGTGAAGAATTCAAGATTTAACACCATAATTTTTCTCCTTATAGACTGAAGATGAATGGGGATGTTGAAGATGCAAATAAGAATATTAAGAAGATCATTTAGAAGATGGTTGTGACATATAAGGACTGGCATTAGATGCTCCCTTTCTCACTTGTTTATGGTATAGAAGCAGTGCTCCCCGTCGAGTTTGAGATCCCATCAATGATAGTTCTGATGGAAGCCAAGTTGACCGAGGTTGAATGGTTAGAGTATATTTGATCAGTTAAATTTGATTGAGGAAAAGATAATAACAACTTTGTGTCATGGTCGATTGAACCAGCAAAGAATGAAGAAAGCTTTTGACAAGAAGGTCAAACCTCGTGTATTCAGAGAAGGCGACCTTGTGCTAAAAAAAATTCAGTCTTTCATTACAGATTCTCGGGGTAAGTGGACTCCGAACTATGATGGCTCATATGTTGTTAATAAAGTCTTCTCTGGCGATTCATTAATTCTTTTAACTATGGATGGTGAGGAGATCACTCGTCGTGTGAATGTGAATGTAATTAAGAAATACTTCGCCTAAAAAATAAAAGAACAACTCGCTAAGTTGAAAACCTGAAAGGGAGGTTTAGGAAAAAAGGAGCGTCTCGGTGGATTGAAAACCCGAAAGGGAGGTCTAGGAAAAAATTAGAGACATAAACAGAAATAATTATCCCGATAGATTGAAAACCCGAAAGGGAAATCTAGGCAAAAGTTAGGGATCCTGGAAAGTAATTGCATCGACTGACTGGATCACTTGAAACAACCGAGGATTTCAAATTCTAATCTTCAGTAGAATTTCCCATCAAAGATTCTTATTTACTCACCCTTGACTGACGTTGCGGACACAGTGGAGTTCAAAGTTGATAGGGAGAATAATGATCATTATATTTCAGTGTAGTCCTTTTTCATGTATTTACCATTTTTCAAATTTGTAATGATCCATGGAGTTATGCCATTTGCTGACTACCATTCTATAAATGAATTTGAGCTTTTTATCCAATTGTTTATAATTTTTTATGTTGTTTCTGTTTACAAAATTGCATTTATTTGTTATGATGATTTTTTAAGCAAGTTTAATAAATTGAATTTTTGAAGATTATAAAAACATTTTTCTTTTGATATATGAATAAAGAAAGAATATCAACAGTAATTCCAGGGATGGTAAAGTCTTGATGTGTGTAACTTGCCTCTCCAAAAGCAGGGTTTGATCCAGTTGTTTCCATACGGAATTCCTGAATAGTCCTGATATTTTTGTATTAAGGATGGTTTACTCCCCAACAACAAGAAGGAGTGGGAATTGGTTACTGTATGTTTGTTCCCAATTTGAGTTCCAATTTCTTCCCCAGAAGAGTTGTTAGAAGTGATATTCTTGTCACAAGAGTATCCCTAGCTGAGTTTTGATCTTTTCCTCAACATATTATCTTTGACTTGAGAAGTAAGATTTATAAAGGGAATCTTCAGTATAGTCTTTGTGCTTCAGCTTGATTTTGGTTGCATCCCCTAACAGAAGTATTGCTATAGCAATCCGTTTAGAGGTTTTCTTTTACCTGGTGGTAGGTATTGATTTAAAATCCCTTGCAATTGTATTTTGGCTATGATGTTAACTTATGGTACCCCTACATGGGTCGACAAATCCAAATTTTCCTGATATGACTGATTTCTATAGGTCTTTCTATCAGATCCCCAGTAGGTCTGCATGTGATGATTTCCAGCAGGTTTCTATGTAATCCTCAACAAGTCTTTCACCCTTTCCCCAAGCGGATTAGGAGTGGTATGATGATTATTCCCCCAGCAGAATTTGATGCATGACAAGAAATTTCTCTGACCCTAGCAAGGATTATGGAAGTATTTCCCTATCCCTGGTAGATTATTACCTTTCCTCAGTATGGTGATACCCTTACGCAGAGTTGATGTTAGATGTTTGATACTCCATTAGGCTATACATTATTTGCACCATTGGTAGATCTGTACCTTATTTCGCCAAACAGAGTCGTGGAGATATTTTATCCCCATCAGAGTTTTAACATGGATACTTATGTTTTTCTTAGAGTGAAATTTCTGATGGATTATTAAAGATTACTTTGTGGATTGAATCCCTAGAGGTATTTCCTCAGCTTGAGTTGAGACTTGTAATAGGATTTTATTCCTTTGATGGCTTTTTATTTTCTCCTGCAGGATTTCAAGTTGATTTTCCAGCAGGATTCCCCAACTTTGTTGTCTTGGGATTAGCCGAGTATCCGGTTGTTGTGATGTTTGTGTCACCTGTTGCTTATCCTTATGCCTGTTTTATCAGCATATTCATATGCATATTCATACATTCTCTTTGTGCATGATGTCATATGTTTGCATTCTTGCATTCTTTGATATATCATTGTTCCCCACTCTTTGGTGTGAATTTTACCCCTAGAATGTGTGTTGTCATCCATCAAGTTTAGAGTGTCAACCATTAAGAAAAAAGTATTTATCATTTCTGAATTCCCCACTGAGTTTGTTCCTAGTGGATGATTTTGATTCAGTTTCCTCCCTAACTTATTATCTGGATGGAACTTTCCCCAGTTGAGATATTTCCTCCTCGGGATGAGTCTTGTTTGACTATTTCTCTCCAAATTGTTCTTGGATTGAGCTTCGGTCTCTTTTGTCCTTTATCCTACGAATTACACCGGTAGTTGATATTATTTCCTACAAATTATACTGGTAGTTGAACCTATTTCCTACCAATTACATCGATCGTTGATCCTTTTATCATACCAAACACACTGGTAGTTGAGCTTATTTCCTACCAATTACACCGATAGTTGATCCTTTTATCCTACCAAATGCACCGGTAATTGATGACCCTTTCCCAATTCAGTACTCCTCCATTTATTGGACTTAAATTCTTTGTTTGGTTGATATTTTCCTGGCAGAGCTTTACTCTTCCTTGTTGAATTTTATCTTGATTATGTTTCATAATCTTTTCCCCAAGTTGAGTCAGCTATCCAGTGATTTATTTTCCTGGTAATTTCTCTTGTTTTTTGTTGCTTCTCCCCAACGGGATTTTCCTCTGTGTCCCCAAGCTTTTGTTTTTCTCTGGTGGTCGTATTCTCCCCACAAAGAGCTTGGGTTTGCATATCATATCATATCATGGTCTCTTAGGACAAAAAATGGGTTTTTTTATATTTAAGTCTCTCCAATCTTGTAGAGACAAAGATGTCAATCTTCATATCTCTAGATTGAAGAAACTTAAATAGGGGCAGCTGTAGCACCCTAATTTTTGCCCTAAGATTTCTTCGCATTTTTCATCTACATCTTGGAATTCAAATAAGATCACACTAGTTTCTCGGTTCTTCTCGGGTGTAGGTTTATGCCTCATAGGGGATCACCATTTGCTTTTATTTGTTTTATGTGTTTATGTTTTTAACCATTAATTAAAATCAAAAAATATTTTTTGTTTTCTTTTGTTAATCATTTTCCAGGTCAAAAATGCCAAAAATAGCAATCCCGCGGCTCAAATGAATTTCACAGATAAAAGTCAAAGTCGATCTGCAAATAATTCAAATTTATCTGATCAAGGATTTCCCGATTTAATTTATTTATTCTAGAAATTCCAAGATTGGGTTTTTGATCTTTAAGTATCTTCCATCTTGTCGAAATGAAGATGTCAATTTTTATATCTCTGGATTGAAGAAACTTAAATAGGGGCATCTATCATACCCTAATGTTTGACCCTAATATTTTTCGCATCTCATCTGCATCTTGCATACAAACATGATCACACACTGCTTCGTCTATCCTTTTTGGTTGCAGGTTTATACCTCACAGGGGATCACCATTGCTTTTGTTTTCCTTTTATATTTTTATGTTTACTAACCATTAATTAAAATCCAAAAATATTTTCCTTTTCTTTAGTTAA
This sequence comes from Lathyrus aphaca, assembly GCA_963966055.1. Taxonomy (NCBI): domain Eukaryota; kingdom Viridiplantae; phylum Streptophyta; class Magnoliopsida; order Fabales; family Fabaceae; genus Lathyrus; species Lathyrus aphaca. The sequence continues at coordinate 239,011,353 of OZ014525.1, forward strand.
TCCTTTTTCAGGTAAAAAATGCCAAAAATAGTAGTCCCGCAGCTCAAATGAATTTCACAGATAAAAGCCGAAGTCGATCCGCAAATAATTCAAATTTATCTGATCAAGGATTTCCCGATTTAATTTATTTATTCTAGGAATTCTAAGATTCATGTATTTATTTCCACGCCTTCTTCAATGCGTAAAAGAATCGGGCCGAAACAATCAAGCAATTAAAATTAAACAAAATATTCAAAATTTGATCTAGTTAACCAATGTGTTAACCGATTAAACAGTGTGAAATTTGAATTTTTTGTTCAATTTCAGCACACTTTAGCCATTGATCTCATTTGGAATATTCTAGATCCATTTCCCTCTTAATTCTCTACATCACTTTGATCATTTCCCACCATAAACCCTTACTACTCACCATTCTTATACATTTCCCTCCATATTTAAATTTCCAAGCCTAATTTTTGAATTTCCAAAGCAAGCTCCATTCCACAAAATTCCCATACCTAAACTCTTTAAATAGAGGTATTTTCTCATTCAAATCTCAAGCTTTTGATAGCCAACAAATCTCTTGCAAAATATCCTTCCAAACCCCCAAAATCACCAAAGCTCATTTTTCCCTCTTTTTGAAAATTATCAAGAATTCACCTTAATATCTTGATCGACTTTGAGCTAAGCCTTCATCCTTTTCTTTTTTGTTCATCAATTCCAGTAGATCAAGCTTAATATTGGATCAATTTGAAGATTGTTCTTGGTAATTCACCCTCTTCCATGGTTCTACCTTCATCATCAACATTCAAGATGTAGATCTTTGGTTACTTTGGTTGTTGATCCTTTGGATCTTTAATTATTGTTTGATTTCAGGGATTTCACTGGTTTTTAATTTTAAATTTCTGGCCAATTTATTCATGATCATATTGTTTTTTAGAAGTGTTTTTGAAAGAGGATCATGCTGAATTTTGGCTATTTTTCTGCTACTTGTTCAGTGTTAACCGGTTAACCATTTTCAATACAAAATGGTTAACCGGGTAACCAGTGTTATTATGCTACTTGTTCAGTGTTAATCGATTAACATTGCTTCAGAAGTTGTTTTTGGCTTGTTTTTTTACTTGATCTTGGTTCCTTTTGCTTATTCTTCTTCCTCCTTCTTATTTTTACATTGGCAGACATTTTTGGGACTAATTTCTCTTTAAATTCAATGGAATTTGGGTGTAGGTTAGAGTGGTTAATATTCATTAGTTCAAATCTACCTCTAAGTGAATTATTTAATTCACTTTAGGTACTTTGCATTAGTGAGATATTTTCATACTTGAATCCACCAAGATGAGTGATTGAGCTTAAAGATGAAAGAATACCATAAGTGTAACTCAATTTGGTGTTCATCTTTAGTTTTGTGCGACATTACGTTCGGATGGCGATTTACATATCGTTTATCTCACATTCATTAGCACAAATATCGTTCACCTTAATTGGTGTTGGCCGACCTCATTTGTAGGGTAATTACTCAGTAAATTACTCGGCAATTGCTTAACATAAACCTAAATATCCCCCTACTTCTAAATAAAAATCCAATTAGATACTTGCACTTTCGTGGACCGGACCTCGTGTTGGTCGCGTAATCCCAAAGTGATTCAACTTTTTGCGTTAAGATCTAAGACTCGTGAAGTTTGATGCGTAGTTGCTTTGGGTCTCCGAATCTTCTTTCAAACTTCATTGAATTTGGTTTTAATTAGCTTACTTAATCACTATAATGTAAGATACTAAGCGGAATTGGTTTCCTTTTCGAGTTTTGGTACTAAGTACTTTGATTACTTTCTTTGGTTGTGGATGATTAAGTTCACCATACCACTATTATGTAAAATATTATGATACTATTACTATACTAACATTTTAATTATTTCTCGCACCTTATCCTCTTTATTTTAATTCTTGCTCCTTATCTCTTTTATTATGTTTTTATTATGCTATATCATTCATCATATTGTTTATGTTTATATTGATATCCTTGTGCTTTTTCCTTTGCCCATTTGGACATAAAAATATTAATAAAGGATTAAACATCTAAAAGACTTGTGACTTTAATTTTGGACTATGGACACTAACCTTAGCATCGGACTTGGAGATTATGACTTAGATTTTAGGATAATTCCTTTGCTTGAGTTATTATGGATTGAAGACCTTAGCCTTGATTTGGTTCACTTGTTTATGAAGATGAAGTCCTATTGTTGCTTATGTTTCGAAGAGTGCTCGCCATGCGGTTAGATCGTTCTTCCTTTAACTTTTACTTTAAGTTTTAGGATAGCCTCTTCATCTCTTTCCACTTCTTAAATTTTCAAAACTTCTCCCTCTTTTCAAAACCTTCTTTGTTTTCAAACTTCAAATCGCTTTCATAATCAAACCTTGACTTTAGGTCAAACGATTTTACTCTTTTCCTTTCATTTCTTAATAAATTCTAAACCACATAAGCATATTGAAACTTTATTCAAAACACTTTAAAAAATACAAAACTCATCAAACCTTTTTGTGCCTTTATGCGCTTTTCCTTTTAACCATTTTTACAAGTTTAGATATGATTGATTCTTTCTAGCAGAATTATTCGCTAAAGAATGACGACTTATCTTTACATTTAAAATTAATCTAACACATTAATTTTTCACTATTTGTACCAAGAACTACGAGGTTTTGATCTCACATTGCACGTCGTGGGTACGGGAAAATAAGTACTCTTTAATTCATCGCAAGATACTTTAGTGAATACTTAACTTAAGCAACATTCGATAACTATTTTCCCTTAAATTCTTCTATCGTTAAAAACCACTCATCATTCGTCAATGATTCCTTTTCCAATTCCATTTAGTTTGCTTTTATACGTTGTAGCCTTTTACATCTGACACTTTATATCTCTGCATCATAATTAATGATAGCACACTTAGAACAAGTCCTTCTTTCTTGAATTCTTACAATCAATTCTCTTCTAATTCTCTATTAATTCGACTGAACTCTTTCATCTGTCACCTTCTACTATGCACCCAAAATCTAATAATGGAATGTCACGAATTCTCAAGCAATACAAGGTAGGTAAAAGTCTACGGAGAACACACTTATCCATTGGAGTTCCCTTTGACCAACAGTACAAGAAACCTACTGACATCCAATGGTAGAACAATTCACTTACCAAACACATAATGTTCACATCGGTCCAAGACTCTCTAGGGATAGAGGTACATAGGTCATACTATTGCAATTATAACTGGTACAATTTCCAAAATCAATTCTAAACTCGAAAGAATTTATCCAATTCAGCTTAACAACTTTGGTCATGGTTACTGTATTCCATATCAATTCTCTTTATGGGATCTGATCCACTCAAATTTCCTATCATTTCAAAATCACAATTAATGACAACATAGTACCATTATGAAGCTTCAAACATTTGCGGGTCACCACTACTAAAACCTAAATCATTCTTAACACACTGGTGAGTTTCCGTACTAATAGCCAATTCATATACAACACTCCACACACTCACACTCACACTCGAAGACCACATTATGCTTCTCATCTGAGATCACCTCTCAAATTTCTTGTTTCATATAAGATCCAAATTATATGCTTAACTTAGGTACTCCCAATTCTCATTCTTACCTTGAAGGATAACATTCAAAATCCTTCCTCTGTTAAAAACACAACATCACACATATGGTATTACTCTCACAGAGTCTATATCTAATGCCAAGAACTCACGGGAGCTAACGATACTAATAAATGACCAATTATTCATATCTTATTCACACAATAACCTAGATACTAAAACGTTCCCTGGGGGATCAACACTTCGGGAGTCTCTTCCAACTTAACCATTAAGACTCTCTATAGTCGTAATAGTGATACACCCAAATTTGAATCATTTAGTTTCTACCAATCATGCTCAAAAGAAAAGTTCAACACATTATTGTTGCACCTCAAAAATTACGATCTCACGATAAAAATTACCGAGGATAAAAATTAAACAACAAAGTTGCCATCTGTCGCACCTCGAAAAATACGACCTCACGATAAAAATTACCAAGAAATAAAAAATAAAACAACAGAGCCGCCACTGAACTTATTTTATTCCAATTAAGGAAAAGGAAACTATCGAGAAACCTTTTTGAAAAAGCGGATAGAACAAGGTCTTTGAAACCATATTCTAGGTTCGGGAGTCGATTCCGTAAGGGGAAGGTATTAGCACCCCTTACGTTCGTTGTACTCAACGGGAACCTCTTAGTTTAATTTATGATTTAATGTTGACTTATGCTTTCTGTTTTCTTCGAATAATAAAGAGTAAATACAAACGATTCTAATATAAGGTTACGAGAAATGGGTTGTTTTATTCCTAGAGTGCTCGGCAAGGAGTAAGATCCGTGTGCCTACGTATTCCCTTGTGCAATGGGAAAGTCAGAGCCTCGTAGTTCGTGGTACTAAGGTTGGTTGGTTGATTTGTTTTAATGAACGATTATTTAAACCGCATTCTAACTGCTAAGCGTTGGCCTGTCTGCTCGCGATAGGAGGCGGAAACGCTAGCTTGTTTGCGAGATAGAAAGGATTTAGACAATGTTCGTTTGAAAAAATGTTTGATTCAATTAGTGTTTTAGGAACGAAATGGCGAATGAACCACGTCCCGTGGGGCGAGCCTCAGGAGCGTTCATTCAAGAATTCGAGGAATGCTAGACTCCAAAACACAATTCTTTCGTTATTTGATATGTGGATTAAACTTTTTAATTACGGAAAGTCGAATGAACCACGTCCCGTGTGGCGAGCCTCAGAAGCGTTCATTCAAGAATTCGAGGAATGCGAGATTCCAGAATTCAGTTATTCCATTATTTAATTATAAAAAGATTTGAATATTTGAGTTGAAAGAAGTCTGATGGCGAGGCACGGTGCACTCGACTTTCATGGTTTGCGAATAAATTAAAGCGATAAAATGCAGCAAAATAAGTTAAAGGCAACTATTCGGAGGCGTTGGACCTTTTATTCGTACGCGTCAAAATATCATTCGTTAACTTCCTTAGAACCGATTTAAAATTGAAATCGTTCTATGAGGAGTCGAGCGCTTTTGTTGGAATGTGTTAAAATAAATCACTAAATTGACTAAAATAAATTGCAGAAATTAAATTGAAATAAAATAATAAATACAAATAAATTAAACTAAAAGGATTCGATAATATGGCAAACAATCGAAATAATACAATAAAAATAAACTAAATGGACGAAATAGAAAATAAATGATAAATAAAAATGAATCTAACTACTTTGGCCTCATATTAATCAAGTTTTACCGATTTAACGAAATCAAATGAACTTGATCATTTGTTATATCATCGGCCCTAAAAACGAGTCAAAAGGAAAATTATTCTAACAATTTAAAGAATAAAAATCTGAAAAAACAGAAATTTATTTTTTTAAAAAAAATCATGAGATTTATAATAATAAAAACTAAGAAATAAAATGAGAATATTAAAAAAAGACAAATGAAGGGTGCACTAAAAATGTGTAACTGTGTTTAGAAATGAATCCACGAGTTTAAACCCAAGACTGGTATCAACATATCAAATTAATTAAATAAAATAAAGTAAACAACAATCAGCATAACAAAATAATAAAAACAACAATGAAGGGGTGTCTGCGCATGGTGTGTTGTGGGATAGAGTGTTCATCAATAACTAGATAGCATGGGCCAAAGGCCCATCATCAAAACAAAATTAAGAAAAAGAAGAAAAACAAAAAAAAGAAAAGATAACAGGGATGGGGTGCTAGTTTCGTAGTGTGTGAAGAGTGAAATCAAACTTGGGCTGAGCCCATATATGGCATAAAAATAATTTATAAAACAAAAAATCTTGAAAATAATGAAAAAATGAATAAAAAGGGTTTGTGCAATTAGAACGAGGGAATATGTATCGTGAGATTGGTGAGGTGAGAAAGGAAGAATAATATAGGTTTATATAATACAATAAAAAAAGTTAGTTTAATATATAAACAAATGTTAGAAAGAAATGCATCAGTTTTGTAAATAACAAACAACAATAGAGAGAGGAAAAAATCACCTCAGACGTAAATCTGAGAAAGGGCGAGAACCCACCCCTTGTTTCTACGACCGCTGGCAAGCCTCCGTCTCTCCCACTCTCAATCTCGCGATCAAGTTTTCGACTGTTTTTTACTACCACCGGATCTCACCCCTTTCATAAATCGATTCCGGTTTCGGTACGATTTTGCCGTGGTTTGAAGGTGATTTGTGTTCGGATTTGTGACGATTTGGGTATTCTGGTTTCAGGGTCAATGGTGTTTTGGAGTCGGTTCTGAACACGGTTGTTTCTGGTTTGGGTGATTTGAGGTGAGTTTCATTTTGTGTATATGTTGAGATGATGGTTCGGTGGTGGTTTCTGCGAGATTTGAGGTGTGGCGGTTGAAGGTTCAGTTTTAAAGAGGTGGTGCTAATGGAAGGTTGTAGTGAAGGGATGGCGATGAGCGATTTTGTCCGGATTTCGGTTGACTCACGTAGGTTCTCTGTGTTTTGTTTTCAGATTTTTTGGATTTTCAGTTATTGATGGTTTTATGTTTTGCTTTGAAGGAAATTTTGGTTGTTGTGAAGATTGACTGAGAATGGTGTTTGTGAGGTTGTTATGCTTATTTCTGGGATTGAAGATGGAAAAGGGATTCGAAAGATTTATTGCAGAGTTTTTGTTTATTTATTGTGGTTGAAGCTTGGACATTTTTGGAAGAATTTTGCAGGAGTTTTTTTGGTGCTTCCAAACTTCTTAATGAATGATAGAAAGGATCTTTAAATAGAGATTGAATTGAGGGTAAAATAGAGAGACTTGGGGAAAAAGATTATTGAGGATAAGGATGAGTAATGAGCTGGAAATTTGTTTTTGTAAAAGATTTGTTGTGATTTGTTTGAGGAAGCAAATAATGGAGATTTGGGACTGATATGGGAAAATTCTGTTTGAGTGAAATATTGTTGATAAAAGAGTGATGTTATGTGGTTTAGAATAATGGTAAAAATAAATAAATAATAATAATAATAAAAATAACAAAGATTAATAATAATAATAATAGGATACTATTTAATAATAATAGAAAACAAATAATGACTAGTAAGAGTAAAAAAATAAATAATAATAATGCTAATGTTAAGGAATAAAAATAGGAAATAAAACAAAAAAGGTGAATAATAATAATAATAATAATAAAAATAATAATAGTGAAAAATAGAAATAACAAAAATTATAAAAATTAATCATAATAATGATAATAAAAGAAATCGAAAATAAAATAATAATAACAAAAGAAGTTATAAAGAATTAGTAATAATAACAAGATATTGAAAAAAGAATAAAAAAAATTAGTAGTAATAATAACAAGTTTTTTGTGTTTTTTAGGAATAAATAATAATAAATGAAATAAAAGTGAAATAAAGTAGTAACAGATATTAAAAATAAAATAAAATAAAAAATAAAATAAATAAAAGAGACATTGATTTTTTTTTTTTGTAGATTTTGTTATGATAGAAAAAATGTGATAGTTAATGAAAAATGAAAGTGATAAACGGGCAAAAACTTTCACACAACTCCGACTTTTAATATTGCGCACGTCCGCACTAACAAACTTAAATAAACTCCGATTTCGCACAAATCTTGAAGAAACGAAAATGCATATTTTTTGGATTATTTTTAATAAAGGTGAAAAAAAAAACAATATGACAAAATTGGGGTATAATAGCATGTGTTGTATTGTGCTGGCAGAAAAATAAAGAAAGTGATAGAAAAATAACTATATGGAATTAATAATAATAATAATAATAATAATAATAATAATAATAATAATAATAATAATAATAATAATAATAAAAATAATAGAAATAATAATAACACTAAAAATAGAGATAATAAACTAGTAATAGTAATAAAAAGATTTTTTTGTGATCTTGTTTAAATAATAGTAAATGGATTTAAGAAGAGAGATAATGAGCTTATGAGATATTTACAAATGGGGTCTTATAAAATATTGTAACACGTGAAATTTTTGTGATCGTTGTATTAGTTAGGTAGTGGTGTTGAGAAAATAAGAAACGTATGGAGGTGGAGTCTTGGTTGTAGAAAGTTTGAGCTGTGAAATTGTGATGCTATAATAATAACCGAAAATAATAATAAATATAATATAAAAAAATAATTAAAATTATAAAAAAAAGTAATACTAATGACAATAATAAAATAGTAACAATGATAGAATATTTTAATAAAATGTGGTAGTATGAAAAATGATAATAATAATAATAATAATAATATGTGATGAATTTTAAAAGTAATGGTTAAAATGGATTAAAAATGGATAGTAAGTATTTAAAATAGTAAATAAAATAAAAAGGATTAAAATTTTTTATTTTAAAAAGAAATAAATGCATTTTTTATTTATTTTTGGTAATTGATTTTTTTAAATAAAATATAAAAGGATATTGGATATGGATGAAATTAGATAATGGACAAAATCGGGTATAAAAATAAAACAAAAACAAGTGACATATTTTGGATTTTTGAATATCTGTTAGACAGTAAAATAAAATGGTGCGGGTAGGACAAATTTGGGGTATGACAGTTGCCCCTATCGAATTGGCTTAGACCGACTAAGGTGAGTTGACTTGCGTTCAAACTTTCAAGGTATAAGACAATTAGATATTAACAGACTCTGAATTTGTCCGACAAAAGAAAATGTCTAATGATAAAAGCTAAATGACTGAAACTGGAAAGATGGGTGACACAACGAAGAAACAAGTTGACTGAAAACGAAATCACTCATCACCGAAAGATGATAAGGCAAGTGAAATTTAAATGCGACCCCTGCCACTAAATGGAAAACCGAGTGACTGAAAATGAAATCACTTATCACCGAAGGATGATAAGGCGAGTGAAATTTAAATGCGACTCCCGCCACTAAAGGGAAAACCGAGTGACTGAAAATGAAATCACTTATCACCGAAGGATGATAAGGCGAGTGAAATTTAAATGCGACTCCCGCCACTAAAGGGAAAACCGAGTGACTGAAAATGAAATCACTTATCACCGAAGGATGATAAGGCGAGTGAAATTTAAATGCGACCCCCGCCACTAAAGGGAAAACCGAGTGACTGAAAATGAAATCACTTATCACCGAAGGATGATAAGGCGAGTGAAATTTAAATGCGACCCCCGTCACTAAAGGGAAAACCGAGTGACTGAAAATGAAATCACTTATCACCGAAGGATGATAAGGCGAGTGAAATTTAAATACGACCCCGCCACTAAAGGGAAAACCGAGTGACTGAAAATTTAAACGATCCCCGCCGCGAAAGGGAAAATCGGGCGACTGAAAAATTAAATAACGACCCCCGCCACCAAAGGGAAAACCAAGTGACTGAAAAATAAATAAACGATCCCTGCCGCCAAAGGGAAAATCGGGCGACTGAAAATAAATAATCAAAGAGAAAAATTTCAATGGGGGACAGCCACTGAGTTTACTGAGGAGATGCTTGGAATCTTCGATCGACCCTGGATCCTGACTTCCGCTGGGGAGAGGCCTGGAATCTTGGGTTGATCCTGGATCCTAAATTATGCAATTATGCTTGTTTGCTTTTGAAATGGTATTCCATAATGATGGAGATACGATGCAAGTGTTTATGCACTGCTGAAAAGTTAAAATGTTGGGAGTATGAAAAGTTGATTTATTTAGGTATGCATATGATGCGCATGCTATAAATGATGCATAATGATGCATATGAAGTGATCGGAACCATAAAAGCGCCAGCTTGGGGGACTTTTGGTCTGGTAGTTGCCAATAATGATTGGGCTTTAGGTGGGTGGAGGGTTTGATTCCCCGACACTCGATCTTCGACGATGTATGGTCAGAAGATGGATCTAAATGCTCCAAGTTCAGTTATTTGTTGGTGAGCGAAGCGACTTAATTGACACATGAAGACTTCTTTGCTTTGAATGGTTGCCAACATCTGGTAAGATCTGCTTGTTTAGCTGGGGAGTAGAGATAGGAAGATTTGCTCCTTGTTTGGTTGCCCCTGCCTGTAGGGTATTTAAATAATTCTGGTGGGGAAGCTTTGACAATGGCCATGGCATGATCTGCCCATGTATCTGGATTTGGTAGTCGTCTGCCCCTGATTGAGTTGTTTGAAGATAATTTCCCCCTGATTGGGCTGTTGAAGATGATTTTGCCCCTGATTGAGCTGTTGAAAATGGTTTTGCCCCTGTTTGAGCTGATTTTGAAGAAGTATTGATTCAGGTTCCTCTTTCGATTGCCCTTTGTTAGGATTGCACTGATGTCAAGCACTGAATTGCAATTAAATTATTCATACACAAATGGTAGTGTTAATGTAACATCCATGTAAGTTTTGAAAAAGTCAATTTATTTGAATGCTGTGAAAGTGTGACGAATGGACCATTAGTCCAAACGTGGTTCTGATTTAGAAAGTGCGTGAAAGATGCAACAAGAATAATGTGCAAACGAGATTGAAGATTAGCAAATATATGGGAGTCAGTTTACGCAACCTTGTTGGTAGCATGCTTTCAGAATAAATCGCGCCTCAATTAGGACTTTCGAGGGTTGTGACGTGGTCTGGTTAATGGTTGAAAAACAAAGGTATAAGGCTCAAATGATTTGTTCCCACCCCTTCTTCGTGATGTTCTCCAGTCATACGTTCAGTTAACTTCTACACATGCATTCGTTTTGATTTTGCAAGAGTGAAGATGAAGCTTTAAAGTTCGCTTGAAGTGGTAGTCATCTTATTTTGTTGGTGACCCTTTGATTTATGATTTGGTGGTCACTGATATTTGTTTTTCTTTTGCTGAGGATCTGAATTCCTCTTTTGATTTGTTCTTTTTTTTTGTCGACTAAGTCTCCCTTTGGGTGCTCAACTTATTAGTTTTTCTTTTCTATATTTTTTTCCTTCTATTTTGTTGAATGTTGTGACTGCCAAGTCATTTGTTGATGGTCCTCTGACGGGATGTCTCATCTTGCGAGTTGAAGGTGTAGTCAGGTCAATTAAACAACTACCCTGCCCCAGGTTAAGCGTAAGGGTTCGTATCCAAAATAAACTCCTACTTCTTGGCTCGAAGTGGTTGACTAGGGATTAACTCCTTATCTCTCTAGTGTTTGGGGATTTTGAAAAAAAAAATTTGTACATCATTGACGAGGTTTTATCTGAAAGCATACCGCAACAGTTATGGGTATTTTGTTTTCATCATCCTCCCTCAAATATTTGCTAAAGTGAAGTGAGGAAGTATTTTTGTGCTTTTATGATAAATGATAAATGATGAGCGAATGCGAATAGATTGATTCAAAACATGCATAAACATAACATTAACAAAACCAAGTACAAATGACAATGTTCAGAGCAAATAATACTTAAACAAACATTACAAAAATAACAAGAGTGCGGAAATGATAAATGGCGATGACTGCCTTGATTTGAGGAATGAACTTCTCTTGATTAAATGATTCAAAGTTGGAGACTACTCAACTTGGTCTTCAACAACCCCTTCAAATGCTTTCACTTACTGGCCCCGTGTGGCGGTAATGGATTGACCTGAACATTTGGATTCTTCTGAGTGAAGGCGAGATCTTTAGAGTCGATCATGTCTTGAACTTTGTGCTTGAAAGCTTTGCAATTCTCAATTGTGTGACCTGGAGCACCTTTGTGAAACTCACAACGAGCATTGGCATCATAGTCTCGAGGAAAAACGGTTTGTGGAGGCATATCCCTCAAAGTAAGAGATCCCTTTGCCTCAAACCATTAAAGATTCCGTTGTATGTCATAGGCAATGGATCAATGTGTCTGTCAGATCCTCTTTGTTGATATGGTGGGCGCTGTTGAGGAGCGCGTAGCTGTTGTTGACCAGGTTGTGGTGGATAAGTCGGTTGCTGGTATGGATTGGGTGCATATTGCGCAGCTGCAACTAGAGGATATGGACGTGGTTGATAAGCCATCTGAGGCGGAAATGGAGCTTGAATGGCTGGCTGATAAGGCATTGGAGGAATTGGCTGATAAGGCATAAGAGCATATTGTGAAGCAGCAATATAAGGATATTGATAGTAGGGTAGTGAAGTAGGTGCACTCTGTTGAGGTGTCCCGCTTGCAGTAGAAATGGCATTTGTTTCGCCCTTTTTGTAACCATTGAAAGGTTTTTTGACATTAGTTTGGCTGCTAGAACCTCCTTGGTTCTTTCCACTTTTCAAACCTTCTTCAATTCTTTCTCCAACGATTACCATGTCTAAAAATCCAGAAGATATGCTGTTGATAAGCTTTTCGTAGTATTTCCCCTGTAAGGTACCCATGAAGATGTCAATCAATTCAAGGTCAACCAACGGCGGATGCACTCTGGCAACTAACTCCCTCCAGCATTATGCGTTTCTTTGAAGGATTTGTTTTCCTTTTGAGCCATACTCTGAAGTTGAGTACGATTTGGAGCTAAGTCAGTGTTGTACTTGTATTGCTTTTCGAATGCACCAGATAGATCAAGCCAAGTACGAACATTTTTGTGTTCGAGTTGCATGTACCATTCTAGAGATGCTCCAGATAGGCTGTCTTGGAAGCAATGGATCATGAGCTTGTCATCTTTGGTATGAGCGGCCATTTTTCTGCAGTACATCCTCAAATGGAGCTCAGGACAGCTGAGGCCTTTGTATTTTTCGAATTCTGGCAGTTTGAACTTAGCAGGGATCACAACATCTGGAACTAAGCACATGTCTGAGGCACTCAGAGAAGTTGAGTTGTGTCCTTCCATGATTCAGAGTTTTTCAGCTAACTCGCGACACATCTTCATAGCTTCGGATTCTTGGACAACATGAGGGTTGGTGATTGGAACATCAGTATGCATCTCGTACTCAACTTGTTGATCCCCTTCAGCATGAGGAATGTGAACTTGAGTAACGGCAGGTTGAGCTTGAGGAATAGCACCAACAATGAAACCAAAGATTGGTATTGGTTGAGAAGTGACTTCTTCAATAGCAAGAGTGAAGTCTGGAGGCAAACCATAGACCAAAGGATTTGGAACTAGAATTGAGTGCGTTGTGTGCGAGGTAGATCCTTGCACAAGAACATTGTTCCTTGCGGTAGCAGCTTCACGACGTTCTTCCATTCTGGCCAAAGTTTATAAAGTCTCAAAAATCTGGTCGATCTTGCTTTTGACCGCATCAATCTCTTCCCTCATAGCAGCTTGTTCATCTTGAATCACGTCCATCCGTCTTCTAGTGTTGGCTCTAGTTAGATACGGGCGTCTAGCATGATACGGGCGTCGGGAAACCAACTTGATTTACTGAAGATGAATGAACATGCAATGAGTTTACGACTTTGGAATGAAATGCAAGATGAACAATAAATGCAAATGAAATTAATATGCACATGGATGCAATGCAAGATCCAGGATCACGAGCATAATCTGCGCTGAGTTTAACCATAGTAACGAGTAAATAACTGGTATCTCTGATAAAAGTAACCTTAACAGGTAGGCTCTTATAGGATTGTTCTAGGTTCTTTACCCGTAAAACCACTCATAAGATAGTTTCTACGGTTATGGATAAGATACTCAAGGTCACAGACGCTAATCGTACTAACATCCTGCCACAGGCTAGCTGTATTATGACGATAATAACGATAGGGTCTACCTTGAGTGGAGTTCTCATGTTAGCTATATGAGGAGCGGGTCCTCAGAGACTAATACTACACAAATGCCAACATTGAAACCGGTTCTAAAAGTGGGTCCCAGAGTCACAGCCCTTTCATCAATCAAGCCATGCGACAGGCTAGCTGCGTTATGACGAGATCTACGAATAGGTCTACTCTCTAGGGGGAGCTTTCATGCTAGGCTTGCAAGGATCGAGTCCTTGGAGACTAAGACTAATAACTTCCAATTCTAAACTAGGTGTTCCCTCTTCTTTTTCGAAAGCTCAGATGTCGTCCAAGGATTCAACAAGCATGTATGATAAAAGATCGTAATAAAGAGAGAGAAAATAAACAAGCGTAAATAAAAAAGTGTGAAGAAAACAAATAAGCAAAGTCAACATTGATCGCAAAGTAAACTAAGTTAGGCTTGACTCTCTATCTCTCCCTAGCAGAGTCTCCAGCTGTCGCACCTCGAAATATACGACCTCGCGATAAAAAACATACCGCGGATAAAAAATTAACAACAGAGTCGCCATCTATCGCACCTCGAAAAATACGACCTCACGATAAAAATTACCGCGGATAAAAATTAAAACAACAGAGTCGCCACCGAACTTATTTTATTCCAATTAAGGAAAAGGAAAAAATATCGAGAAACCTTTTTGAAAAAGCGGATAGAACAAGGTCTTTGAAACCATATTCTAGGTTCGGGAGTTGATTTCGTAAGGGGAAGGTATTAACACCCCTTACGTCCGTTGTATTCAACGGGAACCTCTTAGTTTAATTTGTGATTTAATGTTGACTTATGCTTTCTGTTTTCTTCGAATAATAAAAAGTAAATACGAACGATTCTAATATAAGGTTACGAGAAATGGGTTGTTTTATTCCTAGGGTGCTCGGCAAGGAGTAAGATCCGTGTGCCTACGTATTCCCTTGTGCAATGGGAAAGTCAGAGCCTCGTAGTTCGTGGTACTAAGGTTGGTTAGTTGATTTGTTTTAATGAACGATTATTTAAACCGCATTCTAACTGCTAAGCGTTGGCTTGTTTGCTCGCGATAGGAGGCGGAAGCGCTAGCTTGTTTGCGAGATAGAAAGGGTTTAGACGATGTTCGTTTGAAAAAATGTTTGATTCGATTAGTGTTTTAGGAACAAAATGGCGAATGAACCACGTCCCGTGGGGCGAGCCTCAGGAGCGTTCATTCAAGAATTCGAGGAATGCTAGACTCCAGAACTCAATTCTTTCGTTATTTGATATGTGGATTAAACGTTTTAATTACGGAAAGTCAAATGAACCACGTACCGTGGGGCGAGCCTCAGAAGTGTTCATTCAAGAATTCGAGGAATGCGAGACTCCAGAATTCAGTTATTCTGTTATTTAATTATAAAAAGATTTGAATATTCGAGTTGAAAGAAATCTGATGGCGAGACACGGTGCACTCGGCTTACATGGTTTGCGAATAAATTAAAGCGATAAAATGCAGCAAAATAAGTCAAAGGCAATTATTCGGAGGCGTTGGACCTTTTATTCGTACGCGTCAAAATATCATTCGTTAACTTCCTTAGAACCGATTTAAAATTGAAATCGTTCTATGAGGAGTCGAGCGCTTTTGTTGGAATGCGCTAAAATAAATCACTAAATTGGCTAAAATAAATTGCAGAAATTAAATTGAAATAAAATAATAAATACAAATAAATTAAACTAAATTGGCTTCGATAATATGGCAAACAATCGAAATAATACAATAAAAATAAACTAAATGGACGAAATAGAAAATAAATGATAAATAAAAATGAATCTAACTACTTTGGCCTCATATTAATCAAGTTTTACCGATTTAACGAAATCAAATGAACTTGATCATTTGTTATATCATCGGCCCTAAAAACGAGTCAAAAGAAAAATTATTCTAACAATTTAAAGAATAAAAATCTGAAAAAACAGAAATTATTTTAAAAAAAAAACATGAGATTTATAATAATAAAAACTAAGAAATAAAATGAGAAAATTAAAAAAAGACAAATGAAGGGTGCGCTAGAAATGTGTAACTATGTTTAGAAATGAATCCACGAGTTTAAACCCAAGACTGGTATCAACATATCAAATTAATTAAATAAAATAAAGTAAACAACAATCAGCATAACAAAATAATAAAAAAAAACAATGAAGGGGTGTCTGTGCATGGTGTGTTGTGGGATAGAGTGTTCATCAATAACCAGATAGCATGGGCCAAAGGCCCATAAGCAAAACAAAATTAAGAAAAAGAAGAAAAACAAAAAAAAGAAAAGATAATAGGGATGGGGTGCTGGTTTCGTAGTGTGTGAAGAGTGAAATCAAACTTGGGCTAAGCCCATATATAGCATAAAAATAATTTATAAAACAAAAAAACTTGAAAATAATTAAAAAATGAAGAAAAGGGGTTTGTGCACTTAGAACGAGGGAGTATGTATCGTGAGATTGGTGAGGTGATAAAGGAAGACTAATATAGGTTTATATAATACAATAAAAAAAGTTAGTTTAATATATAAACAAATGTTAGAAAGAAATGCATTAGTTTTGTAAATAACAAACAACAATAGAGAGAGAAAAAAAACACCTCAGATGTAAATCTAAAAAAGGGCGAGAACCCACCCCTTGTTTCTACAACCGCTGGCAAGCCTCCATCTCTCCCACTCTCAATCTCGTGATCAAGTTTTCGACTGTTTTTGACTACCACACGAATCTCTCCCCTTTCATAAATCGATTCCGGTTTCGGTACGATTTCGCCGTGGTTTGAAGGTGATTTGTGTTCGGATTTGTGACGATTTGGGTATTCTGGTTTCAGGGTCAATAGTGTTTTGGAGTCGGTTCTGAACACGGTTGTTTCTGGTTTGGGTGATTTGAGGTGAGTTTCATTTTGTGTATATGTTGAGATGATGGTTCGGTGGTGGTTTCTGCGAGAGTTGAGATGTGGCGGTTGAAGGTTCAGTTTTAAAGAGGTGGTGTTAATGGAAGGTTGTGGCGATGAGCGATTTTGTCTGGATTTCGGTTGTCACTCACTTAGGTTCTCTGTGTTTTGTTTTCAGATTTTTTGGATTTTCAGTTTTTGATGGTTTTATGTTTTGCTTTGAAGGAACTTTTGGTTGTTGTGAAGATTGACTGAGAATGGTGTTTGTGAGGTTGTTGTGCTTATTTTTGGGATTGAAGATGGAAAACGGATTCGAAAGATTTATTGCAGAATTTTTGTTTATTTACTGTGGTTGAAGCTTGGACATTTTTGGAAGAATTTTGCAGGAGTTTTTTTGGTGCTTCCAAGCTTCTTTATGAATGATAGAAATGATCTTTAAATAGAAATTGAATTGAGGGTAAAATAGAGAGACTTGGGGAAAAAGATTATTGAGGATAAGGATGAGCAATGAGCTGGAAATTTGGTTTTGTAAAAGATTTGTTGTGATTTGTTTGAGGAAGCAAATAGTGGAGATTTAGGACTGATATGGGAAAATTTTGTTTGAGTAGAATATTGCTGATAAAAGAGTGATGTTATGTGGTTTAGAATAATGGTAAAAAAACAAAAAAAACAAATAATAATAATAACAAAGAATAATAATAATAATAATAATAATAATAATAATAATAATAATAGGATACTATTTAATAATAATAGAAAACAAATAATGACTAATAAGAGTAAAAAAATAAATAATAATAATGCTAATGTTAAGGAATAAAAATAGGAAATAAAACAAAAAAGGTGAATAATAATAATAATAATAATAATAATAATAATAATAATAATAATATTAATAATAATAAAAAATAATAATAGTGCAAAATAGAAATAACAAAAATTATAAAAATTAATAATAATAATGATAATAAAAGAAATGGAAAATAAAATAATAATAACAAAAGAAGTTATAAAGAGTTAGTAATAATAACAAGATATTTAAAAAAGAATAAAAAAGAGTAGTAGTAATAATAACAAGTTTTTTGTGTTTTTTTGGAATAAATAATAATAAATGAAATAAAAGTGAAATAAAGTAGTAACAAATATAAAAAATAAAATAAATAAAAGAGACATTGATTTTTTTTTGTTGATTTTGTTATGATAGAAAAAATGTGATAGCTAATGAAAAATGAAAGTGATAAACGGGCAAAAACGTCCACACAACACCGACTTTTAACATTGCGCACGCACGCACTAACAAACTTAAATAAATTCCGATTTCGCACAAATCTTGAAGAAACGAAAATGCATATTTTTTGGATTATTTTTAATAAAGGTGAAAAAGAAAATAAAACAATATGACAAAATTGGGATATAATAACATGTGTTGTATTGTGCTGGCAGAAAAATAAAGAAAGTGATAGAAAAATAACTATATGGAATTAATAATAATAATAATAATAATAATAATAATAATAAAATAAAAATAAAAATAATAGAAATAATAATAACACTAAAAATAGAGATAATAAACTAGTAATAGTAATAAAAAGATTTTTTTGTGATCTTGTTTAAATAATAGTAAATTGATTTAAGAAGAGAGATAATGAGCTTATGAGATATTTACAAATGGGGTCTGATAAAATATTGTAACACGTGAAATTTTTGTGATGGTTGTATTGGTTAGGTAGTGGTGTTGAAAAAATAAGATATCAACATCAATACAATATCCTTCATCGTACAAAGATAATACACAACGGAAAACCAAGTTTAGGCTTCTCTTGAAACATCCCGAGCATAGCTCCACTTGTAAATCAAACCTACAAACAAATACTTGAAAAACAACAACAATAGTGGGATGAGATATAAACATCTTAGTGAGTTCCCTATCTTATGGATTCTCTCGACTCTACAATGTTCTATAAAAATCCTACTCAAGTCGGGAGAAATCCTAGACCTTGAGTTCACAATATCACACTCATATGGAACCACGTCCGTGAGTTCTACAAATCCTACTATCACTAGTTAAGATATTACCATTTTACTTCCCATGGGA
This sequence comes from Lathyrus aphaca, assembly GCA_963966055.1. Taxonomy (NCBI): domain Eukaryota; kingdom Viridiplantae; phylum Streptophyta; class Magnoliopsida; order Fabales; family Fabaceae; genus Lathyrus; species Lathyrus aphaca. Next base: position 239,030,005 of record OZ014525.1, read on the forward strand.
CTCGGTGTAACACCCATCTCAAGCTTTAGGTCATTTCTTTCTATAGAATTAGACATACCACTAATCAACGCCTCAGATCGCTTCACGTGGGACTCAATGTGATACCCACCTCAAGACTTTATCATTTGTTTCGCGTGGGATTCAGTGTAATATCTATCTCAAGATTTTACCATTTGCTTCCCGTGGGACTCAGTGTAATATCCACCTCAAGACTTTACCATTTTCTTCCCGTGTGACTCAGTATAATACCCACCTCAAGACTTTACCATTTGATTCCCGTGTGACTTAGTGTAATACTCACCTCAAGACTTTACCATTTGATTCCTGTGGGACTCAGTGTAATACCCACTTCAAGACTTTACCATTTTCTTCCCATGGGACTCAGTGTAATACCCACCTCAAGAATTTATCATTTGCTTCCTGTGGGACTCAGTTTAATACCCATCTCAAGACTTTATCATACCTAGACTTCCCCATGGGACTCAATGTTGTACACATCTCATGCCATTACCGTTAATTCCTATGGGACTCAATGAAATACCCATTTCAAGAATTTACCAAAATAGTACAATATGATTACAAGCTAAGAAAAACATACTTAGACATCAATTGTACAAACATTACCATCTAACAATTCCTAGTTACATTACTAGGCCATACTATTGGTTTATGGTAAGGTTTCCTCACTCTTTCTCACAACTTGATTATTTTAATTATATAATTCTCAATCATATAATCTAACATTTCCATTTAATTATCACAATTAAATTAATCCCTCAATAAGCACATCATCTATACTTTCATTTAATCTTCAT